>OX377620.1:80490841-81090841 GCA_947397865.1 Polietes domitor
CTCTTTCCTCCCTTAAAAGTACAAATTTCTAAAAATCCTTATTTGTAGCTCGTCTGCATGGTCATTGCAAGGAACTCATCGAATTTCATGTTTATAGCTACTGCCGTTTTGTCAGGACGAAGATTCGATCTTTATCCCTTTTTAGGCCATTTTACCCCCTAAAAGTACGAATTTCGTAAAATCCTTTCTTAGTCGACGTCTACGTCATATTTGGGAACTACCCTGAAAATTTCATGATTCTGAATTCAGCCGTTTGGTCTGGGGGCTGGTGATAAGTCAGTCAGTAACACAACTCTTTTATATAGATAGATTTGTTGATTCGTGAACATTTAGGGAATATTTTGATCTATTTTGATTTGTCCCCCAAAAAATCATGAAAAATCCCCAATTGTGAAAAATTGTTCTATTTTAATTAATTCGACCAAAACAAAAACAATTTTTGAATTATTTGTATATTAGCCAATAATAAGGGAATATTTGGATGAAGATCATTATTTAAAATGCATTCATTCTAGACGATGAAACAGAGATCTACTCTTGCACTTTATGCATACATCTGTTCTTTTTAATTTGATACCAAACTTGAGTCTACAAAATATTAAATTTAAGTACGTTTTTAGTTTAATTAAGTAAAAAAAAAAAAATAATAATAAATAAAAATTGGAAAACTGTTGGTGTGTTTGGCTATGAATACTACAATTTTTATAACCAATATTTTCAATTATTGGAAATAGAAGCAATACCTAGAAAATATAAGCGGAACACAAAATAGTTCACGTAACAATTACATATATGTTATTGTATAATTTATGTTATACATAGACAGCGGAATATATGCAATTGCATATTTTGATTGGATGGTTATATCAAAATGGTAATGCTACACAAATGTTTCTCATCATAAATTATACAGTTACTATAAATTCATCTTTAGTCAAATTTAACGAATATGGTAATTAATCCAATTTTCTGGAAGATATATAGTAAAGTAAATATAAAATGATGTGGAAAAATTGATCAAGATCCAATGACAAATACTGATAATACAACGGTAATATGATGAATGGGACGGACATTTGAAGGGGGGCCTATAACAACACTTGGGGCCTGTGCCAAAACACTGATATATATAGTTCTCCTTCATGGTAGATATTCCTATTTGAAATATATCATGATCTACTAAATTTGCTCAAGATCCGATGTACGATGTAGTGTCTAGAGCTGTAATAGAGCTGTAATAGAGTAGAATGGGGCCCATTTGGGTTACACCAAAGTATGGCCACATATATTTGACGTTCATAGTATGTATTCTTAGTTGAAATTTAACATTACATTAAAAAGTGGGCCCTTATATATTACTTTCAAAATAAGTATTCAAAAAGTGTCATATCTGTCTTGCTTTCCTTTAGTTTAGCTTTTTCGTGCCAGGAACAAATTTTTAACCTCTTTATACGTTAAATCTACAATATTAGGGCTGTTTTTCTTTAAGACTGGATTACAAAATGTGCTGCGATAACAAAAATCTAAATAAAATGTTAAAATTCTTTCAAAATACAATTTTTGAAATTGTTGCCAACAGCAATATCAATGTGTGTGTGTGAAAACAATTTTTGAAAAATAATTTTGTGAAAAAATGTTGAACTTAATCTGTATAATTATCCAGTGTAAGTAAATATTGTGGATATCGAGGCTAAATCCAATAAAGTCATCACAAAATATTTGTGATTGTTGTTATACAAATATTTTTATTTTAGTTGGCGACAATGTGAAAATATATTTTTTTTATTTTGAGCAAAAAATATATTTTTATTAATATTTTGGTCATCGCAGCTTGATATCCCGGCTTGAAGAAAAACATACCTATTTTGTCTTATTCTTTGCTTTATTGTCGTTCTCTCATAAAAGAACAAACTCTGCTGCCAATGGACATTATTGGGTTAATTAGAAGGTCAAAATTAGGGTTTGGGGTCCGGGAATTCCTGAATCGTTTTTCCCGGGAATTCCCGAAAAAAATTGGAAAAAATTAAATTCCCGGGTATACGGGAAATATTAAAAAAATATTTTATTAATTATTTTGAGCACTAACTGGAAATTTTAGATATATTTCAAATTCATATATTTACATTACTGACAATAATAATGAGTATTTGTTTATTACTACAAAAAAAAAACTTTTTAAATTCGTTGAGTAGCCATTTTTGCGAAACCCAGCTAGGGGAATACAAACTTTTTGTTAGGATATTTGCAGGATCTTTACTGTGAAACAAAAATATCATACCGACAATACTATGTGTGACATAACGTCAATACTTAACCCCTCGTGCTATCTGGTTAAACTTTAAATTTCTCGTTTTTCTAGAAGAATCGGAAAATAAAAGGTGAAAATCTTCTTAAATAACAATTTACTTTACATATGAAACCAGTAAGAAATTGTTAAAAATAGGGATACAATTAAAATTTTTCACCTGGAAACTTTCAAGAGCAATTTAATAGGAATTAAAAATATATCCTAAGGTATTTTTAAATGACACTGGATTATTTCAATGTTTTTATTTTTTATGAATTTATTTAATTAATATTGTCTTTTATTGCTTTTACAGTTTAGAATATTTTCCCCTGATTCTGTAAAATATTTTCGTCTCCAGACGAATGAGTCTTCTAAATTACTTACGCCATAACATTGTCTGTCATATTAGTTATTTGTTTCCTTATTCATTTTTTAATTTTGAATCGGTGTAGGTGTAAGCCACTTGTGCCTGCGATTTAAATGTCAAATTTGATGACGCCTTCAACTCTGACGATTAGTTTAGAATAAAATATTTTGACAAAAACATTCGTTTAATTTGTAATATGTCAGTATTTCGTAATAACTTTTTATTATTATTGTTTTGTCCTTCTCGATCTCTTGCGCCATAAAAGGCCTGCTCGATTGGGCTTACAATTAAGAGACTTGACAAGGTGGCAACATTTGTATCCAATGGTGTTTTCTTAAATGAATCAACAAGCTACTTTCTACTACTTTCTTGTTAAGCGAGTAAATTTATTGGACATACCTAAAATTAATTATTTTCCCGGGAATTCCCGGGATTCTGAAACTTTTCATTCCCGTTTTCCCGGAAAATGAAAAAAGTCCGGGAAACCCCAAACCCTAGTCAAAATACATCAGAAATTGTAATACAACAAAATGTTTGTAAACTAGTTTAAACGATAAATGACAATTTAATAAAAAAATATCCGTAAATATTTTTTTAAATATTTTGCTAAGCTTAGTAGGCCTTAATGGTTGTAACTGTTGCGTTTTATTGCCAACACGCTTGTCACAATCCATTTTTTAACTACTTTAATGTAAAAAATTATTTCGAAAAAATATCCTCCGGGTATTTGTAAATTAAGCTCGAGGTCAATTTTCAACAAAACAACAAATTATTCGTATTATAAAATTCGTATTAATAATATTTTGAACGCGACTGTTATGTTCGATGTTCGGCAATTTTGTTAGAATATTTTTTATTTTCTTTATTTAAAAACCAATCAGACTTTTGTACGCGACAGAAAATGTAAAATGTTCTGAATCTTCCTAGATTTACCCCTTGTTTCTTTCCTATCTTCTGCCAATTTATGATCCACGTGCAGCACTACGAAAACTCCATTGGTCGTTCTATTCTCGTTCCGCTATAATTTCCAACTCATTAGGGTGCCGAAGAACTCTTAATTGTTACAAACTTGTTAAAATATTCGGCAATAAGCTCACATACCAACACGCGCCTGCGCTTAAGCCTTGTAACATTTTCCACTGACCACTCACTCACTCACTCACTGGCCATTAACTCCTCCTTCCTACGGTGTCTATTAAAGAGCCTGCATTTTCAATTGAAGCAAAAATGACCCAATTATTAACCAAAAAATACCACCACCAACAACAACGACGAACCCAAACACTGTGACACCGTGTTAATGATCTTCAATAATCCCTCATAATGAGGGGCCAATATGTAAATATGGACACTATTTGTTGTTGCTGAGATTGATTTCATAGTTTCAGGACAGGGAGAAGTGAAAAAAAACGAGAGCGAACCAGAATGGACACAAGCCGCGGGTGGTATATCAGCATTGGCCGCAGCAGCGACAGCGTCCAGCCTCAACCAAACAACGAAACAGAACCTCAACCACATCGAGGAAAATAACTGCAGACAAGAGGACATGTATAGTCCACCACCTTTGGCTGAACGGCGGTGCGTGTGTGAGTTCGGTTGGGTTGAGTGTTGAGTGTTGTAAGTTGTAAGCCGTAAACAAGAAATCTCCGAGTGAGTGGTGCTTTATGTAAATTGTATGTGTGGACGTATGCGTGCGTTCGTGCGATGATGATTGCAATGGCGAGCGACGAGCACACAAAATATGAAATAACCAATAATAACAACAACACCATCAACAGTGGCGGCGACTACAAAAATTATGATGAATTTCCATCCTTTCACGGTTGAGCTGTTAACTGGCTGGTCTCGCACTCGCAGTGATGTCGCTTTTACCAGTTCACCAGTGCTCTGCTGCCGCTGTTGTCGCTTTGCCGTTGTTGGCTTGGTTTGCCTCGCTTTTCAGCGCGGAGGAGATACGGCCGGTGGTTGCTGCTCCCTGTTGCATATCTATAGACATGAACACAAAGCCGCACGCCGGCGATTGGAATACCAGAAACCGTAAGTGTCACGCTCAATGAACAAGAGCAGCGTGCCAAAGACAATATCAAACCTATTTTCGGTTCGATATAACACGTTGTTCTCTTGCTGTCGTTAGTTGGGGGGGGGGGGGGGAGTTACACGGCGCACAGTGGTTGAGAAGATAAAATGAGTAACATTAAATGCTTGCTGAGAAGGAGCTAATTCTATTTCAATAGAGTAGAAACTTCGTTACAAGCAATTTCTCCTGACTCATAAGTACTAGAATTTGTTCTTACAAAATTTGGTGCTGATGAAGAAATACTAAATATATTCTTCTTGGGCATATTAAGGTCTATCCTAAAATCATTGTTTTCTTTTTACAGATAAAACATGAACTTTTCAATGAAAACAAGTAAAATGGCGTTAAGTTCGGCCGGGCCGAACTTATATACCCTCCACCATGGATTGCATTCCACAGAGGCTGTCGATTTTCGTAGAAGTACAGTAATATTACAGGAATATATATATTTTTTTAATATAGCCAAACCAAACAAATACAAATATCGAAAAAATAATTTTATAAATAAATATAATATTTTAATTATTTCAAACCACGCTTATAAGGCAAGGCTACCAATACGTCAACTCAAAAAATAAATATTATTATATTTATATTTTCAAAAAGCTTAAATACCATAAACATTGGTAGGTAGTGAGTGCACCAGTTGGTTGTATTTCCATTCTATTTTAATTCCAAAAGTACAAAGTTTGAAAATCCATTATCAACCGATTCAACCAATTTTTGCCTGGTTGGCTGGTCCCAAATCCATTTTGTATGGCATAAAGTCGAAAAATAAACATACAGTCCTGTCATTTTGCACATTTGGTAGACATATCATACGCAAAAAATAAAAATAAAATTGTGTCGATCGGACCACGGCCACTACCACCACCCATATAAACTCAATATATAACCAACATAATTATCACCCTGTATTGGTACAGGGTGACCAAAAACAAAATTTTATGAAAGCTTAAAAGAATGAAGAGTTGTTTATTTTGACGAAATGTGTTTTTCTAAACATTATTACAAATTATTACTTTAAGCTGCAATTTAAATATTTTTTCAAGAAATAGAGTAAAATGTATACATGTGTACAAAAAGGTGAATGATGTTGTATACCATTTTAAAGGTACTTTCAATACCTTTCAAATAAAATATTGATGGGTCTCGTACACAAAACTAATTCAGAGACATAATGATATATATGTCTATGGCTAATCAAAAACTGTACTAAAATAAAATGACAATTTTTGGAGTTAGCCGAAAAATGCTGACGAGATATTAATTCCACTTTAAACTACAACCTCAGACGAATACTTTCACATTTACACTTTGAGTCAAGTTGAGTCATACATATAACTTTTGGTCCACTACATTTATAGATTATGTTCTCTACAAATCACAAAATTACAATACCTATGAATACTTACAAGACCACAATAACCATAAAATGTTAAATATAATTTTTCAACTACTAACTCTTGCCGTCAATTTCCATAATATAGTCACTTTATTATTTTCTTTTTAAGTCTTGATTGTAATTAATTTGTAATTTTAAAAACTGCTTTATACCAAAATTAATCCCACTTTTTTTGAACCGCAAAGTTTAAGTACCATTCAGGCTTGTGGTGTTGCCACCTAATTTTCTTCAGTATATTTTCCTGATAGCTTGGAGTGTTGCCATAAAGAAAATATATACACTTTCCAATGTTAATTTTTTTGAATTTCTGCCAAAAAAATGGATTTGGGACCATAGTGCAGAGGAATGTATACTCCGAATTGCATGACTCTATCTGCGGTCATTTGGTTGGTATATTTGTACCCCTTTTTTTCCATTTTAACCCCAAAAAGTACGAATTTCGAAAAATCCGTCTATTTTCCGTGTCTACACAGTCAGAGGAATGTATACTCCGAATTTCATGACTCTAGCTACGGTCATTTGATTGGTACTATTTTTATCCCCTTTTTTCATTTTAACCCCAAAAAGTACGAATTTCGAAAAATCCATTTATTATAAGTGTCTACGCAATCAGAGGAATGTACACACCGAATTTCATTATTCTAGGTGTAGCCGTTTGGTTGGTACTATTTTTATCCCTCCGTACTCATCGTATCCCTTGAAAGTACGATTTTGGAAAAAAACTTTTAGTTTTCATGTCTACGTAGTCAAAGGAATGCATACTCCGAATTTCATGGCTCTAGCTGCGGTCATTTGGTTGGTACTATTTTTATCCCCTTTTTCCATTCCGACCCCAAAAAGTATTTGAAAAATCGGTGTATTTTACGTGTCTACACAATCAGAGGAATATATATACCGAATTTCATTATTCTAGGTGCAGCCGTTCGGTTGGTACCATTTTTATCCCTCTATTCCCATTTTACCCCTTAAAAGTACGAATTTGGAAAAAAATACTTTTATATTGTGTATCTACTCAATTAGAGGAATGTACACACCGTGTGTTTCTAGATGTCGTCGTTTAATATGTACCATTTTTATCCCTTTTTGCCCTCTTTCACCCCCTACGAATAAAAATCACTTTGTGGTGGTCGTTTTTGTTATAGGCGGAATGCACATTGAAAAAATATGCTTAAATACTCTAAAATATTAGGGGTATTTTTAGTCATTGAGGGGGAAAATTTTTTCCCTTTGGGCCGATTTCGTCGAGTTTCAATCCCAACCGATCTACGACTATAAGTCGCATTTGTGGAAAATTTGGACATCCTAGCCCCTTTCCTTTAGATGCTATCGTGCTTTGAACAGACGGACAGACGGACGGACATGGCGAGATCATCTAAGAATTTTATGACGATTAAGAATATACTTTATAGAGTCTCTGGTCAATTTTCCAAGGCGTTACAATCGGAATGACAAAGTTAATATACCCCCATCCTGAAGGTAGAGGGTATAAAATTGGTGATATTTTCCTTTAAGCCGGCTAAGCTACGATAACAAAAACATAAATAAAATATTAACTTTTCACTCAATGGAAAAGTAATTGTCACCAACAACAATATACGTGCATCAAAAAAATGGAAAGATTATTTTATCTTGAAAATTTTCGTGGCTAAATTATTTGGACTAAAAAACTAACTTTTTATTAACGTTTTTATACCCTCCACCTCCAGGATGGGGGTATATTCACTTTGTCATTCCGTTTGTAACACCTTGAAATATTCATCGTAGACCCCATAAAGTATATATATTCTGGGTCGTGGTAAAATTCTAAGACGATATAGCCATGTCCGTCTGTCTGTCTGTTGAAAGCACGATAGCGGCCGAACGAAATGAACTAGGAGGTTCAAATTTTTCCTAAATGTGTCTTATGGTTGTAGATCGGTTGGGATTGAAAGTGGACGAAATCGGCACAGAGGGAAAAATTTTTCCCTCACAAGCACTGAAAATACCCCTAATATTTAGAGTATTTCAGCTTGTTTTTTGAACATATTAGCTTGTATTTACTTGATATTTGCAATGCGCATTCCCTTTATAGCATAAAAGGGCACCATAGAGTGATTTTTATTTGTAGGGGGCGAAATGGGACAAAAAGGGATAAAAATGGTACCTATCAAACGACAACAGATAGAAACACGAAATTTGGTGTGTACATTCCTCTAATAGAGTAGATACATAATATAAAAGTATTTTTTCTAAATTCGTACTTTTAAGGGGTTAAATGGGGATAGAGGGATACAAATAGTACCAACCTAACGGCTGCACCTAGAATAATGAAATTCGATATATACATTCCTCTGAGTGCGTAGACACGTAAAATAAAAGAACTTTCCAAAATTCATACTTTTTGGGGTTCAAATGGGAAAAGGGGATAAAAATAGTACCTACCAAATGACAGCAGCTAGAATCATGAAATTCGGAGTATATATTCCTCTGACTGCGTAGACACGAAAAATAAAACGTTTTTTCCAAAATTCGTACTTTCAATGGATACAATGGCTACAGGGGATAATAATAGTACCAACTAAACGAATACAGCTAGAATGATGAAATTCAGTGAGTACGTCCCTCTAATTGTGTAGATACGTAAAATAAAGAGATTTTAGATAGTCGTACTCTTGAGGGGGCAAAATTGGAAAAAGGGGATAAAAATGGTACCAACAAATTGGAATGGAATTCGGTGTATACATTCCTCTGACTACATAGCCACATAAAATATTTTTTTCCAAGTTCGTACTTTTTTTTGTTGCTTTTACGACAAAAAATGGTTGAATCACGAAGTTGTCTAATACTGCGTACGTGAGAGATAAGGTATTTTCAAAATTTATACTTTTGAAATTAAAATAGGATGGAAATACAACCAACCAAACGACTGTAGCTCTCCCTATCCCCCAATATTTAGGGTATTTATGATTGCTCCCTTATATTTACTTTATGAATTGAAGTATTATATCCATTATATATATATAGTATACAAATATTGGTAGCATTGGCTTATTAATTAAATTTCTTATTTCCATATAGTTAAAATTTGTTGCGCATATTCCTCTTGTAGCTTGGAAGCACCACAAAGAAAATAAAAGTTTTAGCGGGCGAAATGGGACAAAAAGGGATAAAATATGGTACCAATGATACGACAACAGCTAGAATCATGGAATTCGGTGTGTACATCCCTCTAATTGCATAGACACTTAAAATAGAGGGATTTTTCGAAATTCATACTTTTAAGGGATATAATTAAAAAGAGGGATAAAAATGGAACCTACCAAACCGCTGAAGTTGAAATCATGAAATTCGGTGTATACATTCGGACTATGAAGACTTGAAAAAGGTTTTTTTTTTCGAAATTTGTACATTAGGGCGGAGAATGGGGCGAATGGGGATATCTTTAAAATTTATACTTTTCTTATCACTTTGTCTGTATCTGAAAATGCTTCTTTCTCTAGGCGACTGACAATCACCTAATATTTAGGCATGTTCACTTTCACTATTTCAGCATTTTATTTATATATAGTAGTCGATTTTAAACAGTGCGCAAGTATACATTATAGTTTGAAATAGTAAACAATTACAGTAAATGTGCATAAAAATATCACAATTTTCGTAATATGGTACTGTGCTTCTATGTAAAGTCGACTTCCTTTAATCTGCTGGTAATACTATGGAATGCACTCCGTGGTGGAGGGTATGTAAGATTCGGCCCGGCCGAACTTAACGCCTTCTTACTTGTTGTTTGTAACCCTATCAATTTCTTCGTTGTAACCACTGTGTCACGCTTGCAAGGGCAGTCTGCTTCGCACAGATAAAAGACAACAACACTTTTCCCCCACCCATACGAACGGCACAACCTCATCCGTCAGGCGGGTATGATGTCGTGTTGATGCAAAGGGTGCTGCGCAAACCTTAACAACAATTCACCTTTCCCTCCGTCCGACGCAACAAAGCACTGCGGCGAGAAACTTCTTCTTCTTCTTTCACTTACTAGCGATGATGAATGTGAATGAGGGGGTGTGGGGAGCGACTGGCCAGCCAGCGGCAACAACAAGAAGACGAAAGTTTGGTAAGACGACCCCCGAAAAAGAAACAAACGACGTTTGTGGCACGAGCTAAGTTCACAGATTTTAGAGAGAATTTCGTGCACTCTCCTCTACTGGAGGTAACAACATCCACAACAGCAACAATTTACGCACAACATCCACGATGACGAAGAACGAATATGTTGTGTTGTGTTGTTTGTGTTCCACAAACATAAACACACACACTCACACATCCATCCACATGCAAAAAACACCGCAAACTTTGCGGGCAACTTCGGTGGTTCAATGGTTCGCTAGTTCGTTCGTACGGCTACACGATACACGACACCAACGTAATCGATTCGGGTTCTTCTTATTATGTTGTTTTTGTTTGTTTGACAACACTTTGTTTGTCTCTCTTTCTTGCTCACTCTCAGTGATGTGCGCTCTCTCTCTCACTCACACACACACACACTCTCGCGGGCTGTGAAGGTATGTCTCTGGTGCTGCTTTTGGGTGTTTGACGATGTCGTTGTTTGGGGGTGGCTTTTGGGAAAAATCTCTGAAAGTTTTTCACAATGTTTTCGTTGTAAATGAAAAACAGTTGTTGTATCATTCGTTACGGAACTCTCAAGGCGGAAGTATCTGTGTTGGACCATCCATCGTATCGTATGAAACGAACAACTTTCGAAAAGTGTGTGTTGCGTTTTCCAATTAAATAACGGTCACGATGGCACTTCAACCGTTCTAGAAACGAACATATTACGTGAAAAACGATAACGATTGAAAGAATATTTGCGAGTTGGTAAACTAAACCGAAAGTGTTAACAACCGTATGTTAACAAAAAATATTCAATGTTATAATAAAATAATGTGAAAACATATAAGAAAACTTACAATATAATAAAACAAAATGAGTTCCGTGTTAAAATTTATAAAAAAAATCCTGTTGATCAAATCAAATTGAATTTTTGAATAAATTTGAATAAAATAATTTAACAATTTGTGATTGCAAATAAATTGTCCTTGTGTCAATTTAAAACAATAAAAAATGCTAAGCTCTGAAAAGTGCCCGGGAAAACAGAAAATCGTAAGTTACTTAAAAAAAATATCCCTCAAAATATCAAAATTATCAAACTGTATGAAAATATTAATGAACCCAATAAATTTGAATAAAATTATGTTGCCGGCAATTCCAGTAAAGTGACATATAAAATATATAAAGATTCAGATAGACCAAAACAGTTCACAAAATTCTTGAGTACACAAATATCTCGTGGATAAGCGTTTTTAAAATTGGTTACTTGCTTTGAAAATATTTGATTGAGAGTTCCTCAAATAATATAAAAAATAATTCTCTCAAAAGTGATGTCAAATCCACGTGGAAATCTGTTCCAATATTTCGATTATCGAAGAACTTGATTTTTTCCAAAAGTGAAATTTAAACTCAAATCCACGTGTGGCCGGCCTAATTTTATAAATATCGCCCCAAAAGGAATTTCAAACACATTTCCCATTATGAGAGCGTCACTCTGGGCATTAGAATAGACCTCAATTTTGTTCATATTTAGTAGAAGAAAATTATAATCTCTAGAGCTTCAAGTTGACGAACTACAATGCAAAAAATCTTAAACAGAAATAGTATCAGCGTACATACAGACATAGAAATTCATTTTTATTGTGTGGCAATTTAAAAACTTAGGAAAAAACCACTAGACGGGCCGTGTCTCCGCCATTTTGTAACTTTTTAAATATTCTTTTTTAATTATTGTCCAAATGGTCCTCTATATATTGTGCTTATATATATGACCTATATGTACAGAGCAATATTAAAAACTTAAAAGTTATAAAATGGCAGAGATATGGGCCGTCAAGGGTGACCATGATTTGAAAACCCATGCTGGCCATGTTTTCTCCGTTAGGCATCATTTTAAAAATACATAAAGGAAGGTTTATGTAAAAATGACAGCTGTTTGAAAAAAATACACGAATTTTCATCTAAATTTTGGACAAAAAAATGCATAACTTTTGAATAAGGCACGATAGAAAATAATGTAATGAAAAAATAAAAAAATTAGCCTATTCGGATCAGTAGATTTGATGATATTATGTACACCAATTTGAAAAAAATAATCTCGAGAAAATAAATATCTTCTTTAAAGTATATAGAATTTTTAGAGAGATCAAAAAATAATAAAATATAGAATTTTTAGAGAGATCAAAAAAAATCAGGGTGGTGTAATAACCCTTCAGAATTGTTGACCTAATTTTGTTTAAATATATTTTGATAATATATTTAAAAATATATTTTTCTGGGTCAGCTCTACGAATGAAGTAGTTTTTCTCTAGATTTTGTACATAATAAAACTTTCGAAATTTGTATTTGTATTACTTTTAATAGAAAATCTTGAAGTTTTCTCTAGAATATAAAGCTTTCGAATTTCGATTTTTTTCGTTATATGTATGTCTTCCTAGAAAATTAATTATTTTTCTTGATATAATTGATATCTATAAAAAATAATAAAAAATATAAAAACAAAAAATAATTTCGTAATTTCAAAATCTATGTCGATGAAAAAATTGAATTGATTATATTATATTGATTTTAAGAGCAAATCTTGAATTTTCAAACTTCAATTTTTTCGTTATAAGTGATCCTAGAATAATTAATTATTTTTCTTGATATGATATCTTCTAAAAAATAATAATTAAAAATATAAAAACAAAAAATAATTTCGTAATTTCAAAATTTGTTTTGAAGAGATATTGATTTTAAGAGCAAATCTTGCATTTTTCACTAGAATTTAAGCTTGAAAATTTCGAACTTAAATTTTTTCGTTATATGTGATCCTAAAATAATTAATTATTTTTCTTGATATGATATCTTTTAAAAAATATAATATTACAAATATAAACACAAAAAATAATTTCGCTCAAAAAATCGAAATTAAAAAATTTCGAAATTTGTATAAAAAAGATATTAAATTTGTATATCGATTTTTTTAGTTATATGTGATACTAGAATATAAAAATATTTTTAGAAACCCTTTTACAATAGTTCACAAAGTTGTGGAAGCACTTCAACCATGTAGTAATATTTTGGGCAGAAGACATAAAATTAGTACTGATTTCGAATCAGGAGTTCTGCACAAAAAATACATCAAATTTTCGAGAAACTCATGTTACAGAGGAAAACAAAATATTTTTAAATTTATTTAATTTATAAAAACTATTCAAAATCAATATTTGTAAAATATCAATGGCTTAATTCCGAAAATCGTAATTTTAGTTCGCGTAAAGCATAATTTCCTCTATCAAACATGTCGTCGAGCAATTGTACCCTAGCTCTATATAATTTATAGTATGAACTCTCTTTTTGGCGGTTGTTAGTCATGCATATTCATAGTAGACACAACAGACAATTTTATGGAATTTGTTTTATTTATAAACAAAATTTCTTGAAAATCAATAGATATTCGTAAAATATCAATAGTTTAACTTCGAAAATCTAACTATCAGTTCGCTTAAAGCGCCATATCCTCTATCAAACATGTTCGTCGAGCAATTGTTCCAATGTACTTTGCCTTATGAACTCTCCTTTTGGCGGTTGTTAGTCATGCATGTTCATACTAAACACAATAGAAAATTTTTTAGAAATTGTTAACACATTTTCTTTAAAATCAATATTCATAAAATATTGATATCTGTTTAAAAAGCACCGTATCCACTCTCAAACACGTTGGTCTAGCATTTGTCAAGAGGTACCTCAGGCACTAGATACTTTACAGTACGAACTCTCTCTCTCCTTTGGACGGTTATTAGTCATACATGTTCGCTAGGCCATTTAATAAAATATTAAAAAGTTGCCAAAAATTCCCCTAGGCAAACCTATTACGAGAATCACCAACTCAACTTGACAATTAAATGAAAGTTCTTGAAAATAATACTTCCATTTAAACGTTTGTTAAATAAGACAAGCTAACTATAGCTATCGTGTTATAAACTAATTACATTACAAGCAATTGCTGCAGCACGTTTGACAACACACCAACACACATACAGACATCATACATACATGATGATGATCAAAATCATGATGAGCCGACAGCGCCAACGTCATTCATCATCATTATAATCAGTTTGTGTGCATGTGTGTATGTAACGGATCTTGTGTGAGAGTTAAACTTTAATTCGATTCTCATCGCAATTGAATTGATCGGTTGGTTGGTTGATTGTGTCGCGTCTGATTGTCATTGAAACAATTGAAACAAACAATTCAGCAACAACAACGTCGCTGTTGTTGTGAATTGAGAATTACATTTCGATATTGAACAATTAAAATGGGTAAGTCAAACACAGTGACAAAAGAAAAGAAATTTATTAAGAAAAAAACTTGACCCTCTCATGATGGGAGAGGTTAATTTTGTAATTGTTCCACAAATCAATAGCGCTGGTCAATGTCAAGAACATTATCTCAATTTGTCATGCAACCTATATTTATTGGCTTTAGTCTGAAATAATTTACCCTGAATGGACCAGATGTTGATGACAATGTTGGACATTAACAATTTAAAAAGGTATTTTTCACATAATATTTCATAAACCTCAGGTTTCAAAATGTTACATATGAATCATTCCACGACAAACCAGACTTTAAAACTTTAGAACACAAATCAACCTCAAAATGTGGAATTTATTTCGGATTTTCTAAAGAAATAATCTAATAATAATCATTAAAATCGCAAAAAAATGGATAGCTTACGAATGAAAGATTGAATTAAATCACCGTCCTAAATTTTTCAGAGAACATAAAAACCATATCTAGGATAATTTAAATAGATTTGAACTTGGATATTGTCCTGGCTCAAGACCATTTTGCATCTACATTTAATGGAATGCAAATTTATTTACAAATGGCATGGCGACATTTATTACTTTGCTGCAGACTACCACGATCATGATTTCGACCATGTCAAAAGTCTTTTCAAGTGGCTTCGCAGCGACTTTTCAACATCAAACCCGGCCTCTATAAGGAGATGATTCTCACAAACGAACGAGAATCACAATTCACTTGCCGAATTTGCGTTTAAAAAATTTTAGAAAAAACTATCGATATAATCGTTTTTCAAAATTGAGGACAACCTATTGAATATACTGCATACAATTTTCAGAGTATATAGATGACATATATAGAATGATTTTAGTGTATTTTGGAGAGAAATACTGATGTAATCATTTTAAAAAATTGAGGACAAAATATAAAAATATTAAATATTGAAGTAATCGTTTTTAAAAAGTTGAGGACAACCCATTAAATCTCCAGCATAACATGTAATCGATGTATTGAAGACAAAATTAAAAAAATAATTAAATGTGTGTAACGTGTAACTGGAATTGTCATAAATTATTTTACAAGTTTGAAGTACTCCTGAAGACCTTTCCTGAAGAGCATTCAAACAGGGTATATAAACCAATTTAGAAATAGAAGGATGTGAATATAAATTTGTCAGCAGGATTTTCAATTTTTGTGGAAATTTTTAAAGAATACTTTTAAATAATATTTTCAGAAAAAAACGGCTTCAGATAAAATGTCATATATACATCAGAATATTAAAACCAGTTGCCTCCCACGTGCTTTCACATGTACTTATGTCACATCAGTTTTTAAGCCAGAGAAGGAAAAAACATCACGAATAGTTGGTAATTAATTATGGAAATCCATCTGATGTTTCCGTATACAGAAATAAAAATACGAAAAAATGAACCAAATCATTTTTTTGGCTTCAAAAATATTACAAAATATTTTTTGAGAATATTCGAATTGACTTTTTAGGACCTTAGCCAATAAATTCGTCAATATAAATTGTGCATTTCTCACAACAAATAAATAATTCATTCGAACTCCAAATTTCTGCTAATCCTTTCACCTTTTTGTTAAAAAAATGAATAAAATAAAGAATTTTATGTTAGGACTAAAGCTTTCCGGAAAAAATTTGTTCAATTGACAATTTCTGACCACACATTTTGAAATTACTACCCTTTATCATAATATGTTTGGCGGACCCAATACATACGTCCCAGATCTTTATACAGTACCCATAAAATGTCCACACCAATTGTGAATATTTCCGCTAATAACACATTAAAAAATTGTGTGTGCGATAACTAAATGTGTGCATTTTTCTACTAAAACTCCAATTTTCATCGAAAGTACCTTAAATATTTGTCCTGTTATTTGGGAAATACACAACCCTATGTTCACATAGAAACAGTGGTTTGGGAACAGTCTCCAAAAAATTGTGAAAAAATATTTTTTTCAAAAATAAATGAAAAATATAATAATTTCCCCTAATAACACCAAGCAACAAAAAAATGTTTCCGGGATTTATTTAATTTATTTTTTGTGTGCATTGAAGCATACTGATTCATAAAATCGCATATAAATGTATAGATATATTTTTTTTACTTAAATTTTCGTCTCACACACCTTTAATATTTATAATATAATTTTGGAAATATAGGCCAGATCATATCCGCTGATATGTTCAATTGAAGGCAATTATGATGGCTACAAATGTTGCTAATTACACATTCACATAGAAACAGTGGTTTGAGAAAAGTCGTTTGGAGACTGACATTTTTCGAAAAAAACTTATTTTACTAGCACGAAAAATATAATAAAAAATAGAAAAAAATGGAAAAAAATATTTTATTTTTTATTTATTTAAATACGTAAAAGACCTACGAGTAAATGTCGAAGACCCACAAATAGTCTAATTTTTCTAATTGGATAATAGTATATTTAGCTTTATTTTGTAATAATATTTAGTATTTTTTAAGCTTAAGATCCCAAATGAGGAAAACAATGCCCAGTTGTTGAAAATCTATGGATATACGTAGAAGTTGTGGCCCTCTTTGTAGACGCAAATGAATATTTTTAAATTATCATGATTTGAGTTGACAACAATTTGTGCAGACAACAAGACGGCGTCTATTAAATTTTAATTGTTTAACCCCTGATGATGGTTGGCGTAGACAACCGAAATATTGGAAAAATGAAATGGAAATAAATAACAAAACAATACCATCAGTTTTTGCATGGCCTCAAGCTGAATCAATCGATAAGAATATCACATTTTGTTTAAATATCACCAAAAAGCCCATTTACTACTTTGATAATACTAAATTTTGTTTTATTTTGTTATAGCTTCATGAGGAAAACAACGCCTATTTGTTGAAAATCTATGGATAAATGTAGAATTTAGGACACTTATTGTAGAAGTAAGTGAATTTAAACAATACCAGGTTTTTACTTAAATAACTTCATAATTATCCATTCAACATTTATCCATAGATTTGCTTAAAATGTACATTGTTTTCTTTGGCAAGAAACAAGTATAAAAATCTGTTTTCAATTTAAAAAAAAATTAAAACAATCGTTTGCGTCTACATAAGGTCTCATAACTTATACAGTTATTCATAGATTTCTTACATACTGACATTGTTTCCTGTGTATGAATGTTAGTTATTAAAAAAATAGAAGAAAATATTTTTTTGATTTTTTTTTCTAATTTTTACGATTTGTTTTCTATTTTTTATGGTTTTGTTTGCGCCATAAAAATAGAAAAAAAATTCAAATTTTATTTTATTTTTAATCCTGTTCCTAAACCACTGTTCTATGTGAAAGAGAAACTCGTACATTTTTAGCCAACATTATTATCATCATTATACATTTTTATATTTACCAATATTAAAGGTTCATTCGCGAAAATTTGAATTTTAATAAATATTAAAAACTAAATAAATAATCCTTAAAAATTTAATTTATAATCCTTCTCGAGTACATCAGAATATTTTATACATAGACCTTCGGCAAAATTCTTGTTCCATAGTGGAAGTGTTAAGTTGAAGTGATTATCATATAGTCGCCCTTGTCCGACTTTACCATTTCTTTTATTTTTTCTCTTGGTTGAATCCTTAAAAATAATAAAAAAATATATAATTTGGGGATATTGTGAGAATTTCTTCCTTACTACTATCTGATAAACCTGACCGAAAAAAGGTCAGTTCAAATCAAAAATCCTCACAATAATTTGATGACTGTGTTCATTAGACGTGTCTAGCGACGATTACTGTGATGTTTGTCCCCCGGGGGGACTAATACACCGACAACGACCGACCTCACCACCCACCTCCCCCTTCAAAAACCAAATCACAAATTCACAGTCGTTTTACATAGTTCCTTTACGGTTGTTGCTGGCAGCTTAAAGATTTACTCTTTTTTTCTTTGTGTTGCTAACTTTGTGCTCATCTTCCAGTTCGTCCTGTTTGTGTTGTCGCAAGTCGCATAAAAATAACTCAATTTGTAGAAATTACCGTTAAAGCACCCAATTTGTAAAGCATCAAAGCTTAATTTCCATTATCGAAATTCCCAAAAGTATTTAACGCAGCATGGATGAATGACTCCGAAGGCGAAGAGAGGTCTCTAAAGCACATACGTATGAATAAATCCTTATACTTGGGCCAAAAAGACAAACGGATGGACGGACGGGTAAACTTCCACCCTGAAAGGGAAGCACAGAAAATGACACGGTTTATAGAGGTGAGGAGCGGAGTAGAGTGGAGTGGAGTGCGGCAGAATGGCACAATGAGAGTTTGTGCAAAATTTGTTCACTTAAGTGAACGCGTTGTCGCTTATCCCCCCAGCGACCATTTACGAAACGCCCGGACTGAATGAATGGGTGGATGGTTGCAGCATGTATTGATAGACAGAGAGTTCGTGTGTGTGTGCTGTTTAGATGACTATTATACGGAGAGGGTTATGGAAAAGGAACTATGTATATGTTTGGGAAGAAAAAATAATCACAGATTTGTGGCAGAAATCTCCCGAAATTGAAAAGATTAGCTGTTCGAAGTAGTAGGAGGGTCAGACTTTCTATAAAATCCCAAAGTTGGGGATTTTTATGATATTCCAAGGGACAACAACATGGAAATGGGAAGGAGCTGAGTTTGGAGGCACGAAAAATCGTCCAAGAAATAATAAAAAATATCCCAAAAATGGCATTTATTTCATACGAAAAATCACCCAAAAAATGGGTCTTTTTCGTTGCGGGTTTTGAACATACTGCAAAAATGGAGAGGAGAAAATCAACAAGTTTTTTGCGATTTTTCGTATAAAAAATTAGTAAAATTTGGGGACGATTTTTCATATGAAAACTAACCCAATTTTTTGGCGATTTTCAATTCGTGAGATTTTTCATTTATTTTTGGCATGATTTTGGACCATTTTTCATTTTTTTAACAATTTTTGGATTTGGGCTATATCCAAATTCATGACGCCACTAAATTTACAGGAAATAAATTATTTTTTCTTAATATTAATTTTTCCTATAATTTAATTATTTAATTATATTTAATTAATTTCCTATAAAATGTTAATTCAATTTCCTATGGTCCCAGTTTCATAACCCTTTGCCCCGAACAGCAAGGGTGACATTAAGCTAAACAATAAAACTACACAACAACGACAACAGCCAGCAACTATTACCAGCAGCAGCAGCAGCAACAGACTAGAGTTGCTCACACATTTTCAACGTACCCTAGGAAAACTATCGAAGAAATTGACAACAAGTTTGAAATGAAGAACAAAACATTCTATGTGTGTGTGTTCATTTTGCTGTCACATAGGGAGCCACACAATACAATGGTAGACGGACGGACGAATGGATGAATGGACGGGCAGACAGACAGACATTACATTGAAATTCATAGAAATTGATGATGGATTTTTCTTCTTCATTATACATCGATTAACTTTGAACTATTGTTCAATGACTTATTTAAGTTTTGTTGTTTTATTTTTTATCATTTAGAGAACGAAAAACAACAACGAAAACACAAAACGATGAAACAAAACGTCAAATGGTAGATGCGCCTGAGTAGTTGAATGTTATCGCAGACAGAGACGTAGAATTGTAAATGTTTAACAATTGAGGGTGGGTTTTTGCAATCTGTTTGCTGATAATTGCAAATTGTGGAAGTTCAAGGACCTATTGATGTTTGAGAAAATGAATAGGAAAAAAATAAAAAAAATAGTTTGTTTTATTTTTAAATATCTAACATTCTAGAGAAGAAATATTTACATGTAAAATATCATATTAAGTGGTAGTACCTCATGAAATATCCATAGCAATCGGACATACTAGGCCAAAACTTACACATGGATTTTCTATATAAAGGATTAGTAATAGTTTGTGAATCGGTTCTGTATCCCAACTACAGTGGGTTAAAGAAAAATCGTAAACTTTTTTATAAAAAAAGCTAATGCCAAAAATGAAAGAAAAACGTTATACAAAGATTTTTGTCTTCTGTATCTATAGCGTAAAACTGTAATAAGACAATAATTTATTCTGTAAGGAAATCCATTGATGAATATAAAAAAGAAATAACAATTTCCTTAATATATATACTAAATGGACCACAAAATTTGTCCATGGATTTTCTTTAAAAATATTTTTTCATAAAGATGAAATCTATCTGTATAAGAGATAAACAAAATTCACTGCTAAGTTCAGTAGTTTTGACTATAGTGGGCAAAATATTAAGAAAAAAAAAATAATTTTAAATTTCAGAATAAGAAAAAGTTAGGAAAAGTAAATCGATTCTGTAGTTTAACAGTGCAATGTGCCAAAGATAGAAAATATTTTGGATTTTTCACAAATTATAATACCACAAAATAAAAGAAAAATATTACATAAGGAGAACCCATATTATTGTTTTATCCACTATTTGTTTTTAAGGGAAACCATAAATTAATAAGGAAACTATGGCCAATTAAATAAGAGTACCTCTCATGGATTTCATTTAAAAATATTTTGTTTTTTGTTCATAAATTTATGTTCAGTAGTTTAACGTGGGAAGAATTTTAAGGGAAAATATATTTTCTTTCTTGAATTTCAGAATACGAAAAAATCAGGAAATGTAGCTGAAAAGGGGAGAATCAAAAAATTTTTAAATCTAAAAAAGAACACAATTATTGACAAAGATGTCACAATACCGTTTGTAAATAAAATTTGCATTCTCTAAAATATAGATGTAAAAGACCAAGGCAATACACCAGTTAGATTCGAAAACAAACGAAATAAAATCTCTCAAAAGATGGGGATGTTATTGGGTTTGGGAAAAAAATATCTCCTTAAAATATTTATCCATTTTCATCAACAATTTATAGTTGAATTTCAAAATTGTGACAAACAATCAAAAATATTGTTTTAATTGAGAGTTCGAAAAAATTCGAAACTTAATTATATATTTATTATTCGTCTTTGGTGGATAGATTTTTTAAATAGATATTATTTTCTTCGTTAGAATACGAACTATAAAAAAATATTACAAAATATTTGTTTCGAGTTTTTGCTAATACATATTACGACTTTTTTGTATCAGAAATAAAAAACTATTTTTTCACATTCACAAACAGGTTTTCTTTCTACAAATTTAAATATAAAATAATATTTTTTTTTTGATTTTTTTCTATATTTCATAAATTGTATTTTATTTTCATTTTTAGCGACTGTTCCTAAACAGCGAGCGGCGAGGAAAATATTTATAGCCCTATTTATTTTTTTCTCCGTGAAGTTACCTTAGACGAAAAATGGAATTTTAATAAAAAAAAATCATTGTGGAAATTGGGTACAAAATTAGTATATATTTGTATTTTTTAATTTAATTGAATTATGAAGAAAATCTTTGGATGAATAGAGAAAATATGTTCTATTGGGAGAGAGTATTTCGAAAAAATGGTTCTATTTTTCGGCTAAAACTTCCAATATTGTTCAAAAGTGAAATGGTGTATTCATAAAAATGCTTTCAAAATATAATAATAAATCGGTTCTATTTTTTTTTTCAAAATATGAGAAGTCGAAAAATTGCAAAAAATGTTATAATTTTATTATTTATTTCGTTATTTTTGCATACAGCTGAAGAAAGCTATTAAATTTTGAAGAAAATCCATGGAGATATATGGAAGTTATAAATAATACTCGTTTGACGAGGTATATGAATGTATTCGTGCAGATACCTAATATCTATATAAAATTGTCTGTATGTGCAGTTGAGTGCTACCTCTGTAAATAAAAGATTATGTTTCAGGATTTACTGTTCTGTCCTCTTATAGCCCCCAAAAAGGATATACAGCTTAAGTGTTCCAAATATCTTTAAAATCATGAAATGTAATATATTTTTTATATATTTACGTACACTAGCCTCTTATGATAATGACTGTATCAAATACATTAATTCAGACCGATAATCATTATTTTTAATTTTATTCTCCGTATAATCTATATAACATGAGAGAATTATTGTTTTCTTCACAAAGATACACGCTACACATATACAAGTTAAACAATTCAGAAAAAAAATTAGAAATTCAAAACAAGACTTTTTTCTCTTACCTTTTGGCCGCTTCTGTTGTCTGGATTTTTTACTATTTCTGAAATTGAAATTTAAAAATAAATATATTTTTATTTCATATATTTTGTTGTTTATTTTTTTTTGTCAAAAACTACTTTTAAAACCTCGAGACATAATTGCCATAAACCCGTTAAATGTTAAAATTGACATCCTATAACCATTTAGCAAGATAAAAAGTGATGGATATACAAATATAGTCCGTCCTGACCGTTTTAAGTCAGCCTGTCATTCAATTGCAGATTCTGAAGTTTTTTCTTTTCCCCCTTTCTCTCTACAAACCTGTGTCACTACAAAAGTTAAATCGTTTAATAAAGTGTGGGTGTGGGCTTTATTTTTCAAATAGAATTTAGAATTTATATTGTGTGACCGAGATACTGGCGCATCTGTCCGTCCGTCCGTCTATCGGCATGTAATTCAGCAGACACTCGAATTTTCTAAAATGAGTTTATTAGCGTTTTGTTGATGTCGTCGATGTTTTATCGTTTGTTTGTCGCTATTAAGTTTTACATGAAAAGTTAAAAAACAGACAGACAGACAGACAAACATAGAGAAGAGAATACGTAGCCAGTCAGTCAGTCATCAAACATCATCATTAGTTTTCCGCAGTTAATCGAACCGCTCAACCGTGACATTCATCATTCTATAATAAAAATAAAAAAGTGCCGTATCTGGCTGGGAACACACACTCTCACACACACATTCTCTCATCATACGAGTATGTAAGCTGAGCCGATGTGTTGTGTTGCTTCTGGGTTTGTAGGTGTTGTTAGTGCTCGCAACTTTTATCATTGTTGGAATTGAACATTATCGTTGCTGCACAATTAAACGCGCCATCTGTGAATGGTATGAGTTGGCCAACCACCTTTAAATTAACAAAGCGGGAGTTCGAGTCCAGTCTCCCTCATGTCTTGCCAACGACTGTTTAGTTGTACATACTTTGTTGTATTTTAGCAAAATTTTCGTATGGATTTTGTTGGGTTTTTGTCATGTTGTTACGGTCTATTGCAGTTGCTATTCGATAACGCATCACCGCTCATGATTAAATGGGTTCAAGCTCAACAGCGACAACGACAACTACACGTCATGATCGTTTGTCTTTGCCAGAGTGATGATGATGATAAGGGGGGTGGTGATGATGATGTTCATTCGATGATGACTAAGCCATAATGTTTATCCGTAAAAATTATATGCAGTTGAGTACTCTCGCTAAGAATCAAAAGATATATCATCATTATATTTTTTAAATCCTCTCATGTTGAGGAATTTACACGAACATCCATATATGCGCAACATTCAGGGGTTTATCAAATATTCGTAGTCGGTTTTCTAATTTCTAGAAGGTTTTTTATGCTATTTACAAAAAACTAAATAAAAACCCGATTTAAATCGGACAATTTGTGTCTACGAAGAATGTCATAACCTCAACATTTATCCATATATCTTTTAGACATTGACAATGTTTTCGTAGTTAGAATTATAGCTATTAAAAATGAGATGCTTGTAAGATGGCATGTGTACTTTATTACTTGGTGTAATTTTTTTAAACGCAAATTCGGCAAGTGAGGTGTACTTCTCGTTCGTTTGTGACAATCATTTCCTTAAAGAGGCCGAGGGTTTGATATTGAAAAGTCGCTGCGAAGCCACCTGAACGAAACCTTTAGACAGAGTGGAAATCATGTTAGGAGTAGTCTGCAGCCAAGTAATAAATGTCACCATGCCATTTGTAAATAAAGTTGCGTTCTATTAAATATAGATGCAAAATGGTCTTGAGCCAGGACAATATCCCAGTTCATATCAAATATTGATTACAGACCAAAAAAAATACTAACGAAAAAACTAAAGTAAAAGCACTTTTGTTTTTATTTTTTCATGTTTTTTCGTGTCACAAAAAAAGATTTTTTCAAAAAGTCGATTTTTTTCCAGGAGTCTTCTTATCACAAAAAAAGATTTTCTTTTTCTTTTCAAAAAAAAAATTCTCAATTATTTTTTTGGGGCCTGTTCCTAAACCACTGTTTCTAAGTGAAAGCGAAATTCGCAACATTTGTAGCCATCATACATTTCATTGAACATTGTGATCGGTCCTATATTTCGAAAATGACAGTTCAAATATTTTTTTTTTCGAATTTTAGTAAAAAAATAAAAAATAAAAATTATTAATAAAAGTTTTATGTTGATTTTTTCAATCAATAGCCTCAATACACACACAAAACATAATTTTGTAGGTCTTTTACAATTTTTTTTTTTAATAGTGTTATTTCGTTCTTTCATTGCTTGTGGCAGCAACGTCAAATGTCCACATATTCTGAACAGAAATTCACTTCAGATTAATTACACCGTACGACCATTTAATAAAAGGCATTACATTAGAACAGGATGATAAACGCATGAAACTATTGATAAATTTGAGTTAATTGGCATTTTTAGTTTTTCATTTCCTCAGGACTACAAAAATTCCAAAGTATACAATTTTTCAAAAATTATTTTAAATACTTATTCACACCCTATGATAATGGTATTACAGTCAAATTAAAGAGGAGGATATATATTAAAAATACTTTAAATATCATGGATCTATACATATTAGTTCAGCATTACCAACCATTTCAATTTTACCCCTTAGTTTATTATATATTTTAAAAGGGAAAACTTGAAATGGTTGTTAATGCAAAACTAATACAGATAGAAGCTTGAAATTTTAAGTATTTTTAGCACATATTCTCTTCTTTAATTTGATACCTATACTGGCATCAAAGGGTGTGAAAAAGTATTTTAAATAATTATTAAAAAATATATATCCTTTGGAAAATTTATAAAATTAAAAAAAGTACAAAAAATATCAATAATAATTTTATGCTGAATTTAGCATTAGCCTCAATACACACACAAAAAAATATTTCTTAGGTTTCGGACAACATTTTTACTTTATTTTTGTTACATAGTATTATTACATTCTTTCATTGCATGTGGCAGCTGCGACAAATGGCCATATACCCTCAACTTAAATTCACTTCAGATTGACAATTTTTAAACTTACGTTTGAACCGGCTAATATACGTATGAAACTATAAATAAAATTCGTTTTTAAGTTTCTCATTTTCTCATTCTACACTACAAAGTTTCAAAGGATACAATTTTTCAAAAATTATTTTAAATACATAATCGCACCCTACGATAACAGCATTAGTGTCAAATTAAAGAGCAGAGTATCTGTTAAAAATACTTTAAATATCATGGTCCTATCCACATTCGTTCCGCATTAAGAAGAACCATTTCAAGTTTACCGCTTAGTTTATGCATATTCAACTTTTTGAAGAGAACAGACTTAAAATGGTTGTTAAGGCTAAGTTAATACACACAGAAGCTTGCAATTTGAAGTCATTTTAGCACACATTCTCTTCTTTAATTTGACACCTATACCGGCAACATGGGATGCAAATAAGTATATAAAATAATTATTGAAAAATTGTATCCGTTATAACCTTGTACTTTTTTAAGGAGACACAGGAAAAGGAAATTAAAAACTAAAATCGCCATTAACTACATTTCACCTAAAGTTGCAGACGTATTTCATGTGCATCAAGTGTAATATGGACTGTCGGACAGTGGGTATCTTAGAATCGGCTATTAGAAAGTACTGATTATTTTTTCAAATTTCTGGTTTTATGGAAAGTTTGAACTTTTTCATTTAATAATGGAACACAATATAATTCATATGACTACCACGACTGGCTCGACAGTAGCTCATCTGATCAACCCAATTTTTCAGTACAGCCCAAAATCCACACCAAACAGTGACTCGTTGTGGATGCAATGGCTTCTCAATAGTCACTTGTGGGTTCTCTGAACCCCATATGCGGCAATTTTGCTTATTGACATAGCCATCGAGATGAAAATGGGCTGCATTAAGACTGACATTTTCCACGTGAATTTCTTACAATTGGCGTAAAAGACTCACTATTTTCGAAGTAAGTTTTTAATATTTCCCAATTTTGTTCGAGCGTATAGCGACCCATTTTGCAAATTGCAAATATAAACCTGAAAATTAAAATAAAAACAAATGACATTCTACATTTCAGTCAAAGTAATCTAGAGTTCAAATTTAAACATTTAATAATCTGTAAGATAATGTTCTGTCTGTATCATATTTACCAAATAATCCTTTAAAATTTATCTTAAATCATGAAATTACAGTATTTCCTGAAATCCTTCAACTGCAGTTCTTATATTGTTTTTATGCTTTACGATATAGTCAAACTTTTTGCACATACGAGTGTACATGAGAATTTGATTTAATCATGTTTTTCTTTATATAAATTCAATTAAAAACAAGTTTAATTTCCCACTATAAACTCTTAATTAACTCATACCATGGATATACATACACACGTGTATTTACATGCATACATATGCCCAATCACTCATGCAGCCACCCACAGTCGCAGTCGCAGTCACTTTCACACACAGCAAAACACACGGCTGTCATACAAAGTATTTGTATGATTAAATTACGTTGAAACAAAAGTGTCTGCAAAAAATTGAGTGAAATGACATCCAAAGGCAATGAAGTGAATGCGAAAACACTAAAGACAGGCAACAAAACAATCATATCAAACACAAGAAGATAGGACGACGACGGTGACGACGACATCACACCATTCCGCAAGAGCAACTAGTTGCAAAGAGAGGTGTTGTGTTTTGTTATGAAAAAGCTGTAGACAACACGAGTACTCAGTCGCATAAATAAACAAAAGTTATGACTGCCAACCTGTCGGTTAGACAGACAGACAGTCACAATAGATGAACGTTGAACGAAAGAACGAACGAAAATATCCGTAAATCGTACAAGACAAACGTCAAACCCACAACACAAACACCTAGCCCCTCTTACGAACGAACACACACATGTGAGTATGAGTACATTCCCTATCAACACCCGCTCTCTCTCAGCACCTTATTCACTCACATGAACAGTTATTGATACACCGATAAAAAAGTGACATGCCACGAAACAAAACGAATGTGGAAACGGAAGTGTGCAAAACATCACACATTACACACATAGCTGTGAGTGTGGTTAAAGCGTCAGCATGTGGGTGTCTCCGCTGTGTGAGCAAGTGTGTGTGAATTCTTTAACACCTCTCATTTTATCATAGAGAGTAGTACTGTGGGAAAAAACTGCAAATGATTTGAATTCACTCAAAAATATTTCACAATTTATGAAGGTGGCCCGTAAAAAAAATTATTTTTTTAAATAAATATTTACTTGAATTTCGAGAAGAATGTTTGCTTTTAAATATTTACCCTTGCAAATTTCACAATACCACCCAAAAAAAATTTATAATCAGTTTTTCATTTGAATATATATATTTGAATAATTTATTTTCGTACTCTTACGAGTCATAAAAATGGTATCAAATGAGAGAGAAGAATATACGTTAAAAATATTTCAAAGTCCATGCCACTATCTGTATTAGATTGTCATTAACAACCATTTCAAGTACCCCCATATTTATTTAGTTTATTCATATTTTAACTTTTTGGGTGGAAAATTTTAAACTAATAAAGTTAGAAGCATGAAATTTAAAGTATTTTTAAAAGACATTCTTCTCTTTCATTTGACAATCGGATCGTGTTTGTACGTTTCGCAAAAGAACGAAAATAAATTGAAAATTAAAAGTCCTGTAAAAAGAAGAAACGGTCACCAATTGGAAAACTGAGTATATAAATGAAAATTAAAAAATATTATTTTTTAGTTCTTTAGCGTCTACAGAAAGGACAATAAATTCAACATTTATCAATAGATCGCTTACAGATTGACGTTATTTTCTTCATTTTTTTTGTGTCAGCCAAGAAGATTAAAAAAATCTCAATTTTCCTAAAAATCCTAATTGAAAATATAAGATAACGTGATCGGACTTATATTTCTAAAATGGAAGTATAAATATTAGAGGTATTTTCGGCGAAAATTGGAATTTTAGTAAAAATTTCTCAATATTTTAGACAGTGTTCCAAAACTATTGCCTACAGCCTTTATGAAGCTCATTTTCATATCAGAGAACTCACACGTGACCACTGAGAAGTCAATGCATGCAAAACGAGTTACTGTTTGGTTGGTGTGGATTTGGGCTGGCGGCACACAGTGGAATATTTTCATACAAGCTACAGCAAAAATTAGAAGCAATAGAGCTAGGACCTTGAAATTTCGCACTCATCCCTTATATAAACAAATTAGATCAAAAATAATTTTTCCCACAACCACGCCTCCCTCCCATGTAGGGTAAAATGAAAAAGCCACATAAATTTCTTATTTTAAAATATATGTTAATACAAATTATTAGCAGTGATTTCATTTGAGTCCACAATTAAATGAAAATTGTCAGTGCCACGTCCAACGCCCAAATAAAAATTTTAGTTTTTTTACGGATTTCGAAATTTTTGATAAAAATTATTTTATTTTTTAATCCACGACAAACGGCTATTATAACTTTATAAAGAACTTAAGATTAATATCTCACTGGCATGCCATAAAACCTTACATCCCTAAAGTATGCTTTAAATAATTTCCCCAAAATACAATAACAGAGAACAACGAAGAAAGTTTTGCTTCATTTTTGGTTTGGAAGGTTTTAACATTTCAGTAATTTAATCGATGTTTGCAGAATATTATTTTTAATATGAATAAATAGACAATAGTTTAACAATATTTGTAAATGCCGAACCATCGGTCGGCCTCGCGAATATAGTTTTATACCGAAGAAAATTAAATACAACCTTCAGGTAAACCACTGTCCGAAAAGGAAAGAAAATACTTAATTACACTGTTTTAAATGCAAAAGAACGCCTCAAGAGCTCCTAACTTCTACAAACTAAACTACATTTCAATACAATACATGGTCTCCGAGATACATCCCAATAAAATAACCTCTATTACGATGAAATTTTCAACTATTTTAGCATTTATGAACTTTAAATTCATCCACAGCTAAATTTAGGCGCTATATTGGCAAAATCTTTTACAATATGTCCAATAGGAATGTTCTTTTGAAAATTCAATCAGCAAAGTCGAGATTTTGGCGCTCGAAACTTGGGAGTTTTTGCCGCTGATAATACACTATGCGCCATCATTGGGCCATGTACTGAGAAATTGTCTTGATCGAATCAGGTACTCCCGAGCTAGTCGTGGTAGTCATATGAATGATATTGTGTTCCATTATTAAATGACAAAGTTCAGCCTTTCTAATAAAACCATACATTTGAAAAAAAATCAGTACTTTATTGCAGCCGATTCTAATTTATAGTTTTAAATGGCCCAACCTATAAAAGCGAATGTGATTGGTCTTACATTTCGAAAATGAGAGTACAAGTATTAAAGGTACCTTCGATGAAAATTGGAATTTTAATAAAAATTTAAATAAAATGTATCAATTTTTGAATCAGTTTGCCTTAAAGTACATACAAATTTAATTTTTAGGTCTCAGATACAGACTTATATTTTCTTTTGCCTTGAATACCGCCAATCAAAGATATCCCAATTATATTGGATACCCCCTAATTATATTTCAAACTATGGAAACATTTTAAAACACGTCTTCTTCTTTCTTTGTCATGGAATTACTCATATGCCACACTCACGGCATGTTTCGAAAACCTCACACATACTCTTACATGCGTATACTTAACATTGAAATTCAACTTAAAATGAAATGAAGAAGAAATAATAAGCTTTGCAGAGCAAAAAAAGCAGGTTTGTTTTTAACACTTTCCCCCCGAACACACGGCATGTGTGTTTCATTTCATTTCTGGCTGTTGTTCATTTTCATGTCCTTTTGATTTGTCTGAATGTGTGTGCGTCTTCCATTCCGTCTGCCTGGGTCTGATTGTTTTGACTAGAATTGTCAGTAAGTTGTTTGGGGGTTTTCGGTTGTTCTGTTGTCGTTGCTTTTGTTTGCCACAGAGTCACATGTTTCCGACCCCCTCTCACTCACAGCAGAAAAAATACAAAAGTTTCTCAATGCATTTATGTTTTACATATGTTGTGCTGTTGCATGTGGAGTGAAGCGAGAGGTGGCGGAAAAGTTTGATGTCATGATAAAACTATATAAAAGTCATAACAGCTCAATTTAAGTTTCAAGTAGGAGTGGTGCGGGTAATGGTAGAGGAGGGCAATTCAATAAGAGGACAATCTTCAAAATATGGCTACTCAGACAAATGAACCTCAATTGCACTATTCAACAAAAAGTTAAAAAAATGTTTCCAATCTGAAAAAAATCAAAATTTTTGTCTACATTGAGTCAACACGATTTTTTGGGGGGTAAAAATTAAAATATATAAAAATTTCAATTTAAATTATAAGTGGAAATGGTGAAGGAAATGGTAGCACAATGTTACAAAAAATTAAAAATTTTGTGTCGAAGCCGACAAATATATTTCTTGTGTGCTGATTAATAAAATCAACACAAAATTTTTTTTATGGTTAATTTTTGTTTTAAACATTTTTTACTAATAAAATTAAAATTTCGTCGTAGGTACCTTTAATATTTGTACAAAGAATATCATAACTTCAACATTTATCCATAGATTTTTGTAAATATAAACATTGCTTTGTTTGCGTTAGAATGTTAGCTATTAAAAAATAAAACAAAATGTGTTTTTCAGATTTTTTTCTATTCTTTACAACTTTTTTTTCGTGTCAGACAAAATAGATTTTTTTTTTCGAAAAAAATATTTTTTGAAGACTGCCTTCTAAACCACAGTTTCTATGTGAAAGTGTAATTCGCAACATTTGTAGCCGTCACAAGTACCTTTAATTTAACATATAACCGGTTGTAATCGGACTTATACTTCCAAAAGGAGAGTACAAATATTTAAGGATAAATAAAAAAATGTAAAAAAAAATTATCATAATTTATTTTTAATACATTTGCAAAACGGGACAATATACACCCGAACAAAATTGGAAAATTTTAAAAAATTACTTCCAAAGTAGTGACTCTTTAAGGCAAACTGTAAGAAATTTACGTGAAAAACATTCGAGAAGAGATCAACCTTCAGTTCAGCTCTCATGAAGCTCATTTTCATCTCGGTGGTTCTGTCAATAAGCAAAATCGCCGCGTATGGGATTCAGAGAACCCACACGTGACTATTGAGAAGCCATTGAGAACGAGTAACCATTCCAATTTCACTCCAGATTTGACTCTTTTCAATCTAGATACCGCATATTTTAACAGATTTTCTTCAAAATTGGTGTGTATTTTGGGCTGTAGTAAAAAATTGAGTTGATCGTAAGATGAAGTTTAATGGGAAACTAATGCATGCACTCTAATTAAATTTGATTTTATATTCTGTTCCGCAATTAGTTGAAATGTCCTGCAGAAATTTCATTTTGTACAAACACCGTACGACAACTATAGGCAAAATGTAGATAATTATTCTGAATACTTATTCTCACCCTACGATACCGACATAAGTATCAAACTAAGGAGAATAATATCAGCTAAAAATACTTCAAATTTCATACGTCTATCTGTATTAGTTTAGTATTACCTAACAATCCAGAATTTCCTCCTCAGTTTTTTAGTTTATTCATACTTTTTACTTTCTAATGGCAAAACTTTGAAATGGTTGTTAATACTAAACTAATGCAGATGGATGCATGAAATTTGGGGTATTTTTAGTAGATATTATCCTCTTTAATTTGTCACTTATAGCGATATCAGAGGTCGCGAACAAGTATTTAAAGTATTTTATTGAAAAATGTTATGCTTCGGAACTTTATAGCCCAAAAAATAGTCAAAAGGTAACAGGATGGAAAACTAAAACCACCAATTAACTTACTTTCCCTATATTTTCAGGACTATATCATTTTATTCAAGTATACTATGACTGTCGGACGGTGTAACCTAAGCCAATGTATTTTCAAGTCGGATGTGATCAAAACCAGAAATGCTTTTAATTTACAGACATTTATTCATATTTTGACTTATTTTTCATTGCATTTTTTTCCACAAAAAAACTATAGATATTTTTCATATATACATTATTTTCTACGCTAGAATGTCAACCATTGGAAAATTAAACAAAATATTTTTTTGATTATTTTATATTGTTGTTTGTATGTATTGTTGGTCTGTTATGTTGTATGTCTTGTCATTTATTTTGGTTTAAGACCAAAGGTTGTACTGAAGTCTGCAGCAGAACCCAAAATTAGCAAATAGGCAAAGTGAGACCTTTATTGTTGCAGCTAAAAGTTGACTGCGCATTTTTATATTTTTAAAAACTTCTTTTTCCGACTGTTCTCCTACCACTGATTCTAAATTTAATAACATCCATATTTCCACATTTTAGAGCATAAACGACAGCAATATTTTCACTTTCGGGAAAATATTTTAGAAAACTACACTGGAAGGACTTTTATTTAATTTCTATTTTTGATATTTGCTTTATAATATATCGAAGACTTTTTCCCTTCATGACAACAACTTCCATTTTCACAAAGATACAAATTCACCTTCTTTTCGAACCCCTCGCTGAAGTAAACCATAACCGCATAAATTTCTGTTTGTCTCTGTTCGCACTCATCATTCATATCATTCATTCGTTCGTTCATTCATTCATTGTTCACATGCGCCACTGTGTGTGAATGCGTGTGTTTGAATGTTTCATAACATCCGTTTCCCTTCGGTCTTCGGTTAATGGTAGTGCGAGTGTATCTCCTCTTATCACTTGACATCAAACAATGCATAACATTTTGTTGGATTGTTGCATGAATATGCATATGTGAGTATGAGTATGATGACTATGTGGGAGGAAGTGTATGTGAGTGTGGGTGTATGAGTGTGTGTGCGTTTGTCATACAGGTATTACACACTTGAGGCGTTGCCTTATTGTTTTTTAATGTTGATATATACGATTGATATATCCGTCATCGCTATGATAACATACTACATATGTATGTAGTACATGAGTATGGATTCATGTACACGGCAGACAATGCATTCAGTCAGTCACCCAGTCCATTCTATGGGTTGCAAGGCAGGGCCAGGTGTTTCCTGGTCTTCTTCTGAGTGAAAGTCAAAGCTAGAGATAAGGCTGAGGCAAAGTTTGTTCAGAAACTTTTGATGACTACTGTCGCCAGTAGCTTTTTAGGTTGTTTTAAAAAGTGTCAATTCACTTCTCACGGATAGCTTTCTATTGTTATCCTTGAAATTTATTTGCAGAATGACTTTGAGGAAACATGGTGTCATTTTGGAGATACTAAAAGGAAAGGTCAATAACACTAGTTTGCAGCAATTTTGTCGAAGGGATGCACACTTTCTGATGTATGTGGCAGTCCTAATCGCGAAAAAGATATTAACATTTTGAAAGCACCCTTAACATTTGTACTATAATCTTGGGAGTATCTGTCAGATCATATGTTTGTGTTAAAAAAAAGCGCTGCTACTATCGTCAATTTCAATTTCACGGGGATGCAGTGAAAAAAAATGGAGAAAAAATTGATTTATCTTTAAAAAAGTTCGCTTTATGAAAAGAAAAAAAAATACATTTTTTATTTATTTTTTTTCGTAATAGTTGAAAGAACGATTTAATCAAACATGTACATCTATTGAAGAACGCTATAAAGGCAAGATAATTTGTAAATTGTATATACTATTAATAAATACAGAAATAAAACAAAAAGTTCTCCTATAGCCGGCATATGCTGGACATTGTTTGATAGAACAAAGAAGAGCTAAAATAAAAAAATAATAATAAATAATTTCTTGTTTAAATACCCAATACATTATATATACAGCTTTCTTTTCGTCGGTGACTTATAGTGAAATTTGACATAGAATATTTTTTTTTCCACTCACACCACTCCCCTAAAATTCAGTTTTGTGGGACAGCTTAGCATCAATTCGAAAAATGTACGAAATCAAACTTAAAATGAATTTTAAGTTTTGACTTATTTCTCTCATTTAAGTTGAGACTTGAGTTATGGTTTATTCAGAGACTTATAGTAGAATTTTATGGCAAATATTTTTGTTTTATTATTTTTATTTATTTTATTTTAACCCGTTAAACTGCTATTTTAGAGGTATTTTTACCCTTTCTCAGAAAAGGAAGCAAAACTCCCTCTATATTGAGGAGATAGAGGGTTAACATGTTCCACAAAAATGTACCTCGTAGTGTTTTAAGTAATATTGCTGAGCACATGCTATACTTGAAATGTAAGGATCACAAGATTTCATATGCTGCATCATCATAATAATGTGCAAAAGGGAGGAAATATTCATCAGCCTCTAAAATGACATCAATTTGTTCTCAATTCATAAAAAATGTAATAAATGATTTCATGTATAAATACTCAAATTGTTAGAAAAGTAAGTACGAAGTTAATCCTAAAATTATTTTCTGACTTATTTCTGGCATTTACGATGAGTTTTGAGTTTTGCTGCATTCAGATATTTTTATGGCAAATATTTTTGTAGAATATTTCAACCCGATAACACCATGTTTCAGAGTGTTTTTTATCCTTTTCAAAAAAATCAAATGTATCCCGATATTGAGGAGCTAGAGGGTTAAAATATTCTACAAACGTGTTCCTTGTAGTGTTTTAAGTAATATTGCTGAAGACATTCTCTTCTTAAAATGCAAGGATCACCGATTCATACCGATTCATCATAAAAATGCATATATTCTTTTTTACCCCCCCCCCCCCCCACTCACCATTAAAAGAATCCGTTGTCAGAACCATATTATTATTTTTGTTACATATACTTAAACAAATATTAATGGAGAACGACATGTTCGTGCTCAGTCAAATTTTAAATTAATTTTTAGGTCCAATTTTTTTTCTTTAAAAAAATGTTTTCTAACCCTGCAATAAATTATGATGAATTTAGTCGTTTTTTAATTATACAGCTACGTACTTTTATACATATTTACGGTGTTTTACTATTTTTAAATTTTTTATGTAGTTCTTATTTTCTTTAATGAGAAAAAACCCGCCCAGAAATTAGAAAATTTCGGAAATTAGAATTACCCGAAAACATAGTAATGGTAACTTCTGTTATAAAATAAAAATATATATTTTAATTTCCATTATTTATGGATTTTATATGCTCGTAATATCACTTGTATCCTTGCAACAAACCTAGCAAATAATGGAATAAGGTCGTAGGTAACTTTAATATTTGTATTCTCAATTTTGAAATATAGCTCCGATGTCTACAAGTAAAAAGCTATGGAAAAATGTATAAGTTGATGGAAAAGATTTTTTATTTTTTATAAATAGGCCGAAAATACTTACAGTTTAGCCAGTTTAATATTCCACTTTATTTTGTAATTATATTTTATTATTTTGATTTTTTTCCTGAAAGCAAAAAAAAAATAAAAAATTCAATTTTATCGCAAATTTTTGAAACTGTTTCTAAACCAATATTTCTATGTGCAAGTTAAATTCCCAATATTTGTAGCCATCATAATTACCTTTAATTTAACATATAAGTGGGTGTGATTGGGCCTATATGTCCAAAATGAGAGTACAAATCTTCAAGGTATATTATCCAATTTTTTAATATCATTTTCGAGTTTAGAAAGCCAAAATATATAGTAAAATATTTTATATGGATCTTCGACAAAATTTTTGTTGCATTGTGCAGTCAAAGTAGAGTTCGCCATAGTTCTTGAACTATTGAATATTAAAAAATCAGACCTAAAGCCTCGATGAAAACATTACACTTTAATTGACATCATAGTGCAGTAGACGTCTCAAATTGTATCGAATTTGGTCAGCTTTTTCGTATCACCTTATATTTCAGATATGTATAACTGCTGTGACAGTGGTCACATCTTTGCAATACTCCCATAACAAATTCTTTCAAATTCGATCGACATAGAGTTACTTGAGTATTTTATCTGGATCTGTATCATCATAAATCCATTGCCCATTTCTCTGACATTTGCATTCTCCCAATCGACCACACATCCCAAGGATGTAGGATGCACATATTGCCATTCCTACGTGTCCTTTCGGGCATTCCTCGAAATTATGACATTTCCTGCGTGCGAATTCCAAAAATTACACTTTAAATCAATTAACTCCCAAAACCACAAACCCAACAGCAACTTGCCCAGCCAATACAACCCAGCAGACATCTAACAAATGCCAGCACAGGAATTTCATTAAAATCCGAATCGGCATTGGGGAAATGTCCTGTCACACAAACACAAATTCACACTGATATGTACATGCAGTTGTCGCTTACAATACATATGAACAATCTTTAAGTAAATCCTCTTACAATTTGTAAATTTCGAATTGAATTCCTCTCCATAAGGCATAAGGACTAATCGAAGGACATCGAAGGAATTGAGTTGCAAGCAAATCGAACTAATCATCGATATGAGCTCTCTCTATCTCTCTCAGACAAGCAATGATTGAGTAAACTTGAAGGTGTTGTGTAAATAAAACACCGACAATAAACAGATATACAAACACACATATGTACATATGTCTATCCAAGTGCAAAAGATAATATTGAAGATTGCATTTTGATATGGCCACTGGGTTTTGAGAGGAGGTCGTTGAAAGGAAACCAAAAATATAGCCTTAAGGTGTTGGCTACCGGCCTGGAGTGGGTGAGTTTGTCGGCATTTAATGAAAGCGATGATAAGATAAGTTTGAATTTTTGAAGTGGAGTCCCAATGAAGACACAAACAAAATGAAAATTTTTAACGGAACGAGGGGTTCCAGTAAAGACTTTCGACTTAGGAATGAAGACTAAAATACCTTGTAATGCGGGGTAGAGTGCTGGGATATATTACTTTCAGGGGTGATCGGTTTTCAGTCCCCATTTGTAACGACATCTCAGAGCAATAATCCTTGCTTTACGTGGTCGTTCTGACGGGAGCGTCAAGTAGTGCCTTAGGGCGCCGTTTTGTATGCGTTTAGGTTAGTTTTCACAATAATCATAATCTTTGAGTTTAGTCCTCCAGGATCATTGATCACAAATATCACTGTACAGCACAAACTTTCGCAGCAGACCTCGTCGATGCTGGTCACATGTACAAGCACATGGTATTTATGCATGCGAGTGTGCGTGTGTGTGTTGTTGCGTTGTAGTTTTACACACAGTTTGAGGAGCCGAAAGAGCACTCAAAAGTGAATTAAAGTTAATTAAATTTTGTTTTAAATTAGTTACTAATTAAATTGTTTGCAAAAGTGGCATTTAAGCAAGAAATAAACACACACACACCTACTCGTACGCCCTTATGTACACATACAACTGCACACATGCTAATATGCAGATAAAAACTTTACAAGTCATTGATATGAATATTAAAATCATATGGCTGTGTACCTAGTTTCAGACGAGCATGTCATACACCTTTAAATATATGTGCATATATGGGTCATTACATGCGAAATTTGTCTGGTCAATTTTTGGTTGGAATAGTGTTTATATGTAGTCCTTAGGCGCCACACAATGTAATAAATGGTGATCCTTTTACAGTGGGTGAGTATTATTATTTATTTTATTTTGCACATTCTTCTGATGCATCGGCATAGGAAACCTTGTGATCCTTACATTTGAAGTTTACATCCTATACTAAAAATAATATTACTAAAAACACTACGAGGAACATTTCTGTGGAAATAGGGGGAAATAGGGGGTCTTTTTGGTCCCTCCTTTGAAATATGGGAAAAAACGCCCCTAAAACGGGTGAAAATGTTCAACAAATATATTTGCCATAAAATTCTACTATACGCGTCTGAAAATACCAAAACTCAAAACTTAACTTAAATGCCAAAAACAAGTCAAAACTTAAAATTAATTTTAGTGTTTTTCCGAATTGGTGTTAAATTGTAAAACAAAACAGCATATTCTGTATCTGTCAAGTCACTGAGCAAACGAAAGCTGTTGATACAATATTTATGTATAAAATATCAAAACTAATTTGAATATTTAAACAAGAAATTATATTTTAAACCAAAAATTTATAATCTTCTACATTTATCCAGATATTTTTTTCTTCATATAGGCATTGTTTTCTTCGTTAGAATGTTGGCTTTTAAAGAATTAAAACAAAATATTTGTTCGCAAAAATTGTCACATTTATCCATCCACCTTCTTCAAATAGGACTTGTTTTCGTTGGCATCCCAGTGGTTTTAAAATAAAACAATATTTTTTTATTCTCTAATTTGAAAGCGGAGTTTTGAGTTATTTTATCAAAAATTTAAAAATTATGATTTTTTAAATTCCTTTGCGTCTACAAAGACAGCCATAACTTCTATCTCTATCAATAGATCTTTATAGACATTATTGTTTTCGTTAGAATGTTGGCTATTAAAAAAATAAATAGGCCTCGAGCTATTTAAAAATTATGATTTTTTAATTCTTTTGCTTCTACCAATGCAGACAAAAACTTCTAGATTTATCCATGGATCGTTTACATATATACATGGTTTTCTTCGTTAGAATGTTGGCTTTTTATAAAAAAAAAAAAAAGAAAATATTTTTTTTCCATTTTTTTCTATTATTTTAGAAATTTTTCGTTTATAGACATTATTGTGTTCGTTAAAATGTTGGCTATTAAAAGCAAAATAAAATATAAAAAATACATTTATCCATGGACTTTCTTCAAATAGGCCTCGAGCTAATTAAAAATGATGATTTTTTAATTCTTTTGCTTCTACCAAAAGTTTCTAGATTTATCCATAGATTTTTTACATATATACATCGTTTTCTTCGTTCGAATGTTGGCTGTTAAAAAATAAAATAAAAACCTTTTTTCTAATCTTTTTCTATTTTTTTTTCTATTTTTCATGTCGGCAAAAAATATTTATTTATTTATTTTCGAAAAAATATTTTTTTCTCATTTTTTAGTAAACTGTTCCTAAACCACTATTTCTATGTGAAAGTGAACTTCGCGACATTTGTAGCCATCAGAATTACCTTTAATCGTCTTATAGCTTTCAAATGAGAGTACAAATATGAAAGGTACTTTCGGCGAAAGTTGGAATTTTAGCAAAAAAAATATTCACAAAATTTGTTTGCGTTGATTTTATTTATGTGTCATTGTGTTTGAATGTACACAAAAAATAAATTCTGAGGTCCGGACACAATATTTATATTTTTATATCGTAGTGTATTTTGTATTAACGTTTATATTAATTTAATACAAATTAGCGATATTTCATTTTTATTACATGTGAATTAGGCGTGGTCGAGGGTGGATTTAAACAACAACTTAATGGTTATCTAATTTGAGAATATCAGAGATGTGTGTGAAATTTCAATGACTTTGAATTTTTTCCCTTTTAACTTCGAATTTTTGCCGCTCTTTGTATATTTGTCTACACTGTGCGCTATTGGGAATGGGGCTCCAAAACTCAATAATTAGGTTACCATCTGACAGTTTACTTTAATAAAGTTATCTAATACTTCGGCTATGATTTCGTGAAATTTATATTTGCTTACTTTGCCCTGCATTGAAAAAACACTGGAACCATAGCCAAATTAAATATTTAATATAAATTAGTTTTTCCCAAAACTGCTAATTCTTTTCAATCACAAAACCTACCTTATAACCAATGCACGTGTTATTTTCTAATTAAATATTTTTTATAAAACTAAATATTTTCCCAAAAACTGTTAAAATTTCAAATATTTTTTCCAAACAAAAACCTTCTTCATGATCTGAAGATACAAAAATTTCAAAGTTAAACTAAATGGAGCATGTGCAATGAATGGCCCATATACATTCCTGTAACTTCATACAACGCATATCACACAACACCTGGGTCTCCACAATATTTTAAAATAGCAGCAACAAAAAGTCACGACAGATAAGTGTTTGTCTACACAGGACTGAAAAAAAACATGCTGTAGCTTTCATATATAAAATTGGTTCAAAAAAAAAAACAATTCAATTAAAATGGCTTTAAACCCCATACCCAGCATAAATAGCGCCAACAACTACTAACATCCTGTCGAACATACTCCGGCAAAGGACCGCATAAACAATGACACGAGTAATCAACCGATGTTACAAAATTCAACAGCCTTTTTGTTGATTTGCCACAAAATCAAACAGACAGGATACCAAAAAGCCAAACCAGAAAAAACAAACCAACCCGGAACAAACGAGGAAACATTTTGTTTGTTTGAAAATTTTACCACAAAACCACCCACAAATTTCGTTTGTAATGAAAGAAGAAACAACAAATTATGTTTAGATTTTGATAAACTGCTAACACATACAGAGACACACACATAGATATGTCTGCCTACTACTCACATTCTGCAAAAGGACGGACAGACGGACGGACGGACATCCTGATGGCCTCCTGTTAGGGAGGCATATGTATGCTGTACACATACATTAACAACAACATGTAATTTGCCACAAAATAACCAAAGCAATGTTATGCCACTAATCTAATTGTGTGTATGTATGGGTGTGCGTGTATGGACATGTAACATAACATCAGTATGTTGTTGTGTCAGTAGCGACAGTGGTGCTGCATGCCAGTGACAGTTGCACAAGGAAGTCGTACATCACTTTGAGGCATCAACTATGAGGCTTTTCACATAAAATCTTTCTGGATAGTCCCTTCGAGTAAAGGATGTACAACCTGTGGCACGGGCTTTAAGTTTGTGTTTTAAAAGTCCTCTAGGAACTAATATATTGGCGTAAAAATTTATAATAAAATTTATAATATTTTTTAAGAGCTTGATAACTTTTTTTTAAAAAAAAACGCATAAAATTTGCAAAATCTCATCGGTTCTTTATTTGAAACGTTAGATTGGTCCATGACATTCACTTTTTGAAGATAATTTCATTTAAATGTTGACCGCGGCTGCGTCTTAGGTGGTCCATCCGCTTAGTCCAATTTCGGCATTTCCACGTTTTTGAGTAACAGAGACCCAATTGGTGCGAACGGCGACGAATCGAAAATTGGTGGTCATCATTAACACTGGCCGATACTTTCTTCAGTTATTTTCTTCAGTTCGCACTCTACGTAAGCGTGTTGGTGGTTTAATGTCCAACAATGTAAATTTGGTGCGAAATTTAGTCACAATAGCCCGAATAGCCGCTTCAGTGGGTCGATTAAACTGACCATAAAATGGAAGCGCGCAAAGAACTTTCTTAACAGAGCACGCATTTTGATAATAAAATTCAATAATTTGCAAGCGTTGTTCGTTTGTAAGACGATTCATGATGAAATGTCAAAGCATACTGAGCATCTTTCTCTTTGACACCATGTCTGAAATCCCACGTGATCTGTCAAATACTAATGCATGAAAATCCTAACCTCAAAAAAATCACTCTTTATATATAAAATATATATAAATTATAATAAAATATAATAATAAATAAAAAATAATAAAATATAAATAAATATAATAATAAATTATATATAAAATATGAGAATATATAAATAATAATATATTATTATTTCTGATTTCTTATAAACATCTGAATGCCCTGGAAAGCATAACAAGTTAATTGTGCCCTTTAGAGTTGGCCCTCTAGCTCCTCTAAACTTGCCCAGCCCTGCAGCCATAGTAATTGACAAAGTAATTGCATTAAAATGCATCCCTATCCAGCAGGATGGAGAAAACCAACGGGGGGAGGTGTTCTTTCCACTGAAACTCGTGACACATCATGTGACAATGTATTTGTCACAGCATTTTTGGTCAAGCAGATGGTTTGTTGGTGGTGGGGGTGGATAGAGTGCGTTTGATAGAAGGGCTCTGTTTTTGGTTAAAAACTTTTAAACATTATTTAACTTTGTTTACTTTTAACCCTAACATAGAGTACTACTACTCGTAGTAGTTGTATTTAGCCAAAGCACTTTCTTGGTTACTTGAGTTCTGGAAGCTTAGTTTTAATTCAGTTTTTAAGAGTTTTAATTGTATTGGATTTGTTGAGGTTTTACTTAGCGATGTCCTTTTAGGAAAATGAATAAAGTGGCATATTTTGAAAGGAAATGTTGGAAACGTGAAAGTTTTAAATTGATTTTATTTGAAATATACAAATTCTAACTTTACTCAAAAGAAAGCCAGAGGAAGGATATCAGAATATCAGCTCAAAAAAAATGATTTTCTGCTTAAAAGGGAAATGCAGATTGAGTATGTTCCAATATGTATATTAACAATATTTTAAGAAAGAAAGCTATTATATGTTAACTTATTATAAATTCAAAGATATTGCAATAGTCTTTTTAAAGATATGCATATTGTCTCGATCTAATAGAAAATGAAGTTCGAGCTAAACTGATTTCCCTTGTAATTCACAACAGCAATTTTAACAGACTGTAAACTCATTTGCAATGTTAATGATGAAAACTGCAAAACACTGTTGTTATAGCAGAAAAACGGCTGTAATAGCAGCAATTGATAGATAACAAAAAATCTCTGCTGTTAATAGCAGACTGTAGAGATGGAGACGTGTAATTAATTTATTTCTGAAAAGAAAATAGACAAATATAATTAATTATAAACCAGCTCGCTTAATATTTGTATGGAATTTGCTCGCTTAATGAGAAGGAGTGATTGATTCAATTATGGTACTGCCTAAGTTTTCCTTCTGATCCACGTAAGAATTCTTTGCTCTGAATTGCTTTAGTTGCATGCCAACATGCGAACAGTCAACAAAAAATAAAAAAAATGTGTCCGAGACCTAAAAAATATTCAATATGTGCACTGAGGCATATAAATATTTTCCTTTTATTCCTCTGGGGAGCATAAGGTCCTAATGAGATATATGGATTCTTCAAATAAAAACAAAATTTATTTTTTGTCAAATTCTCGTCGAAGATACCTTTACATTTCAAAAGAGAAACTTCTACATTTATCCATAGATTTTCTTCAAATAGTCCTTGTTTTCTTTTTTAGGATCCCAGTTGTTTCGAATGAAAGTAAATGTCTTTGTTCTATTATTTAAAAATGGATTTTAGAGCTATTTAACCAAAAATTATAAAACCATGATTTTTTTAATTCTTTTGCGTCTACAAAGACAGCCATAACTTCTACATTTATCCATCGATTTTTTACATATAGACATATTTCTCTTTGTTAGTATGCAGCTATTACCAAATAATAAAAGAAATAATAATAATAATATTCCGTTATCTAATTTGTATTTTTTCGCTATTTAGACCAAAATTAAAAAATATATGATTTACAAAAATCTTTTGCGTCTACAAAGACTGTCATAACCTCTACATTTATCCATAGATCTTTTACATATAGACGTTGTTTTCTTTGTAAGAATGTTTGCTTCGACAAAATGAAACAAAATAATTTCCGCCGTTTTTTTTTTATATTTTTTATAACTTTTTCATGCCACTAAAACGATTTAAAAAAACCTAAATTTTTTGGATATTGGTTCTATGTGAAAGTGAAGTGGACAACATTTGTAGCCATCATAAATACTTTTAATTGAACATATAAGATGATGTTATCAGACTTATATTTACAAAATGAGAGTACAAATATTAAAGGTACCTTCGGCGTAAATTGGAATTTTAGAAACAAAAAAATTAAAAAATAAATCCCTAAGAGATTTTGAATATAATTTTCGTGTTAAAAAGCCCAAATATATGGGACAAAAAATTCGTTGCATAGTGTCATATTATAAATCTCACTAAACTCGACAAAGTGTCTCAGATTCATTGAATACGAGTAATTTCGTGTGAAGCGATCATTCACACATTTTGGCTCTTCTCTCCGATTTTAATGGAATTCTCAAAATATTTACTTTCTTAGAAGGCGAATAAAAAAATAAGAAATTGTGGAAACTTAGGGATCGATATATTTAATATATTATATTTTAAAATTTGTTAACTTCAAGCTAATTTATTCTAGTTGCACAGAAAATTGTCAAAACACCAAATAAAAATGTTTTTTTATTGATTTTTTACTTATTTTATACACAAAAATATATATTTTCAATGTTTATAAACTAAATTTTATTAATTGTTAATAGTGTCAGTAAGATGCTCCATAAGTTTCAGGATGTTTCCTGGTATTTACTCTACAATCATTATAAATTAAATATATTATAAATTAATATAGTTCTATAATAAATCATATAAATATAACCCAGTTTACGCTGGCTTAAAAAACGTTTGGAATGTTCTCGACTAAATGAATCTTTACTTCGTTTAACGCATTGTCTCAAAATATATCAGCATTATTACTGCACATTTATATTAAATATTTTTAATATCGAACGCGTTTATAATTGTTTTAGATCAAGTACCAGAACACCACCACTATAAACAATTATTCAAATTTATTTTACAAAAAACGAAGTTGAAAAATATACCTTCATTTTTTTGTAAAATAAATTTGATTATCAAATAAATGAAAAATATTGGAATATTTAAATAAAAATAACAAATTAAAAGAAGACATTCTTCTTTTATTTGTGTGACCCAATAGCCGAACAATAACAAAATAAAAAAGTAACTAAACGATCAACAATACATACAACCAAAAATAAAACATATTTAACATAACGTTTATAACGTTGCCTATTTTCTGTAAAACTAGAAGAAATTTGCTTGAAATTAGAAAAAATGTAATTGTACCACAAAAAAGGTAAAAAATTTAAGTTACCCTTTGCAAAAAAAATATTTTATTTTCGATCCAACCTATTTCTACAATTTGTTATTTTGTAAAAAACTGGAAATAAAGTAGTATTCGCCATATAGAAAAATACACATTTGAAAAATTTCAACAAAATTGAAGAGAAGAGGCAAAATGCATGTGATCACTTCACATGAAATTACCCAAATACCAAAATTATTACTATTTTAATACAACATATTGAATTAATTGTTCCAATATCTAGTTATTAAAAAAATATCTGCACATTTTTTCTAATTATGCTTTCGTGTACGACAATCCCCAAAGGTATGCTTTACTTTTTGCGTTATATCTATACAAAACTGCCACCAATATACACATTTCCGTAATATTTTTTTAAATATCAGACAAATAAATAAATAATAAAACAAGGACCAATGTGGGAGGAACAAACCTAAGCCACTTTAAAACCAAATCATATTTCAAAATCTCGTTCTGTTTGAGGTACGCTTACTTAATAGACCATTTCTTCAAAATTTATCCATGGAGTTTCTTCAAAATTAAATTATTTTCTTCGCTAAGGCACAACCTGTATGAACATAAGATTACAAAGGTATATCTCTCCTTACATGTATGCTATATGGTGATGTGTACGAAAATCCCCTAAGGTATGCTTTACTTTTTGTATTAATCCTATATACAAAATCATTGTAAACTCCTTATAATATAGGCACTTTTGGGGGTTATTAGTGAGATCTTTCTAAATATCAGACCATTTAAAAACAAAATAAAAAGAAAGGTCAATGTCGGTTGAAATGCAGCTAAGAATCATAAGACACAATATTTGGCAAAACCAAATCTTGTAGTAAAAAAGATAATCTATATAAGGTACTCTAACTTACTGGCCTTTAACTACCATATTTATCCGTGGATTTTCTTCAAACTTAAGAATAAAAATATTATATCTCTCCTTACACTTATGCAATATGTTAACGTATACGATAATCCCCTAATGTATGCTTTACTTTTTGCGAAACTTATTTATGCAAAATCAATGTGAATATTTTTTAAATGTTAAACCATTAAAAGAACAAATACCGGACTGAACGAGCCTAGATACCCACTATCTTTGGTAAAACCAAACTTTGCTCTAAAAAGCTAGTCTGCATGAGGTAGTCTCACTTAATAGGCCATAACATCAATAGCTTTTTTTAAACTGAAATTGGAATTTTCTCTAAAGTGCACGTACGATTATATTTTATTGTAATTGGATTTTTTCTAAGAAAGTATTTTTTAACTGCAATTAAATTATTGAATTGACATACTGTATGTGATATATTTGTGACCCATATATTTGTCATGAAATAGAGCTTATGACGAACACTAAAAATTTAAAGATAAAGATGTAACTGACTTATTTCTTAAAAAAAGTGTTTTCGACTATAAAGTATTAAATGGCAGAATAAAGCAAAGATATATTTTTAACTTTCGCTGCACTCAACCCTGATTTTGTTAGCAATTCTCTGAATTTTGTTTATTTAACAGCGTAATTTATCATATGGTTTTATGTTATCACGTTAGATGTTAGTTACTCTGTCAAAATTTGCCTTTAATTCTCGCATCATTTTCATAGCCTTGAAATTATGTATCTTCTTCCAAGGTAGTTCTAAGAAATTCACACAAACGCCCTCTTTGTCTAAAAGACAAAAAGGCCCAATTGAATTGAATCTCTGGCACTGTTCTTTATCATCCAGCAGGCTTATTGACTGCTATGGATTATAACCTTGTCACCCATGACGAAACCTTAAAATCTTTTGTTGCCACAAAAGGTCTTCCAACGAAAAAAAAAATGCTCAAACCAAAAAATTGCGAAAAGAATATGATAAAATAAGCTACCATATGCTCATCATTTTCTTGTTCTTCTTCTCGTATTCATTCCATAAACATATTATTACATAAAAATAATTAAAAAGGATATGAAATTAATGCTTTCATTATATTTAACGCCGTACCGGCAGCAACGACAGCAACAACAATAAGCGAATAAGCTGCCTTATGGAACATACTTACACCATACACACAGTCAGTATGTGTTTGAGTGTGTGTGCGGAGCCAGACATCAAGTCAAAAACTCATTCATTCATATCCTTGTATGCGTTGCTGCTGCTGCTGCTGTATGAAAACAATATAATTATCTCAACATAATGTCAACAAATAAACGACGACGCTCACCCCGCACTCATACAAATGAGAATGTCGAAGAACAACAAGGGTGGTGGGGCATCAGGGGGAAGATTTAATTTTTCCACCAAACTTCACATGCCTGCACACGGTGCTGAGTGTTAAAAAGTCTCTAGGATTCTTTTTAGCCACAAAACTCACACACACACACTGAAAAGGCACATAAGTACAAACACATACATACTTCCACGTATTTGTAAGCATATTTATTTATTTGTGTGTGTGTGTTGAGCACAACGACTAAAAAGCTAATACCGTTACTTAACATTATTCAAGGATAAGGACTAATAACAACCAGTACCACCGGCACGCTCATGCCAAATTACTCATACATATTCATATGCATGTATGTGTGTCTGTGTCTGCGTATAGTTATCTAACCATATGCCACCATATATGTATGTAGAAGCGAGAGATAACATGTCCTTTTTGGCGAAATAAAAGAGAAATTTCTAGGAAAATAATACGAGGGAATAATTTGGCTTAAACGAATATGAAAATTTGCTAACAATGTGAATAGGGTGGCTTTAACAACAACTTAAATTCGCATAAATGTAATAGCAAGTGAAACAAGTCTGCGGGATTTTGCGAGGTAGTTAAATATGTGGAAAGACTCTAGGATAGATCGTAATCTTTGCAATAATTATGAACTTACTTTAGAAAGGCGGGGAAATAAGACAGACAAATAAGCAATCCAGAGACATTAAAAGATGTATTTGGAAAGGCTAAGTCGTCAGAGGTGACATCATACAATTCAACTGGATCAAAATGTGTTAAATACGAGATCATTCTAGACCTAATAAACACTTCTGAATAATGGATTACTACACTACACCGTACGACAATTAAAAAAAAAGTCGTTATACTTGACAGGACTACAAAATTCAAAAGCGTAAGAAATTCTTACTATTAAAAAAAAATTAAGAATTTCTTACTTAAAAAATAAAAAAATTATCTATTTGAAAAAAAATAAAAAAAATCATATTTTTAATATAGTCTAGGAGTTAAGGATCTTTCTGTAGTACTTCGAATGACATATTATTTGTTGAAATTCCTATACTTCAACAAGAAGTGTCATAACTTCTACATTTATTCATAGATTATCTTCAAATAGTCATTGTTTTCTTCGTCAAATATTATAAAATTAAACAATATATACTGATTTTAAGGATATTTTCGCTCTATTTAAACTAAAAAATATTTAATTCTATTGCGTCTACAAAGAGTTTCATAACTTTTACATTTATTCATAGATTTTCCGCAAGTAGGCATTTGTTCCTTCGCTAAAATGCCAGCTACTATGAAATAAAACCTAATATTCTTTTATCTAATTTTTGAAGTTAATTTTCGAGCCGTTCGAACAAGAATTAAAAATCATGATTATTTTCTAAATACTTTCGCATCTATAAACAGGGTCATAACTTATACGTTTATTCACAGATCTTCTTCAAACAGTCATTATTTTCTTCTCCAAACAACTATTATAAAATTAAACAATTATCTAATTATTGAAGGTTATTTTCGCGCCATTTAAACAAAGATTAAAAATCCTGATATTTTCAAATATTTTGCATCCACAAATGGGACATAACATTTATTCACAGCTTTTCGTCCAATATATCTTATTATTTCGTTAAAATGCCAACTATTTATATACCCTCACTCTCAGATATACATAAACGTTATAAGGAATTATATTTTACTTATGTCCGGGTAAATTATGTGAGAGTTACTGAGAGTAATTATCAAGATGTAATAGATTTCAGGCACCGTTATAGAAGTTGTATAGGATTTAATTTTACCAAGGCTAGGGACAATTGTGTGGGAGGTACAAGCAGGGGCGTGGAAAAATCATAAATATTTTATAAGTTTAAAGTGATTATAGAAAATTTTCAAATATCAAATTGTAACTCCTTTCGAAAAAATTGAAGTTATATTAGTTTTAATTTGACCGATTCTATGTCAATTTGAGTGAGAGGTACCATAAAGGGATATGACAATATCGTCCTTATTTTAGGTGAATGTAATGCCTTTAAAAACCTTGCCGAGTATTCCTTATATAAGTTATAACAGCTTTAATTTTACGTATGTTAGGGTGATTTCTGTGAGACGTACTAAAAGGGGCGTGGCAAACCCCCCTATATTATGTACGTTTAAAGTGATTGTCAAGTACCAAATATAGCCGAATATCCGTGTTTTTTTACATAGGAATATAACCTCTTTGTGTGGGAGCTACCAGAAGGGCAGTGACAATTTCGCCCATTTTCGAACTTAGACTAAATTTGCGAGAAAGTTTGAATTGTTTCCTTAATTCCTTTCGAGAGTGAACGAGTACATCAACCAGACAGACGACAAGGCTTTACTTCGAATAAGGCTTCTCTTCTTCAATGAAATACCAGCAATTATAAAATGAAACAAAATATTTTGTTATCTAATGTTTAAAGGCTATGTTTAAGCTACTTTAACAAATATTTAAAAAAATGATATTTTTCACTTCTTGTGCGTCTACAAAGAGGGTCATTATTTCTTGATTTATCCATAGATCTTTTACATAGAGACATTATTTGCTTCGCTAGAATGATAACTATTAAAAAATCAAAATAATTTATTTCATTTTTTTCCACTTACATTACCCCCTAAAATACAGTTTTCTGGGGATAGTTTAGTACCCAAGAAGTAGTAGAAAAAGTACGAAATTATGCTTAAAATTAATTTTAAGTTTTGACTTATTTCTGGCATTTAAGTTGAGTTTTGAATTCTGGTATATACAGAGACTTTTAGTGGAATTTTATGGCAAATATTTTTGTAGAATAGTTTGATCCGTTAAACCCCTGTTTTTGGGTTTTTAGACTTATAGTTGAATTTTATGGCAAATATTTTTTAGAATATTTGGACCCGTTGCTCAGAAGGTTCCAAAAAGACCCATATAAACAGGAGCTAGTGGATTAAAATGTTCCACAAAAATCATCCTCGTAGGGTTTTAAGTAATATTGCTGAACACAAAGTTTCTATGGGGTGATTCCATTGGGACGGATGTGACACTTTTGCTTATATGAGTTTAAATTTCTCCCATTTTCATTGACTGAGATTTTTACTATATTGCCAATTGAAAATGTCCGATTAAGCGAAATATTATTGTAAATATAAATATGTCTTGACGTTTTAAATATTAGAGATATACAACAAACAAGAGCGTCACGGGTGTGACCTTAGCTTTGGGGAAAATCTTGAGATTTTACTTATTTTCTTGAATTCTGTAATGTTCTTCCATTACATTCCTCTAGTCGCTTTTGCTAATCAAGAGAGTAGTTCATACACTTTCTTCTAAATTATACGTTACCGACATCCCTTTATGAATATAGGATATATGGGATATTGAAATTGTAACGGGTGTGACATTTTGACGGAAATCCTGTTACGACACCAGTCTATATCTAGAAAAGGAAATGATCAGACCTATTGTTGTCATTATTTTTTTTTTTTTGAAATATAATCAAAAATATGTAGTATGAGAAGTATAAACATTACGAATGTTTATTGGTGTTTTTTTAAATTATAAATTTATTTTGAAATTTCGCCGAAAAACGGTCACTTCACGTGGAATCACCCTATGGTAATTCATCATAAGCATATGCAGAAGCGGGGAATACTGATCCCCCTCTGAAGTGACCTCCATATGCAAACTCTTTTCTTACCCATTCTATCAGAATACGAAGTCAGTACATTGTTCACCTTTTTGGGGATTTTTGTTAATTTTTTGGGAGTTATAGAAGTGTTTACTCGTATATTCTTTTCTGACCACCTCTAACAGAATCCGTTGTCAGAACCTTGCTTTTGTGTTCCAAAGCGATATTTGTAAAATTCTCCTTTTTGGGATTTTTGTTTTATTTTTGGGAGTTGTAGGCTTGACTTCTTAAGTCTGAGTTTTCTTTTCATCGCATTCGCGGTTGTTTCTGCATCTGATTTAAAGATATTTGCAGAGTTTGATCGCCGCCTATCTATAAATAAGATGAGAATACCTCGAACTTTGTGAAATTCTCATCGTGGATTAGTTTTCATACAACTGCATTTTCGGTTTATTAAGTTATCATCACATTTACGGCAAATATGTTTAAATCAGATGCAGTAATCTGATTTAAACATATTTGCAGAATTTGACCACCGCCTATCCATTAATAAGATGAGAATGCCTCGAACTTTGTAAAATTCCCATTTTTGGGGATTTTTGTTTTATTTTTGGGGATCGTGGGTTAGTCTGCAAAAGTTTGAATTTTCGATGTCACGATAGTTACTGCATCTGATTTCAACATATTTATAGAGTTTGGCCACCGTCGTACATCCATAATTATCTAGAACTTTGTGAAATACCTATTTTTGGGAATTTTTGTTTTATTTTTGGGAGTAGTGGGCTTTGCTTCCTTACGTCTGGATTTTTGATTTATTGCATTCACATTTTCACAGCTTTAATATAGAATAATTATTTGTCATATTTAGTCACTTTTAAAGGAAGATCTAAATATAAGTATTTTTACCCTTGCGATGACAAGCTAGCCGCTGAAAGGACTAATTGATTACACCCGTTATTAATGAAATTTAAAAACAAATATTTCGTTGTATGTTAAAGATTGGATGGAGTTGCTGGGATGATGAAGATTTTTATTATATTCCCAATTATTTTTATTATTATTTTAGGTACATACTTTTACTTAACAGAATTATTTCTAGAAATTTCCCCAGAGCACCATTTTAAAGCACAACATTTTGAAACGCTTTTGTGTACATAAATCAGATGGGAAATCATTCCATACAGCCTTCTTCATTTGAATCTGTTGCGATCCCATTTCCAATTTGCAAACATTAAACAAATCTCGGCTATTTCCATTAAATCTTCTCGAAAAGTGACACTAACTCGTCAGGCATCACAGAGCCGCCCACTTGAAACACTCTGCCACTCTAAAACGAATACACAGCGGGTGGCAAAGTATAATTTAAAGATAGGCGTATAAATACATCCATTCAGTATTTTTTTCTTTTCTTCAAAGTCACTTCAGCCACCGGTGACTCAGTCAACTCTCCCCTCCGCCATAGTTAGCAGCAGCAACAACACTTTGTAGCATATGATGCCCCGAGGCTAAAAAACAACAGCTTCAGTTGAATGCACACGCACACGCCTACGCATACAGGAAATGAAAATAAAATATGCCAAAAATACATTAAACTGGAAACGGAAGAAGAGGGAGAGAAGCGTCAGAGCGACAAGCAGACAGCACAAATTGCGATTACCTTCACATTTACTTAGAATGCGTTGTAGTTGTTTGTGTCTCTGTGTGAGCGGCAATATGAAAATTTCATTTATATTTTGGTTGTTACATTTTCTTTTTTTGGGGGATTTTCTCTCCCCTCCCCCGCATCCCAACCAGCTGTATTTGTGTATGTTAATAAACTTAAGCGCTGCTTATTACCAACCAACCAACCAACCACCTTCCATTTCGACCTTAGTCAACACCAACAACACCACATAAAAGCCGTAGGAGGTTGAAATGCTTGGTTGCATTCACTGAAGACGCATAAAGAAGTTATAACGCTTAAGCAAATACCCCCCAAATACATATACATATATACAGACTCATATTAGCACGTGCTAATGAGCAATTTTGTAAAGTGATAACATTTTATCCCAGATGAAGAAGACACACACGCACACAAACAGACACGCACAAACACCACCGCATCTTAGCTTTAAGCCGAAAATTGCAGAGACGTTAAAACCAATGTAGATATGGTTTTAGGGTGTGCTGACAGTGGTTTGGAGGGGAATATTAACAAAAAACTTATAGGGAAAAGCTGTATGATGACCTTAAATTGGATTAATTTATATTAGAAAAAAAAACAATTTTAAGGATAAATGAAAAAACTAAACAACTTAATAACAAACCATGGACAACTTAATAACAAAACATGGACTTTATAAGAGCTTGATCTTGGTAATATAAAAAAAATATGAACCAATATAGCAATCAAGATCATCAATAGTAAGAATCTGTCCGTCACACTGTGGACAATTTGAAAGAAAGGGAAAAGAAATATTTTTGAAAAGAAAGTAAGGATAAATGAAAAAACTAGACAGCTTCTTTCGAAATTCTTATATGTTAAAAATACATAGCAATGAAAATGAATTTCCTTTTTATTTGGAGATTTTTATTTTTGGGAATTGTGGGCTTGTCTGAAATTTTATTTTATTTGATTTTAATAGCATTTTTACTGAATCTGACTAAAACACATTCCCAGAGTTTGATCACTGACTATTCTTAGACGACAAAAACATCCTAAATTGTCAAAAATCCCTTTCTTGGGGATTCTTATTTAATTTTTGGCAATCGTGGGCTTGTTTTTATAGGCCTGAGTTTGAGGTTTATGCCGTTTAAATCGTATTCGCATTCATTACTCCGTCTTATTTAAGCACTTCGTAATTTTTGCAATTGTCATTTTTTGCTTTATTTTTGGATTCCTGGGATTGTCCGAATTTTTAGTTTATTCAATTTAAATTTGTTACAGCATCTAATTTAAACATACTTGCAGAGTTTGATCACCGCCTATCAATAAGTTACAAGGAAATTTCTTCTTTTCGAAAACTGTCTGGTCACCGTCTATCCTTAAAATACGAAAATACCTCATAAATAGTGATATACCCATTTTTGGGAGCTTTTGACTTGCTTTCTTAAGCTTGAATTTTTGGTTTATTGCATTCACATTTGTTATTGCATCTGCAGTAAACATATTCGTAAAACATAACCTCCACATATCCATTAATGACGCAAATACCCAACATTTTGGAAAATTCCCATTTCTGGGAATTTTGAAAATTTCTGGGAATTTTGAAAATTTCCATTGTTGAAAATTATTTTCTTAATACCGAATATTCGGTTTGTTAAACTTTCATATTTGCCGAGTATGATCACCGCCGATCCATAAATACCGAAAATACCTTGTACTTTTGGGGATTTTTGGTTTATTTTTGGGAGCAAATGTCTGAATTTTTTACTTATTCAGTCTAATGCCATTCACATTTGTCACTCCATCTAATTTAAACATATTTGCAGAATATGGCCTCCACCTAAGTATACTTAAATTATGAAAAATACCCCGTGCTTTACGGAATTCCCATTTTGGCGATTTTTGTTTTATTTTTGGGAGTTCCCAAATATGAAATATCTGAATTTGGATCATTATTGTATCCAAATATACCCTAAAAAGTATCTATTATGCCATATTTACGGTTTTAGATCCTGTTTTACTAAACTCCAAACCCGTTTTCCTTGAAAACGTGGATCGACAGACTCATTTTGTGGCCATGTACATATGAAACTAGAGACACTGTACTTAGTTTTTGATTTGGTGATATTTTCTCCTTTTTACAGGACTTTTAATTTTCAAAAAGGTATATTAGTCTTAATAATTTATATTCATACTTACGCGAGCCAGACACAGGCGATACGTGTATCAAATAAAAGAGAAGAATGCATGTTAAAAATACTAAAAATTCCAAGCCTCTATCTGAATTAGTTTATTATTTCTAGTTTCCCCCCTTAAATAGTTAAAGATGAATAAATTAAATAAATAATTTGAAATTGTTGTTAATACTAAACTACAGCAGATAGAAACATTATATTTAAAATATTTTTAATATACATTTTTCTCTTTCATTTGATACCCAGATCGCTTTTATATGACTCGTTAAAGTATGAAAAAAATTATCTAAACTTCAACATCCGATCTCTAGTTACACATGTATATTGTCTTACTCAGATCGAATAAAATCAATGTAAAATTGTCGTACGGTGAAATAATTTATCCCAGTACCCTGATTCCGAGAAAACCACTGTTCTTTACCCCAACACTTCTTAACATACAACGAATGTTTACAGCACTGTCTCTTCCCTGTGTATAGATGGGTTTGAGTGTCACAATCTTGGAGGGAACTCCTACAGTAGCCTCCCCCCAAAAAAAAACAAACAAAACATATTAAGGCCCGCTTTCTCCACTGTACTCCATATTTGATGACATTTCTTCGTTAGGTTAAGGCCAGGTAAGGTGAGATGAGCTGAGTTGGAAAGTGCTGAGCTTCCGTGCTACCTCCCTCCCTCCCATTTCGAGTTTTATGTACTTTAGTCGCTGTTGTTGTCGCCATCGTTTTTCACCAAATAATTTGTTTGTTTATTTTACCCTCCGGGCGGATAAGCATAAAATCATGGGAGTTATTGTACAAATTGTCTATTACTACAACAACACCAAACACAAATGTTCTTCTTGTTGGCTGGCGGGAGGTGGGGGGAGGAGTAGGAGTGCTTGTTTGTTTGTCGGTGTGTCATGTCTTCAACGAGTCCTTGCAAATTGTTCTGCAGCTTAATCTTATTTTAAAACATTTCGGTTTGTTACAGGTTTCATCTCATCGTCGTCGTCGTCGCTGTCGAGCCACCTTGTTTTTGTTTGATTTCATGTTTGCTTTTGTGTAAATACGGAATTTACGTTAAACTCTCCATAAGGATCATTTTCATTTCAGTTTTTTTTTTTGTTTTATCATAATAGATATGGTGTGGTGGTGGTGGTGGCACTAACTGTAAGTCCTTAGGTATATATTTATGAATGTACTTATGTTGGTGGTGGTGTCCTTGTTGCTGCTGCTGCCAGGTTGAAGTTATTTGATTTCCGAGTGTTCCTCCTCGTCTCGCTCTCCTTGTTTTTATGGCAAATGCTTTTCTTCCACCTTTTTTTGGTGGCTCAGATTGCGGCGGCGGCGGCATATTAGATATTATTACATTTTAATGATGTTATTGTCAGGACAGTGGAAGGAAGGGTGGGATTTGGTATTTGCTTCATTTTGGTATGTCCTTAACACTGTTGTTGTTGTGTCAAAATTCCATTTAGATAAGTTAATTATTTTTATTGTAATTGCAGTTTAGTCTTTCGAATATTTGAAATGTTTATGAGGGACAATGTTTTTTTGGGGGAGAAAACAATCTCGGGTTAATTGTTGTTGGAGGAATAAAAGTGTCCTTCCTATAAGGACTATTTATTTGTTCGTTTTGCCTCATTTAGCATGGACTTCTTGGACTAGAAGGTAGAAGTGTTTCCAAAAACTTGTTGATACTTAAACGAAAAGGTTTTTGAAATGAGCACTCTTCAGGGATAAGTCACACAGAAAAGGGACATAAAGCGTACACTTGCCTATAACGATCGAATGGTGGTTAAATTATGAATATTATTTCTTTGTGCCTGTTTCTGTAACTTATTTTCCTTCGTCGAATGATAGAAAATCACTATTTGGGAGAATAATTGAAAAATTACACCGTGCAACAGTATGTTTTGGACATGGTCTTATTCATTTGGTGATCTTTTCTCCTTTTTACCGGATTTCTAATTTCCAAAAGATATATTTTTTTCTTAATAATTTATTTTTCGAGAGCCATACACAGGCGTCATGGGTATCAAATTAAAGAGAAAAATGTATGTCAAAAATACTAAAAATTCCATGCTTCGATCTCTATTAGTTTAGCATTAACAACCATTTCAAGTTTTCCCTATTTGATACCCATATATTTCATTTGATACTCCGTTTTTCATGATTGATATTTTCTCAATTTTACAGTACTTTTAATTTTCAAAAATTTATTTTCAGACTTTCGAGAGCTATACACAGGCGATATGGGTATCATATGAAAGAGAAGAATGTATGTTAAAAATACTAAAAATGCCATGCTTCGATCTCTATTAGTTTAGCACTAACAACCATTTCAAGTTTTCCCCATGAATAAACTAAATAAATAAGGGGGAAACTTGAAATTGTTGTTAATACTAGAATAATACAGATAGAAACTTTATATTTAAAATATTTTTAATAGACATTCTTCTCTTTTATTTGATACCCACATATTTCATTTGATACTCAGATTTTTATTTGGTGATCTTTTCTCGACTTTAAAGGACTTCTAATTTCCAAAGGATATATATTTGTCTTAATAATTAATTTTCATACTTTCGAGAGCCATATACAAGCGATATAGGTATCAAATGGAAGAGAAGAATGTATGTTAAAAACATAAAAAATCAATGCCTCCATCTGTATTAGTTTGGCATTAACAACCATTTTAATTTTCCCCTTAAATTGTAAAAGGTGAATAAACTAAATAAATAAGGGGGAAACTAGAAATTATAGGCAGTATTAAACTAATGCAGATAGAAACATTATCTTTATAATATTTTTAATAGATATTCCTTACTTTCATTTGATACCCATACATTTCATTCGATACTCAGTTTTTCATTTGGTGATAGTTTCTCTTTTTTACAGGACATCTCATTTCCAAAAGATATATATTTGACTTAATAATTAATTTTCATACTTTCGAGAGCCATACACAGGCGTCATGGGTATCAAATGAACGAGTAGAATGTATGTTAAAAACATAAAAAAATCCATGCCTCCATCTGTATTAGTTTGGCATTAACAACCATTTCAATTTTCCCCCTTAAATTGTAAAAGATGAATAAACTAAATAAATAAGGGGAAAACTATAAATTATAGGCAGTATTAAACTAAACATTATATTTAAAATATTTTTAACAGATATTCTTCTCTTTCATTTGAAACCCATATCGCCTTTGTATGACTCGTTAAAGTATGAAAATAAATTATCTAAATATCTATAATCTTTGGAAATTAGAATTCTTGTAAAAGGAGAATGGGCTTTTTAGTATTTTTAACATACATCCATCTCTTGTATTTGATACCCATCGCCTTTGTCTGACTCGAGAAAGTATGAAAAAATAAATATCTAAATATTTATATCCTTTGGAAATTAAAAATCCTGTAAAAAGTAGAAAGAATCACAAAATGAAAAAACATGTATACATACATGTCTTGCTCAGGTCCAATAAAATAAATGTAAAATATGTTGCACGGTGTTATCCATAGAATTAAGGAAATTGATACCCTCACCCTGATTCCCAATATCAACCCAATTTTCAATTTGATGACGTTTCCATTTCTTGTACTTTAAGCGCCAGTTCATTATTTTCTACAATTTGGCCAACATATTCAACAATTGCTGTATGTGTATCCAAATAATTGTTGTTGTTGTTGTTGGTGATGCTGTTGATGTTGTTTTGCCATTTCGGATCTACCGGAAACAACACATTATGACAATATGTTAAAAATAACAACAACATAAATGTATTACAATTTAAGTGATAAATAAACACAGACACAAACAACACAATTTCCAAATAATCTGTTGAATGTGTTAATGCATGTATGTATATTAGGATGGGACACGAAAATAAATTGCAGCGGTCACCCCCCATAAATGAAGATTGGATTGTTTAATGATGATCTGCAAAATATTTCGTCGCTAGGTCGAGCCATCTGTGAACTAAACACCTCTAAAAATCATATTCATCCCGTGTATTTTTTACGTTGCATTTTTGTCCAAATTTTTTTCTGAATTAATAGACCCTTGAGAGCACTTTAAATAAACATGTTTACTCTTGTCTTAGAACAACTCATTGGTCGTATTACTGGACGTTTATATTTATTTTTTGCGGGTTTTTAAGTTGGCGGCTAAAAACTCTTTTTTCTTGGAAACATTTTGTAAGAGATGTTATGAAAAATAATTAGAAGGGATCAATACCTTACGAATGATTCCTAAATGATAAACATAGGATGAAAAATGAAGTCACTGACTCCATGTTTGTAAAATTAATTAATTTAATTAATTAATTAATTTAATACAGGAGATTTAGAGCCAAAATGTTCGAAATCTTTTTAAAAAAATGAGCGTAAATTTCCATCCGATGTTCATCATTTAGGCGTCATTCAATACCTTTCTGTCGCTCTTTATTTATAAAATTAGAATTAAAAATTTATAAGAAACAATTTTTCAGTTGTCACTACGAAAAACCCCACAAAAAAATACTATAAAGGTCCAATAATTCGACCAATAAGTTAATCTAGGACAAGAATCAAAATTTATATTTGTGTTTTCAAGGGTCCATTATTTCAGAAATTTGACAAAAATGCAGCACAAAAAAAATAAAATAAAATTACACGCGAAAAACAAGCTTTTTAAGGGTTATTTTCAGAAGCGTTTAGCTAACAGACGGCTTGATCTAGGAACGAAATATTTTGCAAATCATCATTAAACAATCCAAACTTTGTTTTCGTGGGTAACTGGAAATTATTTTTCATGGAAATTATTTTTTCCTTTGTATGGACCGCAACCCAGCCTAATGTATATATGTGTATACAAAACACACATAGGCGCACACACACAAATGTGTGTAATTATACACATGTACACGTACAAAATACACACATTATCTCTGATACAAATACAAGAGTAATAATTGGAGTACAACCTAATATTCGGTTAACATCCGTATCCGGTCACATTACAAGGGTTAGATGTTGGCCACATAAATGCCGGGGTTATATAGGGTGTGCACAATATGAATTGGAAATACATTTAAATTAAATGGAAATAAAGTGAATATTTTCAGAACGACAGTGGTGATGTTATAATAAAAAAAGTAGTCCGTAGACACTTGCTCCGAGATAAGTTGCAAGGGAATTTCAATCAAACACTTTTATTGGACTACTTACTCTCTATAAGACCGTGCGTCAATTTTACATTTATTTTATTGGACTTGATCAAGACAATGTACACTGGAAACTGGAGATCATGTGTAGAAAAATAGTAAATTTTTCATTTAATGATCCGTCCTCCTTTTTACAGGACTTTTAATTTCCATAAATGTGTTTTTCGTAAATAATTTATTTTCATACTTTAACGAGCCATACAAAGGCGTACCGTGGGTACCAAATGAAAGAGTAGAATATCTATTAAAAATAGTTTAAATATAATGTTTCTATCTATATTAGTTTATTATTAAAAACAATTTCAAATTTCCCCTCTTATTTATTTAGTTTATTAACCTTTTACTATTTAAGGGGGAAACTTCCAACGATTCTTAATGCTAAACTAATACAGATAGAGGCATGCAAATTTTAGTATTATTAACAGACTTTCTTCTCTTTCATTTGATACCTATATCGTCTGTGTGTGACTGTCGAAAGTATGAAAATAAATTATTAAAACAAATATATCCTTTGAAAATTAAAAGTACTGTAAAATTGAGAAAATATCAACACATGAAAAACTGAGTGAACAGTTTTTCTTCATATTATCATATATATATATATGATCTTGTTTAGGTCCAAAAAGTACTGTCGCACGGTGTAATGATTAAATAAAGGGTCCGCCAAATAAGTTTTTTTTTTTGAAAATTCTATTAAAAAAACTACTAAATATTTTCTCAAATTTCTTTTTTATTTGAAAGTACAATCCTTTCGGTTAATAATGGAAAATAATTTCATTCAAATGGCTGCCTCGGCTGGCCATGCAGTAGCCTACACGATCGGTCCAATTTTTAAGCACATTATCGATTGTGTGCAGCTGTATATCACCAATGGCTTCACGAATATTGTCCTTTAAAGCGTCAATTGTATCTGGCTTGTCGGCGCAACACTTATCTTTGAGGGCACCCCACAAATAATAGTCCAACGGTTGAATAGTTGAAAAAAAAACGTTAGATGACGGACCCTTTATTTTCTATTTTTTTTTCTAGAAAAATGTCATGTTTTAGACCTCACAGTTGACAAATATGACAATTATTATTTACCGAAAATATTTTTATTTTCCGAATATTCGGTATTGTTTTCCGCCTGAATTCCGAGTTTCCTGCGGTCTCTCTACTAGTTTGAATGAAAACATTGCCCGTAAAATTATGTTTATTTAGTAAATTTGGATGTTTGGTTTGTTTGTATATTTCTGGGTTTTTGCCATAATAAACTTAAATGGGATTCCCTCGCTCTCCCTCTGCTTCGTGTTGTAGTTGCTGCAAAACTTTATGCAAAATATGCTAAAATTTTACAACAGTCCCATATATACGGTCGACAGTACAAACATACTTTACAAATAACTTTTGTAAATAAACAAAATAGTAGAAATAATAAGAACAATATGCTTTTCGATGCAAGCATACGAGTATGTATGTCTGAATGTACAGAGCTACTGCTTATATTCGCAAAAATATGAATGGAATTCACACAGGGCACAGTGGTTTGTGGGCAACAATTGTGCAGGTATATAAATTGTTCTTAATGTTTACTATGAGGAGAGCAACGAAATTAATTTTACAGAATAATTCAAAGTATGCTACATTCCTTAAGAAAAAATTAAATAAAGGAAATAATAAGCTGCTTAATTAATACTACATTGGTCCATACGCCATTTTCTCATATTGGAGAAAAATGTGATTAAAGATTCACCCTAAATACATCGGAAACTATTGGAAATATGATAGAATTGTGATTACACATTTTGAAAGACCGTGGTGAGATACAACAAGTAAGGAATACAATTCAATTCGGTAAAAAAAGTGAAAACGGGAAGAATTTTTGTATGTTTTCTAATCATAGCGTAATATGATCTGGTCCAATTTGTCAAATCGAAAAGAATATTTGTATCGGGGCTATATACAAACATGGAATAAAGTGACTAACTTTCAAAATAAGTTCTTCCAGATCAAATATAACGTGTTATGCTCACTTTGAACGTATACGTAAATCTGAACCGATCTGACCCATTTTCACCATGGGTATTTATAAAGGGTGATTTTTTAAGAGCTTGATAACTTTTTTTTTTTTAAAAAACGCATAAAATTTGCAAAATCTCATCGGTTCTTTATTTGAAACGTTAGATTGGTCCATGACATTTACTTTTTGAAGATAATTTCATTTAAATGTTGACCGCGGCTGCGTCTTAGGTGGTCCATTCGGAAAGTCCAATTTTGGGCAACTTTTTCGAGCATTTCGGCCGGAATAGCCCGAATTTCTTCGGAAATGTTGTCTTCCAAAGCTGGAATAGTTGCTGGCTTATTTCTGTAGACTTTAGACTTGACGTAGCCCCACAAAAAATAGTCAAATCGCATGATCTTGGTGGCCAACTTACCGGTCCATTTCTTGAGATGAATTGTTCTCCGAAGTTTTCCCTCAAAATGGCCATAGAATCGCGAGCTGTGTGGCATGTAGCGCCATCCTGTTGAAACCACATGTCAACCAAGTTCAGTTCTTCCATTTTTGGCAACAAAAAGTTTGTTAGCATCGAACGATAGCGATCGCCATTCACCGTAACGTTGCGTCCAACAGCATCTTTGAAAAAATACGGTCCAATGATTCCACCAGCGTACAAACCACACCAAACAGTGCATTTTTCGGGATGCATGGGCAGTTCTTGAACGGCTTCTGGTTGCTCTTCACTCCAAATGCGGCAATTTCGTTTATTTACGTAGCCATTCAACCAGAAATGAGCCTCATCGCTGAACAAAATTTGTCGATAAAAAAGCGGATTTTCTGCCAACTTTTCTAGGGCCCATTCACTGAAAATTCGACGTTGTGGCAGATCGTTTGGCTTCAGTTCTTGCACGAGCTGTATTTTATACGGTTTTACACCAAGATCTTTGCGTAAAATCTTCCATGTGGTCGAATAACACAAACCCAATTGCTGCGAACGGCCACGAATCGACATTTCACGGTCTTCAGCAACACTCTCAGAAACAGACGCAATATTCTCTTCTGTACGCACTGTACGCATTCGTGTGGTTGGTTTAATGTCCAATAAAGTAAACTGAGTGCGAAACTTGGTCACAATCGCATTAATTGTTTGCTCACTTGGTCGATTATGTAGACCATAAATCGGACGTAAAGCGCGAAACACATTTCGAACCGAACACTGATTTTGGTAACAAAATTCAATGATTTGCAAGCGTTGCTCGTTAGTAAGTCTATTCATGATGAAATGTCAAAGCATACTGAGCATCTTTCTCTTTGACACCATGTCTGAAATCCCACGTGATCTGTCAAATACTAATGCATGAAAATCCTAACCTCAAAAAAATCACTCTTTATAATCAAAAAAATTTTATAGTTTCGTAATTGGCAGGGATCGAGGCGAAAGGGATCTATGCGTTGTTCTGATTGCGTAGATATGCAAAATAAAGAGAAATTTCGATAGTTGTACTTTTAGATTCGGATTGTGGAAAAAGGGATAAAATTGGTACAGACTAAGTGGGAGCTGCTGGGTGCATACAGTACGGTGTGTACACTCCCCAGGCTGTGTACATTTGTAAAATCGAGGCATTTTATGAAATTCTTACTTTTATAAGGAAACCGGACGAATGGGGATAAAAATGGTACCAACCAAACGGATGTAGCTAGAACAATGATTTTCCGTGTATATGTCCCTCTGACTGCATAGATACGAAAAATACAGAGATCTTTCGATATTTTCACTTTTAGGGTCGAAATATAGAAAAGGGATAAAATAGGTACGGACTAAATGGCAGCTGCTAGATTTATAAAATTTTGTGTGTAGACGTTAAACATAAAGAATTTTTTTAGAAATTTGTACTTTTAGCGGGAAAACGGGTCGAAGGGGGATAAAAATGGTATCAACCAACTGGCTGTGGCTAAAATCATGCTAGTCAATGTAGACGTCGCTCTGGCTGCGTTGAAGCGAAATATATTTCATTAATCGTACTTCCAGGATCAAAATTATTTATTATATTCCAACGGCCGAAATTAAGGCCGTTTTTCTAGAGTACTAACTTTATAAAATCTCTCAATATGAATTAGAGAAATTTAAAGAAAGTGTAGTTGCTGTGTCTCCTCTATGTTGTTGATGCTTTAAATATATTCAGTTGATTTGCTAATTCGCATAATTTTAACTAACTCCAAACACTGTACCCTGTGTTAACATACTCATAATTTACAACATTATTGCACATATGAGTATATACCTGCCTACATATGGAGGGATGTGTAAATTCTGTTTAACTATGTCTGACTGTCTGTCGGTCTGCACATGAATATTATTGCTAAAAATACGACACCAACAGAAAAACTGTTTAAATAAAATCCCAACAATTTTCACCGGCATACATGTGACCATGCATACCATTCATACATGTGTACACTAGGGTGAGTTTTTTGGGGTGTTTTTAGGCTCACGAATTATGTGATAGCCCTTGAGGGGCTATCAAACATTGAACAAACATTTTCTAGAAAAGGCTTTTTAATCTGAAATAACCCACTTCATTTGAAATTTTGTACATCTCTGTTGACGAAAGTAGATAATTCGGTAAATATATTTATATTATATTAAATATATTTAAAAATGGAAAACATCAAAGTTTCGACCATCTCGGTCACTTCATATTAAACATTTGGATTTCTTAAAAAAAAAAAAAAAAACATAAAAGGATTGGGCCTATAAATGTGTATAATTTTAATATTCATACGGCTAAATTAAAAATCAGTATCAGCATTTAGACATGAAAAGTAAATATATTTTTTAAATCTTAAAATTAGAAAAAATGTCAACCCATTTTACAGGACAAGACCAGTTGTTTACAGATTTTCTCTTGCCCTTTTACACACAATATTTAAATCATTTTGATATCAATTTAATTAAATTGTCCTGCTGGAGGATGTCGTTTATTTCCCTGCTTGTCTTGTGTCGTTGTTGGCAATTTGTTGTCCCTGCGTCTATATCTTGCTTTATTTGATGCTGTAGACCAAACGAGGAAAACAATAAACTTGTTCCGGTCGATTTTTTTTCTTGTTTCGAAAATTCGGAATTAGCTTAGCTTGTAGTACTAATGGCGGAATATCCCTTCCGCTGAAATTAAAACTATTCGATGTGATGGTTCGAGCTAAATATTAAGCGATGTTAGTTTATTGGCGTACAGTGTTACAAAAAGGGAGACCTGTTCAATTTTTCTATTACAATCTATTGTAAATTTTGAAAAACATCTCACCCTAATGTACCCATGTTTACGTTCGTATGTGTGCGAAATATTTTTACTCCAACGAACATATATCGAATAATTTGTTATACCTTTGTGGTGCATGTCCAATACACACACATATATCTCATATCATATGTGGGTGTGCTTGTAAAGAGTAGTGTTGGTGGTGATGGTGTCAGTGTATGAAATTGTCATAATTTATGTAAAAATGTTGTTGTTGTTGTTGTTGCCGCGCTGCTGCCGTTATATCACAAATTAAAACCACACTTGAAACCAAAAGTTAATATTTGTCTTTTACATTGTAAGCCACAATTAATTTGACATTTTGTAAAGTTTTTCCCCACCACCTCATGTAGCAGCAGCAGCAGCAACATCACCTCCAGCACCACGCCAATCAACAGTATTACTAATGTAGGTAGTGCTCTGCCCTTATGCCTCTTGCTTCGTTTACAACACCATGGGGATATGGTCATATCTATGTTATGTTGTTGTTGTGATTATTCAAAGGATTTTTAAATGAACTAACCAGAGTTAATAATCAGAAGTTATAATCCCATTAATATGGTAACTAGACAACTGAGCGTGTAAACTGTGTTTAGGTTTCCTAAATATCTTTCGGGGTATCTTTCGTAAGGTAGTTAGAACAGGTAGAGGATGAGGGCAGGACAGTGGACAATGCGTTTGTTATATTTTGATCTGTAATCAATATTTTTGATTTGAAGTGGGATGATATTGTCCTGGCTCAAGTAACTTCATCCAAAATTAGTTCAAATATGGCAATTGCATGTGAATGAATCACATACACACACACACATCTTGACACTCCTCTCCGATATGCGTATGAAGCTGTATTTCCCGATTTTCAAACAATAAGAGTTTGTAGACACCAGGGTGGACCGAAAATAAAGTATTTTTGTCATATAGCAATTAAAAAAAATAACTTTTTTGTGGTATGAGCTCCAAATACATATTTTTTCTAACTTTAAGCTTTAGCTTTAAGCTTTAAACTAGAAGAAATTAGATTTAAAGAAAATTGTCAAATCTTAAAAACTATTTTTTTATTTTTTCTTATTTTTTTATTTATTTCATAAACAAAAAATATACCTTCGATTCTTTTAAAATAAATCTTAAAAAATATAGTTTTTAATTTTTTGTATTATTTTTTATTTATTTCAAAAACATTTCTTGTAAAATAAAATTTATTAATAGCTAATTTTTTCTATTTTTTTAGTTTTTTTTTCATATTTCTTATTTATTTCATAAACAAAAAATATTTCTTATTTTTTTGTAAAACAAAACTTAAAAACTATTTTTTTAATTTTTTGTCTTATTTATTTTTATGTATTTCATAAACAAAATTATAGTTTCGATTTTCGCGAAATAAATTTTATTAATAGCTAATAGTGCCTGTATTATGTTCCCTAAGTTTCATGATGGTTTCCTTAGTACCTACTCTAATACAATTATAAACGTGATTGCTGACAAAATTAAAAATATTTAATATAAACACGAATGGACAGTGATAATGCCGAAATATTTTGGGACAATGCATTAAATGAAACAAAGTTTCATTTTAGTCAGGAAAATCCACAAGTACATATTTTCTTAAATATTTTTAACTACGCCAAATATCAAGGAATACCATTATGAAACTTATATAGCATCTTAGTGACACTATTATCTACTAATAAAATTTATTTTACAAAAATCGAAGGTATATTTTTGTTTGTAAAATAAATAAAAAATAAATAAGAAAAATAAATAAAAAAATATTTTTTTAAGATTTGACTATTTTCTGTAAAATTAAAAGAAATTTACTTGAAATTAAAAAATATATTTGTATATATACAACAAAAAATATTTTTTTTAAATTATCTATGAGAAAAATACTTTATTTTCGATCCACCGTCTGTCTCAGTGACACTATTAATAAAATTTATTTTACAAAAATCGAAGGCATATTTTTTGTTTATAAAATAAATACGAAAAAAAATATTTTTTTTTTTAAGATTTGACAATTCTCTGTAAAATTAAAAGCAATTTACTTGAAATTCAAAATAATATATATATTTGTGTCTCATATGAAAAAATATTTATATTTTTTAAGTTACCTTATTTGAAAAATACTTTATTTTCGACCCACCATAGTGTATACAATTTCCTATTTTTTAAAAATCGGAAAATGCATTTCTAATTTTCTCTCCAAATTGCATAGAAACTTATGTAGCGTCTTAGTGACACTACTAACTATTAATAAAATTTATTTTTTTTTGTTTATAAAATAAATAAGAAAAAAATATTTTGTATTAAAATATTAAAATTTGCTTGAAATTCGAAAGAAAAACATTTGTACTTCGTACTATAAAAATGTTAAACATTTTTTAAATAACCTTATGACTAAATACTTTTTTTGATCCGCCCTAGTGTCTACAATTTCTTACTTTTATTTGCTTATAGAAAAGTACATAATTGGGAAATTGAATGAAAAATTGTAGCCAAAATATGTGTGTGATCGTGCCACATGAAATAACTCTGTAGCTGCATTCATCAGCCACCCTGTACTCATGAAAATAATGTGATAAGCTTACCTTAAATCCAAGAAACACTCCGACGCATAATGATTCCTACAAAGAAAAGAAGGAAAATGTCAATAATTATATATATCAGGTACGACTTTTTCAATAACAAGGTATACTTGTAGAGGACAAACATGATTTTTCTGAACATCGAATCAAAGGTCTCCTTATTTAAACGCCTCAAAGAAGACCAAGAAGTCCGTGTCTGTAATTTTTAACAATGTGAACTAGCTAGTTAAACCTTTCGAATTATTATCCTCATATCACTCTGAAAATTCAAATGAGCTCAAGCTATATTTTCCATAATATTCTTGTGTTTTATTCGACCTTTTTTCAATGTTTTGAGTTTTTTTGAGCTCGAGGCCTTGATTATTTTATTTATTTAAATACATTTTTCCATGTAACCAGTGTTCAGTTTCAAAAGGAATTAACTAAATATATAGCCAGCATTATTTCAATTGTTCTTGTTTTTTTAGCCAACAATTAATTTGAACAAATAATTTGATTTTTTAATGAGCAGTGAAACTGTCACAACGTTTTTCCTTCAAATAACAATTATTCGTAAATTTAAAAATTTAATATGAACAATTTCAACTGAAAATTTAAAATCATCATTTTACTTCCTTTAAACAACGTTGTGAATTGAGGCGACTGTTTTGTTTTTTTTTTTCTCATTCGTTGTAACTTAAGTCGTTTGTCTGTATTCATGATTCACATTCACGAAAGCTGTCTGATTTTATTTTTAATTAAAAATGAAGATTAAAATCACTTTTGCGCTCTCCTTTAACCACATTTTTCATTTCGTCCATAAAACCGCCATTAACACATCATTGACCAAAGGCATTATTGTCTCCGTCTCCACCGTCACAATTTGTCTAACCGCCCCTCAACTAACACCACAGTCAACCATCCTCACCGACCCACGACCCCTCGACCCCAAAAGGACAGTGTAGATAGAGAAAACAAAGCAAAAAGCACGAACATCCTTGGGATTCCAATGCTCCATTGTCCAAATAACACCACACACAATATTTAAATCATTTTGATATCAATTGAATTAAATTGTCCTGCTGGAGGATTATGTGGTGACCTGTCGTTTATTTCCCTGTCTGTCTTTCTATCTTGTGTCGTTGTTTGGCGATTTGTTGTCCCTGCGTCTCAACCTGTGCGCTAGAATTGTTATTTGAAGGTTTTATTACTCTTTTTTTTGCTATTTGGTCTGACGCCAGGAGAAAAAATAAACATTTGCCCGTCGTTTTTTTCTTCATCTTTCGAAAAATTTGGAGTTACCATAGCTTGTCGTACTAATGGCGGAATGTCCTTTCCTCTGAAATTAAAACTAATCGATTCGTTGTCCCCGAGTTCACAATTAAGCAATAGAAGTTTATTGGTGTACCGTGGTGCAAAGAAGGAAAAATGTTCTCATTCAAAATCAGACCAAAGAGAAAACTAAGAATGATGTTAAAAAGTGGATTTTCAAAATTAACTTCCCATTGTATGTTCTTCACGATCACTTGAGCCCCAGTTCATCTCGAATCTTCAACCGCCCTTAGTAGGCCAAAAAAATACATTTCCCTAAAATATTACGGTCCCGTGAGAGTGGCCGAAGTATTTGAAAAGTATTTTCTTTTATGGTATGGCTTTAACCGTTTTTTTAAGTTTTGCTAGTTTCGATTTGCAATACACATTGCATGAATGGTAAGCAAGTTTTCATCACTTCGAATACTAGGTTTCGTGGATAAAAACGCTATTTACGAACTCAAAACTTCATGTCAATCTAAAGCAGAAATTAACAAAAGAATATCAGCGTTCCTCTTAAATACACTCACGCCTTTCCAGTCGTACTTTTCATACTGCATACCCACTACATGAGAGGTCAGCAAGTTTTCATCACTAAAAATACTGGATTCCGAGGGCACTTACGAACTAAAAACGTCATTTAATCGACAGCAAATCTTATTCTATCATTCACATATGATCGATTTCATCTTAATATAGTATTTGAAGTCATAGTTCAGATGCTGCTTACTCTTTGCATGAATGGTAAGCAAGTTTTCGTCACTATGAATTAAGTGGACATTTACATAATGAAAGCAGTATTTTTCGAAATTGGTTTCTATCATTTTTATACTCAAGTATTTAAAGTCGTAGTATTGCTGCTGCTTACCCTTTGCATTGATGGTATCGAAATGAAGGCAAAATAATTTCGTATTGAATTAAGAAATGCTATGGTCGACTTTCAAAATCCATTTAGATGTTATCTGAACAAATTCTGTGGGCATTTACGCACTCAAAGCTTCGCATGACCCATAGCAAATATTTATCTGTCCTTTATTTATGATCTAAATCTACATTAAGCATCATAACTTCTACATTTATCCATAGATTGTATTCAAATTGGCCTAAAATAAAACAAAATATTCAGTTTTCTATTCTAATTTGTTATCTAATTCTCGCAATTTATCCAAAAATTTATAAATAAAATATGATTATTTTTGCCTCTACAAAGAGGACCATAACATTCTACATTTTCCAATAGATCTTTTACATATGGACATTGTTTTCTTCACTAGAATGTTAGCTATTAAAAAATAAAATAAAATAGATTTTTTTTTTCTATTTTTCTACTTAGTTTCTATTTATGTGCCAGCAAAAAAATATTTTTTTCGGATGAAAAATTCCGATTTTTTGCTAATTTTTCATTTCAGCAAAAACTATTTTTGTTTTGAAAAAATCCATTTTTTTGAGTTTTTCGTGCTAGAAAAAATACATTAAAAAAAACATAAATGTATTATTTTTATTATCTTTGTTAGGACTGTTCGTGCTATAATTAAAAAATATTTTTTCCATTTTGATTCTGTTTACTGGGGGTTTTCGTGTCAGCAGAAAATATTTTCTTTTAAAAGAATATTTTTTCGGAAGAAAAAAATCATATTTTTGCTAGTTTTTATGGGGGTTTTCGTTTCAGCAAAAATTATTTTTGTTTTGAAAAAATCTTTTTTTTTTTTGAGTTTTTCGTGTCAGAAAAAAAATATTTTTTTTTTCAAAAATTTTCTTATTTTTTCTATTTTTGTTGGGTCTTTCGTGCAATTTCGTGACATATTTAAAAAAATAATTTTTCCATTTTGATTGATTCTATTTAATAAAGTTTTTCGTGTCAGCAAAAAATATTTTCTTCAAAAACAATAAATTCTACACTCAGAAAAAAGTATGCCACGGAGTAAGTAAATATGTACTAAAACTGAGGAAAATTGAACTTCGTATAGCGCTAAGGCAAAAATTTATCACATCAAGTACAAACTTTTCCTTGAAAATAAGACATGCTTTGAACTTGATCCCAGTTCAACTTTTCCTCAAAGCAAGTAAAATTTACTCAAACTGAGGAAAATTGTTCTTCAAATCAAGTAAATCTTTACTTAATCTGAGGAAAATTTTTAAGAACTTTTACTCAAATCAAGTAAATTTATACTCAAACTGAGGAAAATATTCCGATTTTTTCCCTCGATCCAAGTAAATTGTTACTCAAACTAAGTAAATTTGTAGCCATGCCAAGTAAATTTATACTCAATCTGAGGAAAATTTTCGGAATTTTTTTCCTTAATTCAAGTAAATTTGTACTCAGCCTGACTACGACTATACTTTATAATTGCAATAAATTTTTTCGCTTCAGAGTATGCAACACTTATATGAAAAATGACAACATGGTATAGTTCTTTGAAATAAGAAAAGTGTACTCATATCTATTTAATTTTCCTTCTCGTAAGGAAATTTTACCTAATCTGGAGTAAAATTGTTAAACTAAATTGGAGTATGGATTTTACTCAGATTTTGAGTGTATATTTTGGGTTTCAAAAAAATAATTTTTCCAATTTTTATGGTGTTTTCGCCATTAACAAATATATATTTTTATTAAATCTCTCTGACTCTATGTAACTGTAAAATTCTCAACTTTTATAACCATAATAATTACGTTTAATTGAACATATAAGCGGGAGTGAACAAACATATACATATATAAAAAGTCAACATTTTCTCAATTTGTTGCGTTTTTTTGTACCAAAAATTATTTCGAAAAAAAAAATATTTTTTTTTTCAACTTTTTATGTGGTTATTCGTGCTAAACAATTTTTTAAACAAAAAACAGTTTTTCTAAATTTTTGGGAAACTGAACCTAAATTACTGTCTCTATGTGATCATCACTATTAACTTTAATAAAAAAGAAAGAAAAGAAAGAAATAAAAAATATTCAAAATATTTTTATGTTCATTTTATGCCTCAATGGATACAAAAGAATGTTAGGTCTTGACAAAAAATATATTTTTTGTTGCATAGTGTTATTAAAAAGGCAGCCAAATAAACTAATTTGAATTAAGAAATTGTATGTTTGACTTGCCCTCGGGCTCTTTTGGACTACTGTGCTGGACAAAAACAATAATAAACCAAACCAACGAAAAACAAAAATACTCAACAAAGTAGAGAGAGTGAAAAAACACGAAAAAATAAATACTAAAAACAATACCTTTTAGCTATCACGTTTACTATTTGTCATTTCCATTAGCTGTGGCCAAAACGAAAACAAACCTCGAAAAAAGAAATCGCCGTAACAACTGAAATGAAGCAACCCAACCAGCCAGCCAGCCAACCAACCAACATCTTTACCACGACAACAAAGTCAAAGGTCTAAATAAATATTTATATAGATTTTTTTCGAACGAGCTCATCTCTTGGTCTAGCAGAGGACCACACGAGCGACCATAATTCAGGAGTTATACAGGAAATTGAGGTAGAGAAAAAAACTAACTACAATGCCGAATATGGCCAGAGGAGAAGGTGGGGTCCGGGTTAAAATAGCACTTGAAAACCAACTCAATAAATTAACTTTGATGAAATGCAGGGCAATTGAGGAAGGTGGCATGATCATCATCATCAGCGTGGTGGCATGCTTGGGATTTGCGTGACACTGGCATTTGGCGACCACCAACAAAATAGGAAAAAACACATACATAGCAGCATAAGAAATTATAGCATCAGCTTTAACTCTGCCACACAAGTCAGGGATGTCATGATATCCCCGGGATTAGGAATCGGTTGTTTAGCAACCGTTTTGTTTTTCTTGCACTCGTAGGGCGGCAGCACAGACATTTGTCTTTTCTTTTTTTTGGGGGGGAGCAACTGTTTTGGTCACCTGTGCTGCAAGTCCTTTGGACTGACTAACTTTGAACATCATGTTTAGTTTTTTCCAGTTAAACTTTGTCTGTTGTCTCGTTCCTTTTCAAATGAATATTTTTATTTGGTTAATTTTTTCTCTCTGATGCTGCTGCTGCTGCTTAAAACAAAACCGTCAGTTGGTAGTACTAAAAGACATCCAGCAGTCCGGTAAACCTTAAGGGAACATTTAGCTACCACACTACAACAGTACGACGAACGTTCTTTTTTCGTGCTTTTCATCTGTCTTTGTGTCAGAGCGACAGTAACAAACAACAAAAGTCTCTCCTCTCACTCTGCCGCAGCAGGTAATGTTAGACACAAAAGCATTTCCGTTCGTACCTCCTTGCCAAACAGGAAGTAGGGTTTCATTGTCAACACACACACACAGTCAAGCACATAAGTGCCGTTGTGTTGCATTTCCGTTGAAAGTAAATTAAATTTTATTTGATTTTAAGTGAATTATTTACTTTTTTCATTTTTATACCCAACACAATAGAGTAAAAGGACGAGGTGGTTGGGGTTTGGGGGGGGTTGTTAAAATGGCAACACAACACTATTTCTCATTGTTGTCGACGACGTTGTTGTTGTTGTTATTGTTGCTACTGGCTGCTGTTGTTCTTCCTGGTCGTCTTTGTGGCATTTTTATCTCATTTTTACGGAAAACAAAACTCGTAAAAATTGAGGGCGGTATTTAGAGTTTAATAAAAATTTATTATCATTTGCGAGGTAAACAAGTGAAAATGACTTTATGGCAAATGCTATAAAGCGGAAAAATATTTAAAGCAAATTAAAGAGCATTCAGATGGGAAATGGTGAAAGCAGAATAAATACTCTTCTTTAGGAGATATACAATTTTTTAAAATTCCAAAGGATACAATTTTTCAAAAAAAAAATATTTTATATACATGTTCGCACCCTATGATTACGGTATTAGTGTCAAATTAAAGAGGATAATATCTATTAAAAATAGATCAGATAGCATGGTCTTATCTGTATTAGTTTAGCATTAATATCCATTTCAAATTTATCCCTTAATTTTTTTATTTTATTCATAGCTTGCTTTTTAGGAGACACAATTGTAAATGCTTCTTAATACTAAACTGGAACAGATAGAAGCTTGGAATTTAAAGTGTTTTTAGAAAATATTCTCTTCTTTGATTTGACATTTACACCGATACGATAGGGTGATAATAAGTATTAAAAATAATTTTTGAAAAATTGTATCCTTTGGAACTTTATCTTAATTTATTCATATCTTGCTTTTAGGAGACAAAATTGTAAATGGTTCTTAATACTAAACTAGAACAGTTAGAAGCTTCAAATGTAAACTATTTGTAGCACATATTCTCCTCTTTGATTTGGCATCCATACCGATGCCATAGGTTAATAACAAGTATTAAAAATAATTTTTGAAAATGTGTTTCCTTTGGAACTTTATTTTAATTTATTCATATTTTGCTTTCTTAACAGACAAAATTTTAAATGGTTCTTAATACTAAACTAGAACAGATAGAAGCTACAAATTTAAAATATTTTTAGCACATATCCTCTTCTTTGATTTGACATCTATACCGAAGTTATCGAATGATAATAAGTATTAAAAATATTTTTTGAAAAATGTTATCCTTTGGAACATTATCTTAATTTATTCATATGTTGTTTTTTAGGAAACAAAACTTTAAATGGTTGTTAATACTAAACTAGAAGAGATAGAAGCTACCAAATTATAGTATTTTTAGCACATATTTTCTTCTTTGATTTGGCATTTATAGCGGTGTCATAGGGTGCGAATAAGTATTAAAAATAATTTTTGAAAATTGTATCCTTTGGAACTTTACCTTAATTTATTCATATTTTGTTTTTTTTTTTTTTTTGGGAGACAAAACTTATACTAAACAAGAACAGATAGAAGCTACAATTTTAAACTATTTATAGCACATGTTATATTCTTTGATTTGTCATTTATACTGATGCCATAGGTTGATAAAAATATTAAAAATAATTTATGAAAATGTGTATCCTTTGGAACTTCATCTCTATTTTTTTCATATCTTGCTTTTTAGGAGACAAAATTGTAAATGTTTCTTAATACTAAACTAGAACAGATAGAACCTACAAATTTAAACTATTTTTAGCAAATATTCTCTTCTTTCATTTGTCATTTTCACCGATACGTCATTTGATAATAAATATTAAAAATAATTTTTGAAAATTTGTAAATTTATAAAATGTTATCCTTTGGAACATTATCTTAATTTATTCATATGTTGTTTTTTAGGAAACAAAACTTTAAATGGTTGTTAATACTAAACTAGAAGAGATAGAAGCTACCAAATTATAGTATTTTTAGCACATATTTTCTTCTTTGATTTGGCATTTATAGCGGTGTCATAGGGTGCGAATAAGTATTAAAAATAATTTTTGAAAATTGTATCCTTTGGAACTTTATCTTAATTTATTCATATTTTGCTTTTTAGGAGACAAAACTTTAAATGGTTCTTAATACTAAACAAGAACAAATTTAAACTATTTATAGCACATATTATATTCTTTGATTTTGCATCTATACCGATGCCATAGGTTGATAATAAGTATTAAAATAATTTCTGAAATTTGTATCCTTTGGAACTTAATTTATTCATATCTTGTTTTTTTTAAGATGCAAAACGTTAAATGGTTGTTAATACTAAACTAGAACACATAGAAGCTACAAATTTAAACTATTTTTAGCACATATTCTCTTCTTTGACTTGACATTTATACCGATGCCATAGGTTGATAATAAGTATTAAAAATAATTTTTGAAAATGTGTATCCTTCGGAACTTTATTTTAATTTATTCATATCTTGCTTTCTTGGCAGACAAAATTTTAAATGGTTCTTAATACTAAACTAGAACAGATAGAAGCTAACAATTTAAAGTGTTTTTAGCACATATTCTCGTCTTTGATTTGGCATTTATACCGATGCCATACGATGACAATAAGTATTAAAAATAATTTTTGAAAAATGTATCCTTTGGAACTTTTTACTCTTTTCAAGGGGCAACAAGATGAGAAAATGAATAACTAAAAACGCCAATTAACTCTATTTGACCTATAGTTTTAGATGTATACCATCTGGTTTAAGTGTAATATAGACTGTCGGACAGTTGTATAAAACAATATTTTTTGTATTGTAGAAATCGGTTGAATAAAAATGAAAAATACAACCTCAGACGTTTAAGATTCCTTGCCCTGTTGAATATAACTCCGTTTATTGTTTGCAAAGGCATAAAAACTGTTGCATAGTTCCTCCATACAATTCTTTTCCAAACACTTGAAATGTAAATTACATTTCAAATATTTCAAAACCCGTCAGCCACCCATTAAAGAAATATTCGCCTCCCTCTCCCCCCACATAACCAAATAGCAAATCAGCAAAACATTCGTTGATGTTGTTTTGTATGGCCTCGGGACTGTGATGAAAATCAAATGTAAACCACAAGTGGAAATCAATTCACGCACTCAATTAATCAGTTTGAATACAGTAAACACAGAACACAGAAATATAGCACCGCAATTTACGAACAGCCAACCAACCACCCACCAACAAACCCCGCTGGCAGACTCTATGGAAACGGATGCAAAAAACACACATACAAACACGGGAACAATACCACAACAAAATATGAGGCAACCGTACATATACGCAACGCAAATAGACAAACAGTTCGAGGATATTCGAATGGCCGGGCATGGGGCCGGGTCTATGGAGGCAGACCTATGGCAACATAACGAACATTTATCGTTAGGACAGGACGGGACGGAACGGGACAGGACAGACATCAAAAGCATACACAATCTAAAATTGCCTAAAGTTATATGAAATACGCACCCACACACACACACAGACACAAAGATACAGACTGACTCACTCTCGTAGCCATAAATGCTCACAAATACACACTCGCTTAACCACAGATGTGTTGTGCGTTTCCGGTCGCCTGTCTGTCATGTTCCTGCGTTTGAGAGCCCTGAACCACCACCGACCGGTTCATTGCAGCGCATATATGACCAAATTGTCAACTAAATTTTGATGTCACATCATGTCAAATTAAGACTTTATGAACTTTGTGCCGCGTCGAACAAGAAGGAGCAACAGCAACAAAAAGTGATTATCCCCCAAGTGTTGGAGCCGTTTAAAGCGGGCGGATAACGCCAAATACAACGTTAACGGAAATATTTAATTTCACTTGTCTTTTTTGTCATTTGTTTGACGACAACGACGACGACATTGCCGACGCGGCGTGTCCCATATGACGGCAGTTGAGAGTTTAAAATTCATTTAATTCTGGCACAGTGTTTCGTCCTCATGAACTTAATATAAATTTCAAATCGAGACGATGATTTCATACATTGAAGTTGTAACTCCTCGATAGAAAGGGCGATGATCCAACATCTTTTGTTCACATAAATAAGAATATTTTTCTTTCATTTGAAAAAATAGAAATATAAATGCCACTATTTAAAAAAAACATAATTTTCCTCATACGATACTGTACTCGGACATAGTACTCACATAACTTTCTCTTTCGGCGGCTAGTGGAGGATACAAACTGTGCCCCAAAAATAATTTTGAGTGAAAACCAAAAATATTTTATCTGGGATAATGTCCGGGATCAACACCTTTTTTCATATATTTGTTTTAGAAAATTTATTTACAAATGGCATGGTAAGCATTTATTACGTAGTTGTCCGCTACCGACAACTTGCAGTGCTTTTTCATCAAAATATCAGAAATCTTTAAGACAATAATAATAAAAACAACTGAGATATGAGGAGAATTAAAAAAACAATTAAGTGTTTTAAATTTTGTATTAATTTATACAGTAAGATTTTGAAATGAGATCAATCTAGTTCGTATTTTCCCTAGCGTTATGTATGGAATATAATACAAGACTCTGTTTTATAAGATTTACCATCTGACATAAATGTGGCTGTATATTGTTGATACTGTCCTTCTTAATTCGTAATTTATGAAGGAGACTGAGGCATAAAAGTTAGCATTCAATAATCACCCCCAAGAAAAAATCCCCAAGGCATGATATGGATGGTCAAATCTTATCAACAAAACGGAAAATTACAATACTAAGAAATAAATCATGTCGTCATAGAATTGTATCTCGGGATATATGGTTTTGTTGATATCACATATTGTCCACAGCATTAGCTTCCATTTAAGCACAGAAGCCCAGCAACCCACAACCCAAATTCGAAAATTATGAGCCATATAAAGAATTTTTACAATGTTTATATAAATCCGAACCGGTCTGTCTCACTTTCACCATAGATATTTGTAATTGAATTATAAGGTGCTGCGCCAAATTTTGAAGAATATCGGTTAAAATATATGGTCTCTAGAGCGGAAAAAGTCAAATGAAGAGCAATTTACAAGAATTACAATATTTATGAGTTCTGTCCAGACCACAATAATCATAAAATGATAAATATAATTTTTCAACTACTAACTCTTGCCGTCAATTTTCATAATATAGTCGCTTTATTATTTTCTTTCGAAGTCTTGATTTTAATTAATTTGTAAAACTGCTTTATATCAAAATTCATCCCACTTTCTTTGAACCGCAAAGTTTAAGTACCATTCAGGCTTGTGGTGTTGCCACCTAATTTTCTCCAGTACATTTTCTTGATTGATTGGAGTGTTGTCATAAAGAAAATATATGCACATTTAACACTTTCCGATTTTATTTTTTTTTTTGAATTTCTGCCAAAAAAATGGATTTGGGACCATAGTGCGGCGGCGGTACCATCTCATTGTACTAAACAGTAGGTCTCCTATAGTGAGTTCAAAATTATGAATGAGCACGGTTCACGTTGGTGAAATATTTATGGTATTATTCATACATTTTTACGAACAAATGATGCGAAATTCCAATCGGGAGTAAATTTAGGAAAAACTATAACATTTCTATTAACTCAGAATTAAAAATATATAATGTATGGCTATTTCCAGGCTATCATCCTATTTTAATTTTTGAATATTACTCGAGTGCTACTATATTTTATGTAAAATGTGGATATTACTTAAACTTAATTTCCATGATATTAGCCAAACAATTAGTTTCTCAGGTGTGAGGGAAATCTTTCATTCTTATTTATAAAAAATCAAAAAAAAAGAATTTTTTAAGTTTCCTTTCATGTGACTATTTAAAAAAAAATCCTGATTAATGTCATCATTCAAGTGTGCGAATTGTTTCAGTTTTCTTTTATGTGACTATGTTTTTTAAACCATCAAGATTAATGTCGCCTTATATAAAGTTTGAACATTGTTCTTCAGTTTTTTTGATACAAGCTATAATAATCAACTGAAAGGAACTATAAAAAATTGACTATTAAAACATGATTTTGTCATAAAGTTAAACAAAAATATTTGTTTAACTGCTTCTAATTTTATGGTAACGGTGGCAAAGATGCCCACATACCCTATTCTGAGTTTCGAGCTGATATAATTCTGACAAAATTTTCGTCTGCAAATTTGATTTCCAGGGTTCAAATCTATCAGATGGTACGATGCATATACAAATGAAGATGGTTTTGCTCAAAAAATAATTTCCAAAAAAAATTGCAGGCCTAATTCGAGTAAATTTTGTAGTATTCAAATCAACTGGAATCCCGAGAGGCAATTATAAGTATGATATATAACTATAAAAATAAAGTATCCAAAAGTTTCGATATGTTCAAATTTCTATCTCAAAATACACCCACTGTGCGACAACTTTACAGCGCCACAACCATAATAATAATAATTATCTGTTACCGTCGCATATTTTTTGAGGCCATAGGGCACATTTATCATCTTCCGAATAATAATAATGGGTGTGTGCGTGTGTGTGAATGTGTTTCCACATTATTTTCTCTTTTACTTGGAGCTGTTTCTTTAAAGCAAACAAAATGTCTTAATTATCCTGTTTCGGTGTTAATGACATCCTTGCTTCAGACAAAACGAAAAAAAAAGAACTGCACACGGAAATATATAAGACGTGTTTGTGTGTATGTGCATATTAGGGTGTAGTGAAAAATCTAATGAAGACTCTAATGATGAGCTGGTTTAATATCATAGTCAGATATTTTATTCAAAAAGATGAATATACCCCGAGTTTCATGATTCTAGATATATGAATTTGGTTGGTAAATTTTTTATCCCCTTTAAATTACGAAAATTAGAAATATGTAGCTCGTTAGCATAGCCAGGGTGTAAACATCACTAAATTTCATAATTCTAGGAGCATACTCGGAATCTTGTATTCCATATTGGAAAACTTCCCTCTAAAAAGTAAAAATTTAGAAATAATTTTGGGTTCTGCTGAAGACTTCAGCACAACCTTTGGTCTTGAACCAAAATAAATGACAAACACATACAACATAACAGACCAACAATACATACAAACAACAACAATACACACGAGGTATAGTGAAGACGGGACATAACGTACAACAACAACCTTTGCATTGTTGCGAGCGATGCGAGCACATGCATAACATTGAATTGGCAAAGTGAGATTTTTAGTGTGTCGACTTAGTTCGGTGGAATATTTTGTTTATCAGCGCTTCTCATTTGTCATATGTGACCGCTGGTACTAATATGAACCCTGATTTAAGTCAAAGACATACATTCGTTGCGAAAGTTCTGACGAGATGGGGTAGCGCCCATCGAAACTGCGCAGTCAACTTTTAGCTGCAACAATAAAGGTCTCACTTTGCATTTTTGCTAATTTTGGGTTCTGCTGAAGACTTCAACACAACCTTTAGCCTTGAACCAAAATAAATGTCAACACATATAGAAAAGTCCCTTTTTCGCGTGTCGCACAATTGCATAATTCTAGCTAATGGCCAGGGCGCAGGTTTCATGTCCATGTTATCCCTTTTTGTCCCCTTTTATCACCCAAAAAGTACGAATTTTGAAAAACCGTTTCCAAATATAATGTCCCAAAGTTCAGCCGTGTAGTCGGACCAATAAGTCCGTGGGGTGTGCTAGTTAGATTTTGACTTAATTGTTCCTGCTGTATCTGACAGCAAATGGACTCCTTTAAATCTAACCGGCACCTAATATATACGACAACATCTGAGTTTCCCTACATTCAGCACAGAATTATCGAAAATAGACGATTTATCCAGGGTAGCTGCCATATAATGGAAATATATTTTTAAAATTTTAGCTAATAATTTTTTATCGGTAAATAGCGGGTCTACTACAAAAGAATGTAAATTATTGTTACATTTCCCTAAAAATTATGTGAATTTAGCAAATTTAATTTTTTGTCTAATTTATATTTTTTAATGTAAAAATTTCGGTACACCCTAGTCTTCATGTCTATATACACCAGAGGACACACATTTTAAGCACTGTGTGCGTAACAGGTTTTTTTCCTTTTGTTCAACTCACCCCATAAAACTTCTATCCCAGCAACTGGTTGTTTAAAGAGAGAGCGAGGGTGGGAAGAATATGGGATGGGAGGGGAGGGGAGACTGGTCGGATGTTAGCGTAGAAAGTGCGAAAATGATGTTATCTGTATTATAAAGAAAAATTGGGGTCACCATTTATGTTATTGGAATTTATTTTATTTTCCTTCTTGTCTTTCTCCACCCACCCCCCATTTTCTTTTAAGTTGCTGCTGTTTGACAATGATTGTGAGACTTTAATGAGTTTTGATAGTAATCGCGTTGATAAATGTGTCGGCACATTTTCGGCCCAGAGTAAATTAATTTTATTAAATGTATTTTTAATATAGTAGAGCTTTGTTTACTATACGAGTATATACAGCGCAATGAATTATTATCAATGTTTAATTTTTTTGTTTTCTTTTCTTTTAGAAATTCCAATGGAGAAGATAATGGAATGAGGGTGGCCAAATGAGGGTGACACACCCATGCCTGGCACACTTTTGAGGTGAGTGTAATTAATTTGTAATTATCACAATTGAATGAAAAGGAAGGAAAGGAATAGAAGATAGGTTGACAATCTAGATTTAGAGGGGCATCCACATATAGTTCAGATATATTTTGAGTATAACTTTCAAACAGAGCAAGTGAAAATTAACCAGTGAAGAGGGCATTCAGCCATCAGCATGCATTGCATACTATTACCGGTAGATTATAGGACATCGCCCTTGTACAGTGAAATTTGTATAATTTTCCCAAAATTCTCATGACCGGAATTTTGTGGTAGTTGCGGATTTGGGTTAGATCAACAAAAACGTTTTTATTATTTTCAATCTTTTAAGGAAGAATCTGTGCTGGGTTGCCTTAAAGCAAAATCTTTAATTAATTAATTTGTTATTTGACAAAAATTCCAGCTTAGATTCAATGGATTTTTTAATACAAATTATGGACATAATTGTTAGTTTGCATGTCTGCTTTCTTATAATATCAAATATAAATCGAACTATAACTATTCCAGCACTCACAGCCCTTAAAGATATGAAAACCTTTTAAAATCGAATTCAAACTAGACTGCAACTGTAACTCAACACCTCCGGTGTGCCCACAATTAGCCCTATTTAGATCACATTATTACTATTAACCTGGCTAACAACGTGCATAACATTCGCACATCATCATAAATCATTTAAAAATTTAAGTCGACTTTAAATGTAAATGTAACACCAAATTATTTACAAAATTTAGCATCCATAGACAATATCCAATTAGCTAAAAATGGCTGGAGAGAGAGAGGGTATGTAAGAGAGACGTTGAGTATTTCGAATTAGCAGAGATTCTGAATTTTAATATTTGCACAGTTAATTTTTGGCTCAGGCACATGCGAACACTGCCGCACAATGGACTCTAATGCAATTATATGGCAACTGAAAAGCTACAACTGCCACATTTCGAGGCAGACAACATGCAACATGAATTTAATTTTGTAAAACATAATCTGATTAATAACTACAATATGCAAAGAGGGACGAAAGAGGTGGGAATGAGGTGGATAGAGATATTCTGCAAGATGACTATGCACTAGAGAGGAGTATTGGTCAAAGCAGCGGAATCCATTATCATGAGTGTAAGGAGGGAGGTATGGGCTTTTAAAACTTAGATCCTTAAGTTTGCAACTAACTTTGCAGTTATTAACATTTCTTATACTTTATGCAAAATCGAGAGTAGGATAGAATGCCAACAAATTTGGTCAGAAGCGAATATACAACAAAATCACCATAACGTAGAAATAAATACTTTGACTTCTGCTTAATTATTTCCCCTTAATTTCACAAAGTTCCAAAAATCAATTTAAATTTTGATGACTCCGCAAACTTGGTGACAGTCAAAATATATCATCATTGAGCGGTATATCATCTTTTAATAATTGTACACCACCACATAAATACCTGGCATTCCTCTGGGCTGGGCATGTGTGCTTAATCATCTTCATGTGAGTTGTCTGTCTCCCCAAAACCCGTGGGTATATTCATAGATGTCAACATGCTTTGAAAGGTATTTAAATAAAGGGTGGCATGCAGGACGTGATAACATTCAATCCTAGAACTATTCAATAAAAAATAATTCCTCCAAAGGTATAAGGAGTTATTCTTTTAATATGTGGACAATAAAAGATTCTTTCCACTGAATGTGGATGCATGTGGCTCTGAGAGTCAAATGCATTTATTGAGCAGCTCTACAAGAATTTTAGTAACAAATGACGCGACATTATTGAAATGCTGATACATCCGCTGAATAAAATATCGCCCGCATTTGAACCTAGGTGATATGCGCGCTCACTAATTACACTACCACGGCAGAACACGTTCTGAAGCTATTGACGATATAATTTTATTCACTCTCAAAATAATCTACTCTTTAAAGCCATTTAAGAAAGATTTATAAGAAATTTTACTTATAGTGTGCCCTTCCGAATTGGGGTTTCATCGAAAAAATATCTTAAGTTGTAAAGGGTGATTTTTTAAGAGCTTGATAACTTTTTTTTTAAAAAAAACGCATAAAATTTGCAAAATCTCATCGGTTCTTTATTTGAAACGTTAGATTGGTCCATGACATTTACTTTTTGAAGATAATTTCATTTAAATGTTGACCGCGGCTGCGTCTTAGGTGGTCCATCCGCTTAGTCCAATTTTGGCATTTCCACGTTTTTGAGTAACAGAGACCCAATTGGTGCGAACGGCGACGAATCGAAAATTGGTGGTCATCATTAACACTGGCCGATACAGCTGCGATATTTTCTTCAGTTCGCACTCTACGTAAGCGTGTTGGTGGTTTAATGTCCAACAATGTAAATTTGGTGCGAAATTTAGTCACAATAGCCCGAATAGCCGCTTCAGTGGGTCGATTAAACTGACCATAAAATGGAAGCGCGCAATGAACTTTCTTAACAGAGCACGCATTTTGATAATAAAATTCAATAATTTGCAAGCGTTGTTCGTTTGTAAGACGATTCATGATGAAATGTCAAAGCATACTGAGCATCTTTCTCTTTGACACCATGTCTGAAATCCCACGTGATCTGTCAAATACTAATGCATGAAAATCCTAACCTCAAAAAAATCACTCTTTATAAGCAACAACAAAAATCAATAAATTGGCTCTAAAGACCTCAAGAAAATGAAAACTTTATAAAAATATTTGAATATATGTCTTTAGAATCAAAATTATAATTTTCATGTGGGTTAGATTTAGCTTCTTGGAAGCCAGAATAACTGTACTACTGTATCACTTAGACCAGAAAAGATCCATTGTTAAACCGGGAACCATGATCTTACCTCATCGGAAGCAAGCGACTAATGAAGCAATTTATCACATTGACAGTGTCAATATATTCTAGCCAAAACAAACGGACCTATGCTCCTTATAGGAGTTAAAGGAACAAATATTTATATAAAACAAATTCATGGTACGGTCTACAATATAATATACTGGCATCTACTATAAATGAAGTCATTTAGTTTTTATATATGTGTCAGTGTATGTATGATAGTGGTCTAAGTCAAAAATCCAGAAAATGAAATATGCCAAATTTTGTCTTTACTTTGATCAGATCTCCAATCTAAGAACTTTTCTTCGTAACATTTATAAAAAATTTACCGTTATAATGACATTTCTCATTGTATGCATACCAAAAATGTCTTTAGTGTTAGTTTGAAGGTGGTCTAAGTCACACTATATCCGCTGATATGTAAACAAACATTATTTTATTTATAATGTCCACTTCAAGTGATTCATATGATTTGAATAACATATAAAATTATTTGAAAAGTAAATAATAAATATTTATATATATTTTTTAATTTTTTATGCTTTCTTTCATTTTTAGTAAGGAAATATTACTTTTTCGAATATTTTTTTCAATTTTGAGGTGAATGAACGTGGTCTAAGTCAGTACATCCTCTGAAAGTAGGGGTTCCCTTAGAGGTACCAACGTTGTCGATTTTTTATAAAAGTTCGATATTCTAAACTTTTGTGCTTCGGTGGAAAAATATTTTTCAATTGACTCAAACATAAGCCATTGCATATTTTAGAATGGACAACGTGTGACTTAGACCACTATTGTACTAACTGGCACATATACAGATTTCTTGAATATCAGGTTAATAGTATTTTCACAAAACCATTTATGTAGATTACAAAAATCGAAACAACTTATTAATTACATAGGTAGTGTGCTATATAATGATTTACCATCTGATGATTCAAAATCTAATTTAAAAAAGTTGAAAATGTTGAAGCTTGTAAAACTTTTATTGCATATATCTACATTACTTTAAAAATTATTAATTGATATTTACTTGTTTAAATATTTTCAATTTTTTTTTTTATTTTTTTCGTTTGTATTCTTTTGGTCTGTAATCAATATTTCATTTGAACTGGGATATTGTCCTTCAAAATATTTTCAATTTATGCTGCACAAAGTTAACGTTCTAACTGCTTGCTTGAATGATGTATGTATAAATCCTCGCATAAATAATAACAATGCAAATTATGTAAATGTAAATAAGAGCATATTTTATTCTTATTCATATTTATACTTTTTATCAGAAAGAACAACGTCAATAAATAAAACGAAATGGTTCAAAATTCATACTATTAGAGAATAACTTAATTCTATTTAAAATTGAACGAAATAAATCGAAATTGTTAAAAATTGGTAAAAAGCAAATTGCTAACTGCAAATCCAAAGCCAAACTACTATCAGAAGTTGAATTTAGATTGCTTTAGAAAATTCTGAATTGATTTCTTAAAATGGGCTAAAATCTTCTACAGGTCTAATATATTGTTGTCATTAAATTGGCCTCCCAAGATCTAAATTTAATCCAAATTGATTATTTTAAATGGGTCAAATATTCAACCGACCTAATCTATTGAGAGCCAAATATGATTATACTCTTTACATTGTCCTCACAAGATCTAAATTTAAACAAGTTATGACCATATCAATATTTAAACACACTTAAAATCGATAAAAAAAATTTAATCGATTTGAATATTTGTACCCTTTATAATGTGCAAATTTCTCCAATTTGATTCAGAACGCCTGTTTTACCTGAAAGCAATACTTAAAGCCATTTACGTATAGACTATTCACAACCGATTCACATTAAATTTAAATGTCGAAAACAATTAACATGATTCTTATCACTTCATATCCGAATCAATTCAGCTTCTCTTGGTAAACATTCATTGTAATATTCATAATCATTTATCATAGATTTGTAAGACACATTTTTAATGCAGAATCATACTTAAAATCGTTGATAAATTTGAACAACTATGACAAGACCATTTGCATCTACATGGTGACATTTATTAATTGGCTACACACTACCTCTATCGTAATTTCCGGCCCGTAACGTCAATTTTCAGGATTATTTAAGTAAATGATTCACCCAAACAAACGAGAACCACAAATCACTTTCCGTGGGTTTGGGTCAAACTTTCCACGATTGCGAGAATAATTGCGTAATTTTCCGAAACGAGAACTACAAGTCACTTTCCGTGGGTTTGGATCAAACTTCCCAGGATTGCGAGAATAATTGCGTAATTTTCCGAATTCAAATCGAATCACATTTATCGGCCAACACCCTTTTGGCGGGCATAGTTAATACGTTTTTGTATTCATTCCCACATTTAAATATGTCTTAGAAAGTCTTGGGGACACCGCAACGTATACGTTATATGAATTCATAAATTCATTTCACAATCGTCTAGCGCATTTAATGGGGGTGAGAGAGAGGGGGGTGGTAACTTGATGTATAAGCACGTGTTTTGTATGATTAATTTATCCAATCGAACACACGCACACACCACAGTCCATACCATTCTCTCACACACACACACACTCATGCTGTATATAAATAATAACAATAAATACAATCAAATCTAACTTAAAATGTGAATTTCAATTTATTTTTGATTAAAAGTGTGAGTAGAGGTGGATGTAATTGCTTGAATAGGAAGCCCTACAAAAGGAGTGTATGCATGAGTATCCAATTAATTATGTAAGAAACATAAAGAGTGTATTAGGGTGGACCGTGAGGACTGTGTAAGGAGAATTTATAACAAATATCACATCCCACCTAATATTGGCCTATATAACGTAATATAAAGCTGCACTTATAGGCCTTGACTGATAGTCGATGAAAAAAGTAAATTATAAGGTTGTTGCCTCAAATGTTCAGAAAACTAACTGCATGAAATGTTAACCCTTCAAGGATTTTTTCTTAGATTTGTTATTGTTTATACTTTGTGTTAATAAACTAACGAAGAACTGTTCATTCTGTTTACTTTTCTATGTACATTCACTGGAAATTTGTTTGTTTTTGCAAAAGTATTTTGAAAAAAAAAAGACGTAAAAATAGAACCCCATATTTCAGCACATCCAAACTCATACAGTCCATAAAAAATACGTCTAAAAACAAGATTTTAAATATTCAAAAAAATCACAAATGACTAAAATGTTAAACATCTCTGGGAAATCTAATAAAACATATAATACAATAATTTAAGAAGTTACAGGCGACTAACACATCATTATAAAAAATCGAAATTTTACCTCAATTGTTCATAAGTCGTGACAACTATTTTGTTTTTGAAATTCGTATAAATATTTTAAGAGAATAAGACATACACAACTTTCGAAGTAATTCAAGCTAGTGACGTAAAAAATCGTCCGTTTGTCATAGAATGACTCATATACTAGATCCTACACTTCCTAACCTGTAGACATGCCTGAAGAAAGTATTTTCTTTCAGAGCATTTGCGCCTTCAATATGAAGGTATTTCACTTGGAGAACAGGCATATTTAAATGCAGGCCTTACACTTTCAACTTAGTCGAAAATGATATATGTCGGAAATATACTCTAGGCTATGATCGTCCTAGGTTACTGACATATTGTCACCTAAACCTCTAGTCCCCAGCACTTTTGAACAGGAAGTAATGCCTTGTCATGATTGAATTGAAATTACTCAATTAAAAAAATCTCCAGTCGCTTTTGATTTTTGTTTTTCACAATCTGATGTATTTTCAAATAGATTTTTCAACATTTCAATTATAGGCTACCCTAATATCCTAACAAATACTCAAACCGAAATATCTTAATATATTCCACATTTCTAAGCAAATTAATACAGATCTCAAAATTTTATTATGAAGGGTTTCCTAAGCAAATTCCATCAAAATTATATGCACACATCCTGTTTTATTAAATTCACATTTTTATTGCTATTAATTGTTATTGTTATTGTTCGCAGTCATGTTGTTGCTGTGGCTGTGTATTTAGTATTTAAAGAGATTAAAATATTTCTGAAGTTGAACGAAATGGAAATCATTGTCTCTGTCTCTACTCGACATTATTATTGTTGTTTTCAATATGCGTCGCTTCAAGTAGCAAAATATTCATAAAATTTCATTTATGCCAATTTTTCCCTTGTTCCCCTTAATCACCCCTCACCCACGGCGCACATCCTTCCATATTTTGCACAATTTCAACAATTTGCACACAAACGGAAATTGCTGAAATATTTGTATGTTTGTTGGTATAGGCGGATACGAGTGTGTGTGTGTTTGTAAGAGTGTATATGGTTGCTTGGTGTACTGGTATGTGTGTTATTGTATTACAACACTTCATGTGAAAGTACCACCCCACATATAACTGCACACAGTCGCTCCGACAGTCACAGACACATAACCATTATACACCAATATCGAATGGAGTCCTGCAAATTGTCCATATGTTGCAAGTGTTAATAGCCAACAGGAGGATCACGTTGTTGGTGTTTATTTGTTTTGTGGACGACAATGGTGGGAGTGCAAGCAGTGCAAAACAGGAATAATCACAAGAAGCTGACCCAGGAATTGTGAAAAAGTATTGTCTTTTATAAAAAAAAAATTATATTTTATATATGAACCATCAAAAAAAGAGGAACCAGTTTCCATTAAATAATTCTTAATAATAACCTCTCAGAATATTTAGTCATTTTCCCTCCTTCCCCCCAGAAGACCCTAACAAATTATATCATTTATATAATTATATATACTTAATAGTCTATCGACTTTGTTTTGTGTTTATCTTAATAATCCATGTCTACGTCTTGTTAAACACCAAAATCCAATAGAAACATTAGCAAAAAATCGACTTAACTTACCCCCCAAAAACAAGCTACTGTCGCGACGAAAAATGGGGAATGCCAACAAGGATAAAATATAAATTTTTAATACAAAAGTTAAGTCTCAGCAATTTAATCTCAATTTACCCAACAACTTTGGGTCCTTGTTAGCATTTGTTGTCATAGTTTTCTTATGCTCCATACTAAAGGCATCCCAGTTTAAGGTGGGGGAATAAAGGAAACAGAAAGTGATGTTTTCCGCTTTTCTTCTTGTCTTGGACTTGTAGCTCAGACTACGTTAAGGGGTGGGTTACACTGGGCGGAAAGAAAAAAGCGGAACAGAATTTTTCGGAGGATTGTTGCAATTTTTTTAATGTTTTGAATACTTTGAATATTTTGAATTTTTTTAATGTTTTGAATACTTTGAATATTTTGAATTTTTTTGAATATTTTGAATTTTTGAATATTTTGAATATTTTGAATATTTTGAATATTTTGAATATTTTGAATATTTTGAATATTTTGAATATTTTGAATATTTTGAATATTTTGAATATTTTGAATATTTTGAATATTTTGAATATTTTGAATATTTTGAATATTTTGAATATTTTGAATATTTTGAATATTTTGAATATTTTGAATATTTTGAATATTTTGAATATTTTGAATATTTTGAATATTTTGAAAATTTTGAATATTTTGAATATTTTGAATATTTTGAATATTTTGAATATTTTGAATATTTTGAATATTTTGAATATTTTGAATATTTTGAATATTTTGAATATTTTGAATATTTTGAATATTTTGAATATTTTGAATATTTTGAATATTTTGAATATTTTGAATATTTTGAATATTTTGAATATTTTGAATATTTTGAATATTTTGAATATTTTGAATACTTTGAATACTTTGAATACTTTGAATACTTTGAATACTTTGAATACTTTGAATACTTTGAATACTTTGAATACTTTGAATACTTTGAATACTTTGAATACTTTGAATACTTTGAATACTTTGAATACTTTGAATACTTTGAATACTTTGAATACTTTGAATACTTTGAATACTTTGAATACTTTGAATACTTTGAATACTTTGAATACTTTGAATACTTTGAATACTTTGAATACTTTGAATACTTTGAATACTTTGAATACTTTGAATACTTTGAATACTTTGAATACTTTGAATACTTTGAATACTTTGAATACTTTGAATACTTTGAATACTTTGAATACTTTGAATACTTTGAATACTTTGAATACTTTGAATACTTTGAATACTTTGAATACTTTGAATACTTTGAATACTTTGAATACTTTGAATACTTTGAATACTTTGAATACTTTGAATACTTTGAATACTTTGAATACTTTGAATACTTTGAATATTTTGAATATTTTGAATACTTTGAATACTTTGAATACTTTGAATACTTTGAATACTTTAAATACTTTGAATACTTTGAATACTTTGAATACTTTGAATACTTTGAATACTTTGAATACTTTGAATACTTTGAATACTTTGAATACTTTGAATACTTTGAATACTTTGAATACTTTGAATACTTTGAATACTTTGAATACTTTGAATACTTTGAATACTTTGAATACTTTGAATACTTTGAATACTTTGAATACTTTGAATACTTTGAATACTTTGAATACTTTGAATACTTTGAATACTTTGAATACTTTGAATACTTTGAATACTTTGAATACTTTGAATACTTTGAATACTTTGAATACTTTGAATACTTTGAATACTTTGAATACTTTGAATACTTTGAATACTTTGAATACTTTGAATACTTTGAATACTTTGAATACTTTGAATACTTTGAACACTTTGAATACTTTGAACACTTTGAATACTTTGAATACTTTGAATACTTTGAATACTTTGAATACTTTGAATACTTTGAATACTTTGAATACTTTGAATACTTTGAATACTTTGAATACTTTGAATACTTTGAATACTTTGAATACTTTGAATACTTTGAATACTTTGAATACTTTGAATACTTTGAATACTTTGAATACTTTGAATACTTTGAATACTTTGAATACTTTGAATACTTTGAATATTTTGAATACTTTGAATATTTAAAATATTTTCAATATTTTCCTTATTTTCTTTCTGATTTATTTGTTTATTCTAACAATCTTGGAGATTCCTTGCTAAGAGTGAAGTCCGAAATTCAAATAAATAACTTTCATCGAAAATATTCTCTTCTCCTTGTATTGATTTAACACCCCAGTGCACTCTGTTCAGTGTTTGTTAATTTCCAAAACTAATGTTTAAAATCACTTCGGCATAATGTTTATAAAATATTAATGCGTTTGGCTCGGCATTATTGCCACATTGACTTTTTGCATCGTTTAGGGTCAATTTGTTTTATGGCCCCATTTAAGATCGCCAACATTCCGGCACATTCATTCAGTCATTCATTCGGTTTATGGGTTGTGTATGAATGTGTTGGACTATGAAAATTCATTGCATTTCATTAATTCTCAATTGGTTGATTTTTATATGCCGAGATTCCGTTCAACAATATATTCAACATGTTGCAGTGCAAAACAAGTAATTGGATTGGTTGGCTGGTTCGGTTTGGTTTGGTTTGGTTTGGTTGCAGCAGCAGGATGAGGATGATGCCGATGGTGGCAGGAAATGTGGTGACGTAGAGCATGGCCAGCAACATATGGACAAATTTTCCACTTCATTGCCTGGCAATGATGGCCATCATCAGCATCAACATCAGCAGTTGTTGTATTTTGTTCAAATGCTCACTATTACGGGTGTTGCTGCTCTCGGCTTGTTATTTTCCGTTGGCCGCAACATTTGTGGCGATTTCCGACGTTATTGTGTTTCATTTGTATCGGCTGGAAGTGTTGTTGTTTTTTTCGTGTTGCTTCATTTTCGCTGCCAAAAACCCACAGGCATTTGTTTGTCCGGTTGTTGTGTTTTGTTATCGATGCACATTCCAATGCAATTTGATAGTCCGTATTTGTTATTGCTACTGTTGCTGCTGTTGTTTTTGTTGCTGTTAAATACTGACTTTTTGGCTAATTGCTGTTATTTAGCAAATGTGAAAACCGCAAAAAGTTGCATGCCTTTCGTGCCACGTTGCTGCCGCCAGGTTGCTGCTGCCATTCTGCCATTGTCATATGTGTTGTGCTTATGTTTGCGTTTGTCGTTAATTAATGAAACATTTATTTAAATTTAGTTACATTTGCATTTGCATTTTTCCACTGATATATCGTTGCTTTTTTTCGAACTAAACAGTAGTAGCAGCAGAGTATTGCATCGATGGTAAATTAGCGATTATTGCTACAAATTAAGGTACACATTTCGAGTGGACCGTGTGCGTATGAATGATATTATCTGGGATTTGAATGTTGCTCATACGCAGGGTGGGCCGCGGTAGGTTAATATCTGCATCAGTATTGGCTGCGATCACTTTGAACTTTCAGTGAAGCTTAGCAGAAATGTTTTTGACACACAATATCCCAGATTAAAATCAAACCAATGTGACGTCCATAAGAATATTAGATTATATTGATATTTGAAATTATTTTTCTATTAAGATTAAAATTAAAATATTTATGGTTTGCTAAGTCTCAACTAGTATCTGTTACGCAAATGTGTCCACTTTACAACATGATATTTATCGATGTTTTGCAATTGGTTTTTCAATAAGGACGTCGGAAATTAAAATGACACACGGTGTATTAACGGTAGATTAATTAAAAAATAATTTTTAAGCAAAACTAGAAAAATACTTAATACCCACAAAAAATTGACTCAACTCTGTTCCACTGACCGAAATAATAATAATTTGCACTTTCTTTCTCTGTTTGCTTTCTCTCGCTGTGGAATTGACATATACATGTATTTCTGAGCGTGTTTCCTTCTTTTAGAAAAATTTTAATCTTAGATAAAACCTTTAACTTACTTTGATAAAATTATTGCCGCAAAAGTGATTAGATATTTAATTTTTGTGTCGAATTCCACAAATTTTACTCTTTGAGGGTATATTTTCCTCTTTTTAATATATAGTCGGACACTTTGTTCTGTGTACGTTTTTCTTCCTATTTTGTGGATCATAAACAATTTTTCTGCAAAAAACTGAGGTGCCCTTTTTGTTCCACTTTTTCTTCATAAACTCAATGGACAAAAATAAACGTGAATAGATAAAATGAAAATTGAAATTCGTGATTTTTTGGCAACTTTTAAATTTTTTTTCCAGAATTAGGTTATTAATGATGTAACAAATCTATACTAATTGTTTATTGTAGAAAATCTGACATAAATTTACGGCCAAAGTTTTACACGAAGAAAAATTTTTAATTTCTTATTTATTCCTTTTGAATCGATAAAAATGTGATAAGTTTTTACATTTTTATCGATTCAAAAGGAATAAATAAGAAATTAAAAATTTTTCTTCGTATAAAACTTTGGCCGTAAATTTATTTGTATTTATTTATTTGTATTTAATTTTTTAATTATTTTTTAATTATTTATTTGTATTTAATTGTATCCATATATTTATTTTTTACTCAAAATTTTAATGAGAGTTTTTCAATTAATATTTTTTAGTAATTAAAATAAATTAATAACGACTTGCAAGGCTTTCCTGAATTAATTTTCAGTTTTGATACTAAATATCCCACTATGCGACGGGGATATTTGTCGGTTTGTGAATGTCTTAGAAATGCTACAGCATTCTTATCCTATAGAAATCTCAAAAATATCATATTTTGATCGAATATTTTTATTCGCTTAGTAGGTGGGTCATTTAAAATTTTAAATTTGAACTACCGATTACTTTGACTTTGAAAGATAGAATAAGATTCATTTTTATTTTCTGGTTTATGTTTGACATTTACAAAATGAGACGCTCTACGCTCGAACAAAATTGGAAAATATTAAAAACTTGCTTCCAAAGTAGTGAGTCTTTAAAGCAAACTGTAAGAAATTTACGTGGACATTTTTCGAGAAGCTTTCGTGAAGCTCATTTTCATGTCAGTGGCTATGCCAATAAACAAAACTGCCGCATATTGTGTTCAGAGAACCCACACGTGACTATTGAGAAGCAATGCATCGATAACGAGTCACTGTTTGGTGTGGATTTTGGGCTGGCGGCATCATTGCGTCATGTACTGAAAAATTGGGTTGATGGGATTAGGTACTGACGAGTCAGTCGTGGTAGTCATATGAATGCTATTATGTTCCATTATTAAATGACAAAGTTCAAACTTTTATTGGAAAGAAATTTGAAAAAAAAAATATGTATAGTATCGACCACCCTATACGATTCATTTCACCAAGTTAAATTATTTTACTTGAATCGTGTCAAAACTTCAAAGAAATGTTTCCATATTTTGGACTATGAAAAATGATCGTTTCAATACTATGTCGTAATTAGACCCCAGGTCAACTGATATTGGACAATGAGAGCCCATGTTTATAAAGTGTGCTTTTTTAGCTATTATCTTTTTGGCAACACTGGTTTAAACAGCTGACGCACGTTTCGTGTTTTGCTTCACTGTCAAACATCTTCAGTTTGGTCTATAATTTAACCATGAATCGTCTTACAAACGAACAACGCTTGCAAATTATTGAATTTTATTATCAAAATGCGTGCTCTGTTAAGAAAGTTCATCGCGCGCTTCTTCCATTTTATGGTCAGTTTAATCGACCCACTGAAGCGGCTATTCGGGCTATTGTGACTAAATTTCGCACCAAATTTACATTGTTGGACATTAAACCACCAACACGCTTACGTAGAGTGCGAACTGAAGAAAATATCGCAGCTGTATCGGTCAGTGTTAATGATGACCATCAATTATCGATTCGTCGCCGTTCGTAGCAATTGGGCCTCTGTTACTCAAAAACGTGGAAATGCCAAAATTGGATTAAGCGGATGGACGCTCTCAGGCGTCAGGGTCAACATTTGCATTAAATAATCTTCCAACATTAAATTATATGGACCGTACTATCGATTCAAATTAAGATTTCATGCATTTTTCTGAATTTTATGTGTTTTTTTTTTTGGAAAAACTTTCCTATAGCTTTTAAAAAATCACGCTTTATAACAACATAGGACATCCTTTCTTAACCCTTTCGCTACAAGCTTTTATTGGATAGCTTAAAACTCCAATTCCTTTTTATAATACACTTATTTTTTGCTTGAATTAATTAAGGCATACTGAGTCATAACATCAACAGAACAAAATTTTAGATATAAATTAACAAACCCGATTTTTGTGGAAGTAACCTTTAACAATTTTACTCTCATTTTGGAAAAAATAGGCCATATCACACACGCTTATATGATCAATAAAAGGTAATTAAGATGACTATAAATTGAATGAATTTCACTTTCACAGAAAGGGTTCAGGAATAGTCTTCAAAATATTGAGCAAAAATTATTTTGTTTTGGAAACCATTTTTTGCTGGCACAAAAAAACAATAAAAATAGGAAAAAAATGGGAAAATTTTTTTATATTTGGAGAGCTATATAAGGAAGAAAACAATGTCTAAATGTAAAATATCTATGAATAAGTGTAGAAGTTATTGCATTCTTTGTAGATGCACAATTTTAAAATTAAAAAACATGATTTTTTTTTTTGAGTTACAATAACGTGAAACAATCCTTTCTAAATCAAATAACAAAATATTTAGATTCATTTTATAATAGCTGAGATAATATTTAATATATATATTTAAATATTAAAAGATTTGGAATCACTACTGTTTCCTATTTTCATTTTACTAAATTGTGATCATTTATGGGAACGTTTGAATGTTTTACTACAGAATCTCGAATATTAGACTTTCGGAAAAATAAAAAAATATCATTGATTTCATTAACTTTCATAAATTCCGAAAGATGCCATTTTTAAAATTTTAAAAATTTTTATTTTTGAATATTTGCTTATTGGACAATTAACACCAAAGACTAAGCGAAAGAAAACAATAGAAACATTTTTACATACATCTAATATTCATCATACCCATAAATTTCTACTCCCATTCTTCAAGTATTAGTTTTTTTGGAATATTTCGTAAAAATTACAAAATTACAACAAATCTTGGTGTTGATTAAACCAACCGCTGGTGTTGATTAAAATTAATTTCCCAAAAAATTGTTTCAAAAATTCATAGTTGGTAGATAGAATAAATGATCACCCAGTATAAAAATTAACCTCAAAAGAATGTGAATTTTTATAATTATACACTCCACGAGAGTATTATGTCTTTGTGCATTTGTTTGTAACACCCAAAAGGAAGCAAGATAGACCCATTGTTAAGTATACCGATCGTCTTAGAATCACTTTCTGAGTCGATTTAGCAATGTCCGTCTGTCTGTCTGTCTGTCCGTCCGTCCGTCCGTCCGTCCATCTATTCTTGTAATCACGATACAGGTCGCAATTGTAAACAGAACCAAATGAAACTTTGCACAACGACGTTTTTCGGGATAAGGACGAACGCTATTTAATTTGAAGAAAATCGGTTCAGATTTAGATATAGCCCCCATACGAATTTCACTCCCGATTTGACTCTTTTCACTCTAGATACCAACAGATTTTCTTTAAAATTGGCAAAACATCTTATATTGTAACTAGAAACACCTGTGGTAAAAATGTGTTAGATCGGTTCAGATTTATATATAGCTCCCATACAAATTTCTCTCCCGATTTGACTTTTTCCGCTCTAGAGACCACATAATGTATCAGATTGTCTTCAGATTTGGTAAAACATCCTATCTTTCCACTAAAAACACCCATGGTGAATATCGGTCAGATCGGTTCAGATTTATATATAGCTCCCATACAAATTTCGCTCCCGATTTGACTTTTTCCGCTCTAGAAACCACATAATGTATCAGATTGTCTTCAGATTTGGTAAAACATCCTATCTTTCCACTAGAAACACCCATGGTGAATATCGGTCAGATCGGTTCAGATTTATATATAGCTCCCATACAAATTTCGCTCCCGATTTGACTTTTTCCGCTCTAGAAACCACATATTGTATCAGATTGTCTTCAAATTTGGCAAAACATCTTATATTTAAACTAAGAACATCTATGGTGAAAATATGTCAAATCGGTTCAGATTTAGATATAGCCCCCATACAAATGTCGTTCCCGATTTGACATTTTCCTCTGTAGAAACCACATATTGTACTCGATTTTCTTTAAATTTGGCACAACATCTTATAATCTTACTAGAAACACCTATGCAAAATTTGGGTAAGATCGGTTCAGATTTAGATATAGCTCCCATATAAATGTCGCTCCCGATTTGACTTTTTCCGCTTTAAATGCCACATATTCTAATCGATTTTCTTTAAATTTGGGACAACATCTTATAATTCAACTAGAAACACTATGCAGAAATTGGGTAAGATCGGTTCAGATTTAGATATAGCCCCCATACAAATGTCGCTCCCGATTTGACTTTTTCCGCTTTAAATGCCACATATTCTAATCGATTTTCTTTAAATTTGGCACAACATCTTATAATCTTACTAGAAACGCCTATGCAAAATTTGGGTAAGATCGGTTCAGATTAAGATATAGCCCCCATATAAATGTCGCTCCCGATTTGCCTTTTTCCGCTTTAAATGCCACATATTCTAATCGATTTCCTTCAAAAACCTTCACAAAAAACCTTCCCGTTTTCACTTTTTCACGGAATTGAATTGTATTCGGATTGAAAGTGGAGTGTATCATAGAGTCGGCCCCGCCCGACTTTAGCCTTTCCTTACTGGTATAAAATAAATAAATATAAATGTAACATCACTAATATTTGTTTTTTTCTTATTTTCAGAATCAATACAATGACGTCTGAAAGAGTGAGAATTGATATCATTCAGCTACAGAAATCCATAACTGTAAGTTTTAGACATTAAAAATTATGTTCTGGCGAGTAAAAATCATTCAAGAGTTAAAATATAAAACACAAATCAAATTAAATTAAATAAAAAGGATTGGGGCACATTTTATTCATTATTATAACCTTAAGATTGCTCATATATTTAAAAAAATAAGAAATCACGATTTTTTTCGGATTTCGGAGTCTCCTCCAATACCGCTTAGAACTTAGTAAAAGTAGATCCTTAGACAACCATTTAATAATTGGACTAAAGATCCAGATATTACTTTAGTAACTGACTATATAATCTCTTATTTTTTATCCAGAAAGTAGTTATTCAAAGTTGCTTTAGTCTTGACACAACTTAAACCTCTACATTCTGCACTGCTTTAATAAGACAATCTCTGGCGTATCCTTATCCTACCGTCATGCACATTTGCATACTGTCAAGCCATCAATAGCTTAAGCCAAACAGCAAAACGGCAAGAAAAAAAACAGAGAACAAATCCGATGACAGCGCATCCTTAAAATTGTTTACCGCCATTAAAGCGTAAAATTGACAACAAACAAATTCATCTTGATTATTGTTAAACGCCAATGATGCTGCAGCAACCAACAGCAGTAACGAACAACAATGACACACACGAAAAAACATATTTCAATCTCAAGCTCGACAAAGAAACACAGCTGCCACAAGGCACACACACGCACATACTCGCTCAGGTTAGAAGGTAAATATAGTCGTTACCAGAAAGAATGCAAGTGATGGAGCGGGGAAAACTGAGAAGAGAAAAGAAACGCTCGAACGTGCAAACCAATTTGTTTAAAGTTTACCAATTTTTTTTCTTTGCCCCCCTTTGAACTGTGTGTTGTGCGCTGCACGTTAAACATATGACAGCAGGTGGCGCAACGGAAACGAACCGTAAGCAACTTAGACACTCACACACACACTCACGCTCTCTTTTTCTCAGACTGGAAAGCACAGAAAAGCAACGAAAGTATCATCGTCGTCATCATGTGGAAATGGCAACCGTTGTCATGATAAACGATTATTGAGATTTATATCTATAAGCGTCTTAAAGATGTGGCATTGTTTTCCTTTGCTTTTGCTTGAGACACCAACACGAAAGGAAAGCGCCCAGAAGCTCAACAAGCGACCGGGAGCTCCGAAACATTGAACACTTTAAAGGTGCTGTCGGGGAAACCTAGACATGGGTGTAACGATGAGGATGCTGCTGCTGATTTTTGGGGGGCGAAACAAACTCCACAAGAGTGGAGCAGATGGTTGGGGAAGGTTAGACATTAGGGCGGGTCAATTTGTTTGGATGGGAAAAAAGGCAAAAACGAAATCTACGAAAATTCTAAAATCATTTCTCCCACAAACCATGGGTCTAAGATGAATTCCAAGCCCTCGGTAATCGATTTCAAATTCTAAGACTATCTATCCACTGCCATCTGTACATCTCAAATTTGAAGTCGATTTCCGCGGGTCAGGAATTCATATTAAACCCATGGTTGATTGGTGAAATGTTCTTAAAACTTTCCATAGATTACACTGTGCTACAAAAGGAATGAACAGTGATATTATTTTTCTTTTAGATATTGTCGAGTAGAATAGGATTCAATTCGTAAAATTATGAGAGAGTTTGAACTGGATTAACCATTTTTGCAACAATTTTGTTTTAGCGAAAACTTCAATAACTCAGTCAATTATTGACGGATTTTTAAAAACAAAGCGGCGTTTTATTCCGTTTTAAATGTGTTATTTTAATAAATTTACAAGTGGTGCGGTCACCAAACAAAATAGTGTGCAAAAATATTGTCAAAGTTGAAAAATGGCTAAACAATTTTTAAAAAATTTATTGCTGGACAAAAGCACACAAATTTCGTAAGTTTCCTTAAATAAGCTTTATATCGATCGAAAGCTCCAGGTGTCTTCTTTTCAAATCCGCTGTGAAAGTAAAAATCGGTTGATAACCAATTAAGTTACAGTCATATAAGTGTGTAAAGGTACGAAAACCGTTTTTCCCCGTAACTCAAGATTTTGGGAGTGTCTGGAAAATTTCAAATACAGATTCATGTTCTACACGACAAGAAAAAATAATATTACTTCCCAGAGTTTTTGAACTGTCGCACAGTGTTACGTTTCTGCCTGGAACTTTGTGCGAAAAAAATCGACCCACCCTATTAGACATATCAACTGGTTTGGTGGTATAGTATAGTACAAAGCACAGTGTTTCAAATTTGAAACCATTGAAACCCAACTAGTTTCATTGTGCAACACTGTATTTTATTGAAATGAGAAGCCATGGGAGCGTATGATGATTATTAAAGAAATATCTGAATATCACTCATACGCCCAGAGGGCCACATTCATGGTGTTCATATAAGCACGGCGAAGGCATCATCAGATCATTCTTATGATAAAAAACCGACATGATAATAATTTTATAATCTATGTCTAAATGGCATGTCACAAGTGTGGACGATATGTGGCACAGTGGGATATTTTCACACAATTTGCGGCAAAAATTAGAAGGAATAGATCTAGGACCTTGAAATTTCGCACACATCCCTCATATCGTCAAATTAGATCAAAAACAATTTTTTTCTTCAAATTCGCCCACAACCACGCCTACCTCCCATGTTGATTAAAATGAAAAAAACGCCATAAGTTTCTTATTTTAATATATATGTTAAAACAAATCATTACTAGTGGTTTTAATTGAGCCCACAATTAAATGAAAATTGCCGGTGCCACGCCCAACGCCCAAATAAAAATTTTAGTTTTTTTGCGATTTTTGAAAATTTTGATCAAAAATTTTTTTTTTAATCGATGAAAAACGGCTATTATAACTTTATAAATAATTTAAGATTAATATATCGGTCCAATATTTACATGCGCTCGCATGCCATAAATAAATGAAAATTGTTAGGAAATTAGTGGAATAAGTGGAAAAAATTAGAAAGAAATTTCGAGCACATCCCTTATATCGTCAAATGATTTCAAAAACAATTTTTTCTTCAAATTCGCCCACTACCACGCCTACCTGCCCATGTAATTAAAATGAAAAACTCATAAACTTCTTATTTTAATATATATGTGAATACAAATCATTACTTGTGATTTTATTTGAGTCCACAATTAAATGAAAATTGTCGGTGCCACGCCCAACGCCCAAATTAAAATTTTATTTTTTTACGATTTTCGAAATTTTTGATCAAAATTATTTTTGAAAAAACGGCTATTATAGCTTTATAATTTACTTAAGATTAATATCGACCCAATATTCATATACGCTCGCATGCCATAAAACCTTACACCCCTAAAGTATGCTTTAAATAAAATTTCCAAAGCACATTAACAGAGAACAACAAAGAAAGTATTGCTTCATTTTTGGCTTAGAAGGTTTTACCATTTCGCTAATTAAATCGATGTTGACAGCTATAAGCAAAATATTCTTTTTAAAATGAATAAATAAGACAATACTTTAACAATATTTGTAAATGCCGAGTTATCGGTCGTATTCGCGAATATAGTTTTATACCGAAGAAAATTAACAATACTAAATAAAGACAAACTTCAAGTAAACGACTGTCTGAAAAGGAAATCGAAAACATTATAACACTTTTTTAAATGCAAAAGAAAACCTCAATAGCTCCTATTTTCTACAAAGTAAATGAAATTTCCATACGATACATGGTTTCCTAGATACATCCCAATAAACTAACCTCTAATGACCCTAATAATGAAATTTGCAACTATTTTAGCATTTGTGAACTTTAAATGCATCAACAGCTGAATTTAGCCACAACATTGGCCAAATCTTTTAGAACATGCTTAAGGGGAATGTTTTTTGCAAAATTCAATCGGTAAAGTCGAGATTTGGGCGCATGAAATTCGGGAGTTTTTGCCACTGTGGGGCCAATAAGATCTTGTCACCCGTCTTACAGTCTGAGTTATTGAATGAATCATGTCGAATTACTGAATGAACTATGGCGATTTCATGAGAAGAAATTTGCCTAGTCTTTAACCACTGTTCCTGGTTGCCAAGCACTGTTCTCAGCTTTTTTACCATGATTTGGATAAGCCATAATCATGATTTCGATTTTGCCTTTGCAGGTTATTTTTAGAACTCAACTCTGCACCGCATGAAACAACACGTGACTTAAGACACAACATCGTAAATAACGGCTGGAGATCCAAAAGCAAATTTTCCTCTTGAAGGAGTTTTCACGCTTGCACACCCAGCCAGACAAACTGAGTGTAACGAAAGATTAAAGAATTCTCATTTTTTCCGCTTGTGGATACCTTGTAAAAAGAAATTGCATATCCTGTTCCGTCAACTCAGAAGAAGAAGAAAACCTAAACAAGAAACGTAAATAAACTCATACGTAAACAGATCACAAAAAAGGAAAAGAAAACAACAACACCAAGAACAAGAAAAAAGGTCGCTTGACTGTCAGCACAGTCATCATCTCTGGCATTCCATGCGGCAGACGTGGCCACATGGAAGGAAGAGAGTTCAGCCGCCGCCACAAAAAGACGGAAAAGCAAACAAAGCCAACACCGCCAGCCAAAGGATGGACTTTGGACCAGAAGAAAAGGAAGACGGAGACGGTGAAGCAGAAACAACAACAGACTGAAGACCATTACAAACAAAGGATGTTGGAGAAAATGCAATCTTGACGAGTTGCTTGTTGCCTTCGTTTTTTCCAAACGCACATTAGTTTGTAGCAAACTCCAAAGTCACTATTTGCCCGTATCCTTGAGAGGAAGAGAGAAAAATATCCCTAATAAGGAGGAGGGAAGGCTTACATTATTATAATCAAAAAAAGCAGCAAACTGCATGTTCGGCAAGGTTTCCAAGTGCAGGCAAAAAGGTAGCGAACTATAGAAAAGTTGCCATAAACTTTTTGGGGGGATGTTTGGCATCCCACTAACACTCAGATTTCCATGTAGAGCAGAAAATTGAAAAATGCACTGCAGGCGGCAGTGGAATATTTATGTACGTGTGCTGCGTTCCCCAGACAGACATGTCAAACCGAAACCAGAAGTCAACCCTTAGTAGTTGTAGTAGTAGTTTTTTGGCAAAAAATATTCGAGGGCGACAACAACTCACTCGCACTCTCAACAGGAAGGAAATCCAAATCAAGTCTACTACAACAGCCACAACAGTGGCAAGAGTTTTTGATTTTCTCTTTTTTTTTTTTTGGAAGGGTACCGAAGTATTCTAAAATCCTCTTGAAGATTGTGTAAGCGTAAAACCATAGTGTCTGAGATTACTCACACTCGTCGTGCGTTGCCAGCAGCAGTTCCTTTTCCCAGTTGTATGTTAAAGCCAGTACTTAAGGGATTTCATGTTGTTGTTTTTACTTCTCGCTTGGGTGAAAGTTCTCCCAAAACATACACTGGAACTCGTGTGTTTTTGTTTCTTTTTTTGCGAAACATACATACATGTTGAAGCACTCATACATGTGTAGAAAAAAGCCTGAAACTTAAATTATCCTGGATTAAGAACGCACAAGTGGTGGTGTACATGAAAGTAAAATTGCCAAGAAATTAAATACGAAACAGTGGGCAGTGATGGAAAGAGGGGTAGTATAGGGTGTTTTTTATTGAGGTATAGAACTTCGAATTGAAATAAAACACAAGAAAATCGTTTTAATGTCCATCAATTTGGCTTTATTGGAAGGATAATTTTATGCCATTAATGTTTAAATATGATTTCGGACATGTGGCCGCCGCGGCTGGCTCGAATATAGCCAATTTTACAGGTCCAATTTTCAACCAACGCCACGAATGTTGGCTTCCAAGTCCCCTAACGTTTCTGGTTTGTTGGCGTAGACGAGGGACTTCACATATCCCCAAAGAAAATAATCCAATGGTGTCAAATCACACGATCTTGGTGGCCAATTGACAGGTCCATTCCGCGAAATTATGCGCTCATCGAATGTTTCCTTCAATAATTCGATTGTGACGTGCGCTAAATGGACGGAGCTTGCGGTGAACTTCGCGAACTGAACCATTACTTTCGAAATAAATTTGCACGATTTGCAAGCGTTGTTCTTTTGTCAACCTGTTCATGATGAAATGGCAAACCAAACTAAATATTAATCACTTGACAGCTGATAAAATGGCCGCCAGTTAAAAAAGTGATGCCAACATAAAGTTCTATACCCCAATAAAAAACACCCTTTATAATGGTCCTGAGCTGCACATATTGAAGGGAAACTTTATGTTCTACACCTTTTTCAATTGTAATTCAAAAGACATCACTTGAAATTCAAAAGACACCAGTTGTAATTCAAAAATTCCATTTGCAATTCAAAAAATATCACTTGAAATTCAAAAATTCCATTTGAAATTCAAAAAATGTCAATTGAAATTCAAAGCTCGTCACTTATAATTCAAAAGACACTGAAATTTAAAAAATATCATTTGTAATTCAAAAAACACCATTTGAAATTCAAAAAACACCATTTGTAATTCAAAAGACATCATTTGAAATTCAAAAGACATCATTTGAAATTCAAAAGACATCATTTGAAATTCAAAAGACACCATTTGAAATTCAAAAGTTTTCATTTGAAATTCAAAAATTATACCATTTGTAATTCAAAAATTGTTCCATTTGCAATTCAAAAAGGGTAAACAAAATTATTTAAGCAAAATATACATTAGGTTGTGTAGCATTTATTTATTTCTGTAAACTTTAATATTCTGCCGTTAAGAAAACAGATTTACGTATCTTTCACGCAAATCACTCTAACCTATTTAAATTTAAAGATTTTATAACTTATATGTATATTTTTCTTAAATAAGTTTGTTTTCATTTTTGAATTTCAAATGGAATCTTTTGAATTTCAAATAGAATAATTTTTGAATTTCAAATGAAAACTTTTGAATTTCAAATGGTGTTTTTTGAATTACAAATGATATTTTTTAAATTTCAGTTGATATTTTTTGAATTTCAAATGGAATTTTTGAATTTAAAATGGTGTCTTTTGAATTACACTTGAAAATGGTGTAGTCGAATGGTTGAAAACAAATGCTGATATAGGATTAATTTTGTTTATTAAACAAGTACAGAGAATGTAAAAATAAAATGAAAGATTTTATGTTACTTTCAAACAAAATTTAATTTAATTTATTATTTTTTTTATTTGGTGACACTGAAATGAGAAGAAAATGTATGTTATAAATATGCAATGTCGTTTATAAAGAGTGATTTTTTTGAGGTTAGGATTTTCATGCATTAGTATTTGACAGATCACGTGGGATTTCAGACATGGTGTCAAAGAGAAAGATGCTCAGTATGCTTTGACATTTCATCATGAATAGACTTACTAACGAGCAACGCTTGCAAATCATTGAATTTTATTACCAAAATCAGTGTTCGGTTCGAAATGTGTTTCGCGCTTTACGTCCGATTTATGGTCTACATAATCGACCAAGTGAGCAAACAATTAATGCGATTGTGACCAAGTTTCGCACTCAGTTTACTTTATTGGACATTAAACCAACCACACGAATGCGTACAGTGCGTACAGAAGAGAATATTGCGTCTGTTTCTGAGAGTGTTGCTGAAGACCGTGAAATGTCGATTCGTCGCCGTTCGCAGCAATTGGGTTTGTGTTATTCGACCACATGGAAGATTTTACGCAAAGATCTTGGTGTAAAACCGTATAAAATACAGCTCGTGCAAGAACTGAAGCCAAACGATCTGCCACAACGTCGAATTTTCAGTGAATGGGCCCTAGAAAAGTTGGCAGAAAATCCGCTTTTTTATCGACAAATTTTGTTCAGCGATGAGGCTCATTTCTGGTTGAATGGCTATGTAAATAAACAAAATTGCCGCATTTGGAGTGAAGAGCAACCAGAAGCCGTTCAAGAACTGCCCATGCATCCCGAAAAATGCACTGTTTGGTGTGGTTTGTACGCTGGTGGAATCATTGGACCGTATTTTTTCAAAGATGCTGTTGGACGCAACGTTACGGTGAATGGCGATCGCTATCGTTCGATGCTAACAAACTTTTTGTTGCCAAAAATGGAAGAACTGAACTTGGTTGACATGTGGTTTCAACAAGATGGCGCTACATGCCACACAGCTCGCGATTCTATGGCCATTTTGAGGGAAAACTTCGGAGAACAATTCATCTCAAGAAATGGACCGGTAAGTTGGCCACCAAGATCATGCGATTTGACGCCTTTAGACTATTTTTTGTGGGGCTACGTCAAGTCTAAAGTCTACAGAAATAAGCCAGCAACTATTCCAGCTTTGGAAGACAACATTTCCGAAGAAATTCGGGCTATTCCGGCCGAAATGCTCGAAAAAGTTGCCCAAAATTGGACTTTCCGAATGGACCACCTAAGACGCAGCCGCGGTCAACATTTAAATGAAATTATCTTCAAAAAGTAAATGTCATGGACCAATCTAACGTTTCAAATAAAGAACCGATGAGATTTTGCAAATTTTATGCGTTTTTTAAAAAAAAAGTTATCAAGCTCTTAAAAAATCACCCTTTATATATATTAAATTAGTCGAAGAACGAATTCATTCCATAATAATCGAAAGGATGAAAGTCTCATATCTCTGTCGAATATTAAGGATAGCACTACGAATATCCGAAGAACAAACTCCATGAGTATCGATAGAACAGCAACACATATTCCACATTATGACGATGTTCAAGAGAGACAATAGAATTTACTATCCAGACGTCACCTATTCTTTCAACATGGTCAAGAAGGGTGATGGGTGTTTTATTCCATCTTCGGTGCAGTAGATATTGAGATGATTAGGTTTTTAATTACAAATATTCAGAGGTGTCATAGAATCAGATTGTTTTCGGAATCGGAATATAAGTCTGCAAAAAATCAAATCCAATCCAAGTCCAAATTGCTCTATTATCATATTGAGAACCAATTCCAATATGAATTGATGTCATCAAATCGTATTGTGTTTTCCTTGTTTCACATCCGACGACAATTTTAATTCCGTTTCCGACAACATGGAATCATAGAATCACATCCCTGATTATCTTTTTCATCGATTCTATTCAATGTTACTTCAGCTTTTGGTACTGCATGGTTTTTAGCATCAGTTATCAGGGGTTCAGTGGTATTTTTTAAATCGTATTTTATAGTAAAAAACGACAATTTTGTTAGAGAAGGAAACAAATTCACAATATTTCGCTCTGACAGTTTTTAGGAGCAAAATAAACCCCAATAGATTTCACCAAAACCACAAATTTAATCAAAACCAGCTTATACGATTTCATATAATATCTGATATCTGATCACTAAACGACGTCATTGATTTTTTTCAGTCTGTATGTCAAGTTATATTTTTTGAAACCAAATGCTGTCCACATCTTGTAAATAAGGCACCAAAAATGGGTTATCATATCGCAACATCTACTCATATTCACCCTTATCGCGAATAACAATTTATGTAATTTAAAAGCTGCACTGTCCACATTGTGGACTCATTTATTTCTCAATAACCACTAGGATTTTCTGAAGCCAAATCCAATAATAATGAAGATTACAGAAGTTATAAAGCCTAACACTTACATTAGAATTATTATTTATTTATTTTCACATTAGATTTATATCGTATTTATATCGCAATTTTGACAATTAACAAAGCTATCAGAATTAAAATTATGAAGATTATATTGTTGCAAAAATCATTATTTTTTAAATGTGCTGCTCTTTCAGCTCTCAGCTTTTAATAATTCTGGAATGTCTATTGTCATTTTTCATCGACAACATTTTACAGTTCATATGGCGCGAATTTTAAATCGTGAGTGAATTTTGGAACCAAAATATTAAACAAATATTAAATATTAAACAAATATTAAATATTAAACAACTACTTAACTCGATTTTTAGTGATCGTTTACCCTATAATCCAAACTAAAGTAGAAGCTTTATGTAGGTATTTTATTTGACCAAATTAGAAATCTAGACAAACTTAAAAACTAAAAAAGATCTTTAGAATTTTTTTTATATTTCAAGAGGAAGTCTTAGTCTTATTAATGAAAATGAAAACAGGGATTTGCCCCATCACAGGTTATTGAAATGCGTATATGACCAGTGTATAACCACATCCTTTCCATTACCAAACAAAAATGGAATTCGAATTCTCAAATCAAACAACAAAAAACACAAATATAAAAACTAGGAATTCTATTTATTTTAAAAAATTCGAAATATATATATCCACTGAAAATTTGCCTAGTTTAGGGACGATGCCTCGAGGTACATAATTAATTAAAATAAAACAGAAATAAATAATTAATTTATAATAATTAATTAATCATTTAAACCAACCTGAAACCATCGTGTTGGCTTAATTCAATTTGTCGTGAATAAGGCGTATTTCGCAGGTGGATTTGTCTAAATATTTAAGCGTTTCCAACGACATAAGATGATCAATGCCAAGCAAGAAGACTGTAAACGAATCTCTTGACATTGATATGGAGGGAAATTTTACATTCAAATAATTGACTCCAACGACAGTAGATTCATAAATCAAGGCGATCATGTTTAGGGATGATATATAGATACCTAGTCCAAAGCGAGAGAAACATTCGTGCCAAATTCCATTAGCTGCGAGATAAAAAATAGTCTATATCAAAGATAAGAGCAAGAACAGTTCGGGTTTATTCTGTTTCATCAATGATCGCTGAACTCTCTTAGGTTATGTCACATACGATACGAATGGCTAACCTAAGTCTCAGCCCATCCAATCTTCTCCTAAACAAGCGCCAACCGCTTACATTATGTTCACTAGATTCCTCATCCCACTGTGCACCATCAACAAGTAAACTACTCTCTAAACTTCTTTATTTTCCTCCTTAAACAGTTGTGAAACAAATGAAAAAATATGCAACAAGCTATACCAAATATGAACACTAAACTGGGTCGATAATCGTATAAAATTAAAAAAAAAATTAAAATGATTTTAAAAATAATCTGTGTTTGACAATAATCGTTCCTGAGCTAAAACATTTTAATGCAGTTTAAGAAATACAAGAGTTCCAAACAAATATGATTAGTTTTCAAGGCATCTTTTTTAACTTGCTATCTAAACTATGAAGAAAAGAACAATGCCTTACTTTTGGGTCGTTCTCAGAGGTGTCCACCTAACAAAGTTTTTAAAACATAACCCATCTTTCAGTTATAATAGTAACCATATCAACCTTTTCATCGTTGACCCACTCTAATATACTCATACAGCCATGACGTGCTCGCTCGTAAGCATATGTGAACAAAAAAACGAATGTGTGTGTGCTTTTCCGGGATTTTCCCCCTCTTAAGTTGAGGATAATGTTTACAGAAATTGTAGCAAATTTCTTTGTGCCATTTTCTTACATTTGAAACTTTTTGCGCGCTCAAGTAGTTGGGTTTTTCCGCTTACTTTCCTCGTGTAATGTGAGGAAAGAAATGTCGATTATTGTGTGTGTATGTGTGTGTTTGGTTTTGGCAATGGCACATCACGATGAAATTGTGCGGAAGTAGAAGTTGACAGACATCTTCAATCTTCAAACTCGTTTTTTATATATCACTTTCGAGTACTCGGTATGGTATGTGACGACAACAGCAACAATGGTAGCTTCTTAAGCTAACACATGGTTGGATGGACGGACGGACGGACAGACAGACAGACAAACAATCATTGAGGGATGATAGAAGAAAGAAGCTATCAAATGGATGAGCTTTAAATTGATACTTGATGAAATGTGGTTAGTTTGGCAATTTCGGAATTAAGTTTCAATTGCTTTTTGTGGTCGTAGTCATTCGTTTCTATTTTCTCTTGAAACTCTTCAATATCTCTATGGCGAATTCTTAAGTATTAATATTGTATTCTTCTTCTTTCGTTTTAGATTGACTGAAGTTCGTGAGAAACATAAAGAACTGCCAGGCTGTTCTAGGGGGCGTATGATACACGTGGAGTTCATTTTAAGACGGGGATGTAACGAATTTACTTTGAAGCCAGTGCGAAATCGAGTATTGGAATGTAATATTTTGAATACTTGGTTTATTTAGAACTAACTCCCTAGATATTGTTCGAGAAGCCTTTCAAGCAGCCTAAAGTAGAGATTAAAACAAATTAAGGTCGAAGTCTTTTTCACACATGCTACGAACAGGTGTCGAAATTCGATCAGCTACTCGGACTCGATTTGCCTTGCTTGAAGATTTCGTTCAAAAAGAAATTAAATCTTAATAAGAGTCCCTGCGATACAGACAATGAAGGAAAAAAAATAGTTTTTCTAGATTTTTCTAAAGAATACATTGGTGCTATTTGTAAGTCGCCTTCTTGTGTAACCAGTGACCTTGTTAATGATCCTCAGTGTGACTTCCGTATGAATCGCTCTACGGCGGACCTAACGACACTCTTGTAGGAGTAAGGGTATTGCTCTGGATATCTCCAAGACCTTTGGTAGAATCTGCCACGGTGCACAGGGGGATATTTTCCTACAATCTGGGGCAAAAATTATAAGGAAAAAAACACAAAAATCAATCCCATATAACATAAATATAGTCAAATACAGTGAAAGCTCTGCTTGCGGACACCTCCCTTAGGCGGACAAATTTTGTTTTTAAAGGCTCATTCCGCTCTACTAAACGGTCATCTCCACTCTACGGCCAAAAACTTCACCGATGATGAGTGTCCGCTTATGAGAGCTTTCACTGTATTTCTAAATTCAATATATACGTTAATACAAATCATCACCTTTGATTCCAAATGAACCCACAAATAAATGAAAAATGTCAGTGCGACGCACAGTGGAATATTTTCATACAAGCTGCGACAAAGATTAGAAGGAATAGAGCCAGGATCTTGAAATTTCGCACACATCCCTTATATCATAAAATGAGATCAAAACAATTTTTTGCCTAAATCCGCCCACAACCACGCCCACCTCCCATGTAAGTTAAAATGAAAAACGTCATAAATTTCTTATTTTAATATATTTGTGAATACAATCATTGGCAGTGATTTCATTTGAGTCCACAATTAAATGAAAATTGCCGGTGCCACGCCCAACGCTCAAATAAATTTTTTTTTGATTTTTACGATTTTCGAAATTTTTGATAAAAATTATTTTATTTGATTTGAACTGGGATATTGTCCTGGCTCAAGACCATTTTGCTTCTATATTTAATAGAATGCAAATTTATTTACAAATGACATTGGCTGCAGACTACCACGATCATGATTTCGACCATGTCAAAAGTCTTTTCAAGTGGCTTCGCAGCGACTTTTCAACATCAAACCCGGCCTCTTTAAGGAAATGATTCTCACAAACGAGCGAGAAGCACACCTCACTTGCCGAATATGCGCTCAAAAATCGCACCAAATAATAAAGTAAATTTGACAGGGCGGAAATCATGATAGTGGTAGTCAGGAAGGTAGTACAGACCAAAAAAAAAATACAAACCAAAAAACCTTAAAAAAAATATTTCTTATTTTTATCGATGACACACGGCCATTATATCTTTATACTTAACTTAAGATTAATATCGACCCAATATTTACATGCGCTCGCATGCCATAAAACCTTACATCCATAAAGTATGCTTTAAATAAATTTTCCAAAATACATTAACAGAGAACAACGAAGAATGTATTGCTTAATTTTTGGCTGAGAAGGTTTTACCATTTCACTAATTAAATCGACGTTGGGAGCTATAAGCAAAATATTCTCTTTAAAATGAATAAATAAGACAATAGTTTAAAAATATTTGCAAATGCTTAGGCCTCAGTCGATCTCGCGAATATAGTTTTATACTGTAGAAAATTGACAATACTAAATAAATACAACCTTCAGGTAAACCACTGTCTGAAAAGGAAATCGAAAACATAATCACACTTTTTTAAATGCAAAAGAACACTTCAAGAGCTCCTATTTTCTATGAACTAAACGAAATTTCAATACGATACATTGTTTCCGATATACATACCAATACAATAACCTCTCTTATGATGAACTTTGCAACTATTTTATCATTTATGAACTTTAAACGCATCCACAGCTAAATTTAGCCGCGATGTTGGCAAAATCTTTTATAATATGCTTAATAGGAATGTTCTATGTAAAATTCAATCAGTAAAGTTGAGATTTGGGCGCATGAAATTTGGGAGTTTTGCCGCTGATAATACACTGTGCGACGCAAATTTTTAATTTCATGATTTCGAACTTTCAAATAATACTCCTGTTATATTTTAATCGATGTAACTTAATAAATAACTAAGGCTTAATATATCAGTTAAACATTTGCAAAAAATCAAAGGATAATGTTTTACGGTTTCCTTGTTAACTAATAAATCATTCAAAATATCCAGCCAAATCATTCCTATAATATATATCTGATTGATTGGAACATGTACATTTTGCAGTGCATACTTTTAGGGTGATACAAAATTTAATATTGAAATTTTTTAAAATTAAAAGACGAAGACTCTTTAGCAGTGATCCACAGATTTGTTCCTGACCCAAAATTAATAACCACAAGTCAAAGATACAGTTTTCGAACAATAATTCCACCAATAAGGCATTGATGCAAATCATTTCTTTAATTTTTTACTAAAATTCCAATTTTTACCAAAGATACCTTTAATATTTTCACTCTCATTGGAAATATAAGTCCGATAAAATCCATTCATAACTTCAATTAAATGTATTTGTGGTGGCTACAAATGTTGCCACTTTCATTTAGAAATAGTGGTTTAAGAACAGTCTCCAAAGAATTGAGAAAATTTGATTTTTCTAGGAAAAATATGAAACAAATGGAAATAATATTTTGTTTTATTTTTTCATAACTAACGATTAATTTTTACTAAAATTCTATTTTTTTCAAAAATGTCTTTAATACTAGTGCTCTCTTTCTGGAAATATAAGTCCGATAAAAACCATTCATATCTTCAATTAAAGATATTTGTGGTGGCTACAAAATTTGCAATTTTCATTTTCAAGCAGAAATATTGGTTTAGGGACAGTCTTCAAAGAATTGAGAATATTTGATTTCTTTTGAAAAAAAAATGTTTTTTTTTCGACACAAAAACCCCATAAAAATAGGAAAAAATATTTTTTTAATGACTAATCTAACAAAGAAAATAATGCCTATATATTAATCCTATGGATAAATGTTGAATATATATAATATTTTACAATAGCTGAAATCTTACGAAAGGTTTAGGTTAGGTTGAACGGGTTGCCCGCTTTGCAGCGAGATTCACTAAAAGGCCCATTCTCGAAGAAAAGAAGTTCTATTCGAAAAAAATCTCCAAATAAATGTAGAAGTTATGATCCTTGTTATTTTTGCTTTACTTTCCAACGTTTGTTTGGGAGCCTTTGGCAGAAAAAAAAACTATTTATTTAAATTCCTAACAAAACTTTAAACTTCTTTACAACCGAAACTCACACATTACTCGGAATAAGAGCTCCCCGGCAAGTGTTTCACAACAAACCAAATAAAAACAAACATTTGTCATGCCATACAATTCAACAAAGTGTTGCACAAATAAACAGCGGCAAGAAGGAAGAATTCAAACAGCGAACAGGATAGAAAAAAAAACAATTCACCCACGAGACATAGAATTTTTGCAACTTTATTTTCATGCATTCTCACACACCCACACACACACACATGCTGTTAGACAGACAGTCACAGGGACAGACATACAAATATTATGATTTCCATTTGTGTATGCACACAATCACAATTTCGCATCGCAGTTTTTCCACTTTTTGCGAAAAAAAAACAAACAAATCTGCCAAAAGTTTGTCGCTGAATTTTTCACTTTCCACACAAAGCAAATGTTTTTTCGTCGTTGTTGCCACTAAAAATCACTTTCACAATAGCACCTTGTGCTGGAGTTGTGTTTTTCCCTCTACTTCTTCTTATTTCATTGTCACAAACGTTTTGTTTTCATTTTTTTCTGCATGGTGTTGCATGATGTTTATATGAAGTGGCAAAAATGTCAAAAGTTTTGCACTTGCAGTGATTTACTCCGTGGCACAAAGGAGTGAAATCCGGGGACAAAAAAAAAACACGAAAACAACAGACAGCAGTCATGATACCCACCACAACATGGAGGAATGGGAGAAGTTTAGGGAAATGAAAAAAACAGTGCAACACGCTGAGATAGCGAGTTTGATAAAGTTGGGAAAACCAAAATAGTTAGTCAAGGTATAAAATTGGTTCGGTTTTGCGATTCTAATTTGGATATCAACCAATATAGACTATATTTAAGCATTATAGATTTTTCATGATTCCACCTTGTGGTGTCCATTACTTGGGCGCCTCGCTGTCTTGCCACAAAACAAATGTGAACGTTTTCCCTAAATATTTGTTAGTTGCGGTCATACGTGTTGCTTTGCCAGTTGTCCTTTAAAACTTTCGTACGTTTTCAAGGTAGTTTCAAAGTTTCTAAAATAAATATTTGTTAAGCAACCCCACCATCTAACAGATGGTTATCATAAATTTTACCAAGACAAATGTGGCAAACCACAAAAGTCTATAAAACATTTGGGACTTGTCTAGGATATTTCATGCAGTCGCATAGGTAGAAGGGCAAAGAGTTTAAGGCTGTAAAAGCCAAAGAGGAAACAGGTGTTCATGAAAAATAATTTCAAGTTTCAACATTAAAAGGGGAAATATGCATAAATAACTCACTTACTGCTAGCGAGGACTTTAAAACACAATTCAAACCAAAAATCCGGCAATTAATGCTGATTTAATAAATCCAAAGCTAAATCGGAAATATCCATAAATTCTTCCGAAGCTAGCTTGAAATATGCTGTCTTTAACCATTTCTATTTCAAAAATATTTTTTTAAAACACCCAGTGAGTTTTTGTATATGTTCGCTGGATTCTCCTATAAATCATCATCAATCGAAGTGCTCCAATTGTGCTAATTGAGCCAAAATGAGTCCCATCGGATTTAAAAAAAATGCAAAGATCAATTTTAGTCGGAATCATCCGTAAACCCTTTTAAAATCAGCTTGAAATATGTATTTTTTAACTATTTCTATATCTAAAATATTTTCTAAAATACACAGTGAGTTTTTGTGTATGTAACTGTGTCGCTGGATTCTGGTGTACATCATCTCCATTCCAAGTGCTACACATTTGCTTTTTGACATGTCTATTGAGCCAAAAATGAGCTTCATCAATGAACCGAATATTTTACAGTAACATTTCCAAACTGAGCCACGATAAATTTCCACTATCATTGTTCTATCTTCAATCTAAACATGAAGAAATGGCAAACAAAACTAAAAATAGTGTTGCCAGATCTGAACAATTTGTGAATGTTTAATCGTTATCGTAAATTTCTAATTTCTAAACGAAATATCCGATATAAATATTTGGAATGTCATTTTGGGAATCTTAAAGCAATCATTTACAAATGAATTAATTAAGATTGTTAATCGTCCTTCAGATATCACGTCGCATCAAAAATAATTTTTTGTTTAAATCCGCCCACAACCACGCCCACCTCCCATGTAAGTTAAAATGAAAAAACGTCATAAATTTCTTATTTTATTATATATGTGAATACAATCATTGCCAGTGATTTCATTTGAGTCCACAATTAAATGAAAACTGTCAGTGCCACGCCCAAATAAAATTTTTGGTTTTTTACGATTTTCGAAATTTTTTATAAAAATTATTTTATTTTTTATTATTTCGATGACACACTGCAATTATAGTTTTTTTCTCAACTTACGATTAATATCGACCCAATATTTGCATGCGCTCGCATGCCATAAAACCTTACATCCCTAAAGTATGCTTTACATAAATTTCCCAAAATACATTAACAGAGAACAACGAAGAAGGTATTGCTTCATTTTAGACTTAGAAGGATTTACCATTTCAGTAATTAAATCGACGTTGACAGCTATAAGCAGAATATTCTTTTTCAAATGAATAAATAAGACAATACTTTAATAATATTTGTAAATGCCGAGTTATCGGTTGTCCTCGCGAATATAGTTTTATACTGTAGAAAATTACCAATACTGAATAAATACAACCTTCAGGTAAACCTCTGTATGAAAAGGAAAGCGAAAACGTAATTACATTTCTTTAAACGCAAAAGAACACCTCAATACCTCATATTTTCTACGAACTAAACGAAATTCCAATACGATACAAGGTTTCCTAGATGCATCCCAATAAAATAACCTCTCTTATGATGAAATTTTTAACTATTTTAGCATTTATGCATTTTAAATGCATCCACAGCTAAAAGTAACCGCGATATTGGCAAAATCTTGTAGAATATCATTAATAGGAATGTATTTGCAAAATTCAATCAGTAAAGTTGAGATTTGGGCGCATGACATTTGGCAGTTACTGTGCGTCGCCTATTGATCCCTTTACTCATAACATTCCACCAAGTATAGCAACACAGCTATCATCTTCACTCCAAGTGCCACAATTTTGCTTATTGACATGTCCATTGAGCCAAAAATGAGCCTCATCAATGAACCGAATATTTCGCGGTAACATTTTCGACTTAACCACATTTTTCGTACTAAATTTCAACAATCAATTTTCTATCTTCAATCTTTGCATTAACAGTGTTGCCAGATCTGAACAATGTAATCATTATCGGCCGATAAAATCATTTAATTTCGATTCTTAAAGCAACCATTTACACATGAATTAATTAAGATTATAAATTCTAATCAAAAAACCCATCCCCCTATTACTTCCTTAACTCATTACATCCCCCCACGCATAGTCACGCTCACGCAGGTGAGTTATCATCATCGTTGGTCTTTCACGCACTACCTTTCACTTTTGCTGGCTCGACACACCAAAATGTATGATGATGATATTAACTTATGATGACAATTTTCCATTGTTGGCGCCGCAACGTCGACCACAAGTCATGAGGGCTGTGGTAGATCATACAAAAACACACACATGCATAGAAGAGCAGACACGCCAGCCGAAACACACTCGACAGCACGAACACGAACATCACATGCACACATCACCACCATTACCACACCACCACCAACAAATATTGCTGCTAATATGAACAAAACAACAACTTGATTGTGCTGCTCAGCACACACACAGAGTAGCAGTAACAGCAAGAGCGACAGTGAGAGGGAGAACGAGAGCAAGAGTCTACGTATGTATGTCTTTTCAATTTAGCCACCCGAGACCAAAAGACTGTTAAGTCCTTAGATGACAATTATTTTTATTGCTGTTGGCGCGCGTGTTTGTCTTCCTTTTGGCATTCTTCACATCACCGTCGACAAACCGCCACATTGTTGTTCTCCCCGTTCAGCGGGTAAGTACGCTAGGAAGAAGTGTTGAACAATTTACTCCGCTATTGTTTTTTTGGTAAATTACATTTATTTACTGTTGCAATTTATATTATCTCTTAGTGTGTTGTGCTTTCTGTGTGTGAGTTGTGTGTGAGTTTATCAACAAACCAGTGAAAAAGTGTTAAAGTTAAACAAACTAAGTGGAGCCATCTAATAAATTACCGTGAATAATTCAAAGTGATGAAAGTGACAAATGGTGAATTCTCCCTATTTATGTGAATGTGTATATGTGAGTACTTGTGTTTGTGTGTGTTCAAACATAGATGAACCACGTTGAAATCGGGTTTCGCAAGCAGCGGTCTTTATTTTGCATTTGACATTAGTTCGTTGTCGACGAAACCTGCATATAACGTGGCCGTAACAACATTAAAGTGAATTGAAAAGAGATGTGTTCGTATGAAACCATTACAATAGTATATATTTTAAGTGTAAAGTGTTTATATATATGTCTAAAATATTGCCAAAAATACTGGACTCTCACCAAAAATGTCATGGATTTAAATATGAGGGCAGACTTTGAAATCGAATCAGTCTAGTGTGCGGCAAATACTCATACCAGTCCCATTGCTGTTTTTCATTGGAGCTTTTGATAAAGACCTATTTATACAATTCTATTGCGTAAAATGATCTGTCAAAATAAGTATGGCAAGAAGAAATCAGCTCTGGACGTTTATTTTAATTAAACGATTTTGTTAAGTTTGTTTCCAATAACGATTAAACGGTCACAAATTGATCAGATGTGACAACGCTATTATCCATTGTTTTCAGTTTGCAAATTGTATAAATTAATTTGGAAAATTACGCTTATGTTCGGGAACATCCTATCTTAATATATTCTGTACGGTGATGACGCTCAACTTTAGTGCAACGGAGATTTCAATAGGGAAAACTGCGAAAACATTTTTATAGTTATACCCTCCACCTCCAGGATGGGGGTATACTAACTTTGTCATTCCGTTTGTAACACCTTGAAATATCGATCTGAGACCCTATAAAGTATATATATTCTTGATCGTCATGAAATTCTAAGACGATCTATGTCCGTCCAACCTTCCGTCTGTTGAAAGCACGCTAGCATCTAAACGAAAGGAGCTAGGAGGTCCAAATTTTGCATAAATACGTCTTATAGTCGTAGATCGGTTGGGATTGAAACTGGGCAAAATCGACCCAAAGCGGGAAATTTTTCCCTCACAAGGACTGAAAAACCCCATAATAACCCCTAATATTTTAGAGTATTTAAGCTTATACTTACTTGATATTCGAAACACGAAATTCGCTGTGTACATTCCTCTAATTGAGCAGATACAAAAAAATAAAATGGGAATAAAATGGGCTCACCTAGAATAATGAGATTCGGCTGATTGCGTAGATACTTAAAATAGAAGAATTTTTCGAAATTCGCACATCTTGGGGTTCAAATGGAACTAAACGAATACAGCTAGACTGATGAAATTCGGTGCATACATCCCTATAATTGCGCAGACGCGTAAAATAAAGAGATTTTATAAGGTCGTACTTTTGAGGGGGTAAAATTGGAAAAAGGGGATAATAATGGTACCAACCAAATGGCCACATCTAGAATCATGGAATTTGGTGTATACATTCCTCTGACTGCATAGACACGCAAAATAAAAAGATCACGTTATTTTGCACTATGTACGTGAGATAATGGATTTTCAAAATTTGTACCTTTGGAATTAAAAAAGAATGGAAATACAACCAACTGTTGCACTCAGTACCTACTAATATTTATGTTATTTAAGCTTTTTTGAAAATATAAATACAAGAATATTTAAATATTTAAAACTGACTTGAAATATTATTTCGGTATATATATATATATATATATATATATATATATATATATATATATGAAATTCAATCCATGGCCGCACAATACAAATTCATTTTTATATCTGTTTTTGGTCTGTCAGGGTGGTGAAGCCCTTAAACTAAGGTTGAGAAAAATATTCCTGGAATTGTTATTTATTTTTTCAATCAATATTGTTTAAAATGCCCACATTTACATAAAGTATTGGCAAATAAGTACTCAACAGAAAAATTTTAATGAATAAATTTAAAACAAGTAAGTAAAGGCTAAAGTCGAGCGGGGCCGACTATACAATACCCTCCACTTTCTACTCGAATACAATTCAATTCGGTAAAAAAGTGACAGCGGGGATGATTTTTGTTTGTGTCCTAATAATAGACCGATGTGATCTGACCCACTTTGTCAAGTCGATAAGAATACTTGTATCGGGACTATATCCAAATATGGAACGAAGTGACCCACTTTCACCATATGTGCTTCTAGCTAGTCATGTAACATTTGAGGAAAATACTAAAGGGTGATTTTTTAAAAGCTACAGGAAAGCTTTTCAAAAAAAAAGACATAAAATTCAGAAAAATTCATGAAATCTTTATTTGAATCGATAGTACGGTCCATATAATTTAATGTTTGAAGATTATTTCATGCAAATATTGACCTTGACTGCGCCTCAAATGGTCCATCCGCTTAGTCCAATTTTGGCATTTCCACGTTTTTGAGTAACAGAGGCCCAATTGCTGCGAACGGCGACGAATCGATAATTGATGGTCATCATTAACACTGGCCGATACAGCTGCGATATTTTCTTCAGTTCGCACTCTACGTAAGCGTGTTGGTGGTTTAATGTCCAACAATGTAAATTTGGTGCGAAATTTAGTCACAATAGCCCGAATAGCCGCTTCAGTGGGTCGATTAAACTGACCATAAAATGGAAGCGCGCGATGAACTTCCTTAACAGAGCACGCATTTTGATAATAAAATTCAATAATTTGCAAGCGTTGTTCGTTTGTAAGACGATTCATGGTTAAATTATAGACCAAACTGAAGATGTTTGACAGTGAAACAAAACACGAATCACCCTTTAGTTGGACGGAAAAAGTCAAGTCGGGAGCGAAATTTGTATGGGAGTTATATATAAATCTAAACCGATTTGGCATATATAACTATAGTTGTTTCTAGTTGAAATATAAGATAATTTACCAAATTTGAAGAAAAACTGTTGTAATATGTGGTATCTAGAGTGAAAAGAGTCAAATCGGGAGAGAACTTCGTATAGGGGATATATCTATATCTAAATCTGAACCGATTTGCCTCAAATTAAGTAGCGTTCGTCCTTGATCCACAAAACTTAGTTGTGCCAAGGTTGGACTATAATTGTGACCTGTAATTTGATTACAACAATAGATGGACAGACGGACATTGCTAAATCATCTCAGAAAGTGATTCTAAGCCGATCTGTATAATAAACGAACGTTTCCTTTTGGGTATTACAAACAAATGCACATAGACATAATACTCTCGTGGAGTGTATAAAAAGTATACACTCCACTTCAAAGTGATAGAAAACTTACTCATTAAAACTGAAGTCCAAAAGATAGATTCTGGGTTCCAAAGCGCATAGAAAGCTTGTTGAAGACAAATTAGAAACTCCCAACACCATTCACGCACAAATTGTTAGTACACCATAGCTATTCTGAGTTTACGTGGCCGCTCACTTTCACGTGAGTGTTCAGCGTTGAATTAAGGTACCGCAAAAAAGGGCAAAGTTTCAATAACAATGACAAATATTGATGTGATATTCCAAAACAACACATCTATTACTAAATATTATTTATATAATTATATTTATATTATTTATATAATATCGGCTAGATCAATCCACTGCATTTCCCCAAAATCATATAATATTTCCGCAAGTAGTTAATGTATACACAATCGCTTACGATAAAATTGATTTTATTGAAAAGGTAAACAACGACGTAAGGTAAAAACTTAACCTCATTTTGGTTATAAGGGGAATTTGTTTACGTGGAATTTTCCCTGCAGGGTAAGATTGTGGAATTTCCTCTGCAGGTGTAAGATGTTAATATGAATATAACCCGGGAATGGGTTTCACTTCTTTGCCTTGTAATAGACATAAGGCGATCAAATCGAAGTAAACGACCACAAAAAAAACTCGAAAAAAGTACCATAAATCACGACTTGAAATTCATGGTACAGATCATATCCATGGAATTTTTAACAAATTTTATATTTTGACAATTTTCAATTATGAATCTGTCCATAACATTTTTAACAAAACATCAGAAATATTTTTGGCAAAATCTCAACTACGATAATTCGGCACTTAGGACTCGTTATCGACATAAGAAATATCTAATGTTAATTCTGACATCACAAATTATTCCTTGTAGTTAAAAAGATGAAGGAGAACAGGTAGTAAAATATTACTAAGTGCTAGAAAAAATATTTTATTTTGCTCTTTACGACAACTAAAACGAACTATAAATACTCTTGATTTGACATTTTCCGCTCTAGAAACCACATATTGTACTCGATTTTCTTTAAATTTGGCGCAGCATCTTATAATCCAACACATATGCAGAATTTGGCTAAGATCGGTTCAGATTTAGATATAACCCCCATACAAATGTCGCTCTCGATTTGACTTTTGCAGCTTTACAAGCCACATATTGTACTCGATTTTCTTTAAATTTGGCGCAACATCTTATAATCCAACTAGAAACACATATGCAGAAATTGGGTAAGATCGGTTCAGATTTAGATATAACCCCCATACAAATGTCGCTCTCGATTTGACTTTTGTCGCTTTACAAGCCACATATTGTACTCGATTTTCTTTAAATTTGGCACAGCATCTTATAATCCAACTAGAAACACCTATGCAGAAATTGGGTAAGATCGGTTCAGATTTAGATATAGCCCCCATACAAATGACGCTCCCGCTTTGACATTTTCCGCTCTAGAAACCACATATTGTACCCGATTTTCTTTAAATTTGGCACAACATCTTATAATCTAACTAGAAACACCCGTTACTAAAGCGGGCTAGATCGGTTCAGATTTAGCTATAGTCCCCCTTCCAAATGTCGCTCCCGATTTGACTTTTTCCGCTCAACAAACCATCCAATTTTCTTTAAAATTGACACAACATCTTATAATCCAACTAAAAGCTCTTATGGTAAAAGTGGGTAAGATTAGATATAGCCCCCATACAAATGACGCTCCCGATTTGACATTTTCCGCTCTAGAAACCACATATTGTACCCGATTTTCTTTAAATTTGGCACAACATCTTATAATCTAACTTGTAACACCTGTTACTAAAGCGGGCTAGATCGGTTCAGATTTAGATATAGCCCCCATACAAATGTCGCTCCCGATTTGACTTTTTCCGCTCTACAAACCACCCAATTTTCTTTAAAATTGACACAACATCTTATAATCCAACTAAAAGCTCTTATGGTAAAATTGGGTAAGATCGGTTCAGATTTAAATATAGTCCAAATACAAATGTTGCTCCCAAAAGTTTAACCGATTTTGGTTTCAATATATCCTCATACAAACGTCCTTTCCGATTTAAAATTTTTTGTCAAACACATACTTTTACAGGTTACAAATTCCTTCCCGTTTTCACTTTTTCACCGAATTGAATTGTATTCGGATAGAAAGTGGAGTGTATCATAGAGTCGGCACCGCCCGACTTTAGCCTTTCCTTACTTGTTTCTATTTGTAGGTGACCCGAAAAGTGGAAATTTTTGATTCCTTTGTTTACTTTCTTGTGTAGGATCACGTTTATGACGTTTCGTCCCTTTTTCCCCGCTCTCCGTTTAAAAGTAAAAGTTCTGACGAGATGGGGTAGCGCCCATCGAAACTGCGCAGTCAACTTTTAGCTGCAACTATAAAGGTCTCACATTGCCTTTTTGCTAATTTTGGGTTCTGCTGAAGACTTCAGCACAAACTTTGGTCTTAAACCAAAATAAATGACAACACATACAATATAACAGACAAACTATACATACGAACAACGTAAAAAATAAACAAATAATTTATATTGTGCGTCTACGTGGCAAGAGAAATGTACAAGACAAATCTGCGATTTTAGGTGCAATGCCTTGGTTGGTAAAAGTTGTATCCCCTTTTGTACCGCTGCCACAAAAAAATACAGAAATGCATTTATATTGCGCTTCTATGTAGCCAGAAGAATTTACACGCCAAATTTGTTTGTCCCGCCCAGCCTTTACAAGCAAACATTTTTAACAATCCATTTATATTGCGCGCCTCAGAGGAATGTACATGTCAAACTTCACAGCTATAAGTGCAATACTTAAATTGGTACCATTTGTATCCCCTTTTGCACCATTCACACCTTAAAAGTACAAATTTCGAAAAATCAATTTATGTTGCGCGTCTACGTGGTCAAAGGAATGTACACGCCGAATTTCACGATTCTATCTGCAATACTTTAGTTGGTACCATTTATCCCGCTCATCCCTTAAAAGTATAAATTTCGAAAAATCCATTTATGTTTTACATGGTTAGAGGAATGCACACACCAAATTTCACCGTTATAGCTTTAATACTTTGCTTGGTCCCATTTTTTATCCTTTTTTGTCCCGTTCACCCTTTAAAAGAAAAAATTGTGAAAAATCCAATTTTACTGCGCTTCTAAAGGGTGATTTTTTAAGAGCTTGATAACTTTTTTTTAAAAAAAAACGCATAAAATTTGCAAAATCTCATCGGTTCTTTATTTGAAACGTTAGATTGGTCCATGACATTTACTTTTTGAAGATAATTTCATTTAAATGTTGACCGCGGCTGCGTCTTAGGTGGTCCATTCGGAAAGTCCAATTTTGGGCAACTTTTTCGAGCATTTCGGCCGGAATAGCCCGAATTTCTTCGGAAATGTTGTCTTCCAAAGCTGGAATAGTTGCTGGCTTATTTCTGTAGACTTTAGACAGATCGTTTGGCTTCAGTTCTTGCACGAGCTGTATTTTATACGGTTTTACACCAAGATCTTTGCGTAAAATCTTCCATGTGGTCGAATAACACAAACCCAATTGCTGCGAACGGCGACGAATCGACATTTCACGGTCTTCAGCAACACTCTCAGAAACAGACGCAATATTCTCTTCTGTACGCACTGTACGCATTCGTGTGGTTGGTTTAATGTCCAATAAAGTAAACTGAGTGCGAAACTTGGTCACAATCGCATTAATTGTTTGCTCACTTGGTCGATTATGTAGACCATAAATCGGACGTAAAGCGCGAAACACATTTCGAACCGAACACTGATTTTGGTAATAAAATTCAATGATTTGCAAGCGTTGCTCGTTACTAAGTCTATTCATGATGAAATGTCAAAGCATACTGAGCATCTTTCTCTTTGACACCATGTCTGAAATCCCACGTGATCTGTCAAATACTAATGCATGAAAATCCTAACCTCAAAAAAATCACTCTTTACATGGCCAGAGGAGTTTACATAACAATAACAAATTTTATAGCTATAGCTGCAATACTTAAATTGGTACCATTTTTATCCCTTTTTGTCACGCACACCATTTAAATGTACAAAATATATTTATACTGCGCTTCTATGTGGTCAGAGGAATTTACCTACCAAATTTCACGATTCTAGCTGTAATACTTTAGCGGGCACCATTTGTATCTCTTTTTGTCCCCGCACAAATTGCACAATTATAGCTGCAATACTTAAATTGCTACTATTTGTATCCATTTTGTCTCGCTCGCCTCTTAAAAGTACAAATTTCGAAAAATCCATTTAATTTGCAATTCTACGTTGGCAGAGGATTTACAAACCAGATTTCACGACTATAGCTCGCTCATCCCTTAAAAGTACAAATTTCGAAAAATTCACCGAATTTCATATTTTAGATACTGTCATTTAGTCAGGACTAAAGGTAGGATGTTTATTCCTTTTTGTCTCATTTTACCCCCTAAAAGTACAAATTTCGAAAAATCCAATTTTCTTGCGCTTCTACATGATCAGTGGAATTTACATATCAAATTTTACGATTCTAGCTGCAATATTTTAGTTGGTACCATGATTATCCCTTTTGTGCCGCTCACCCTTAAAGTACAAAAATGCATTTATATTGCGCTTCTATGTGATGCGAGGAATGTACACTCCGAATTTCACGATTCTAGCAACAATGCCTTAGTTTGTACTATTTGTATCCCTTTTTCCCGCTCATCCCTCAAAAGCCTAAATTTCGAAAAATCCAATTTTACTGCGATCCGATGTGGTGAGAGGAATTTAGATACCAAATTTCACGATTCTATCTGCAATACTTTATTTGGTATCCCTTTTAAAAGTACAAATTTCGAGAAATCCATTTATTTTGCAAGTCTACGTTGTCAGAGAAATGTAAATATAAACGTAAATATTTTCACGAATATAGCTTCATTACTTAAATTGATACCATTTATATCCCTTGTTGTCCCTTTCCTCCCTTAGAAGTACAAATTTCCAAAAATTCTTTTTTGTCGCGTGTCTGAATGATAAGAGTAAGACACACACCGAATTTTATATTTCTAGCTACTGCCGCTTAGTCAGGACGAAGATTCGATGTTTAATGCACTTTGTGCATTTTACACCCTAAAAGTACAAATTTCGAAAACCCCTTTCAAAATTTCATGACCCTTCATCCGCTTGAACTGGGCACTGATCAATGAGTAAGACGGGATAACTAATCTGCGATCACAAAAATCTAAATAAAATGTTAAAATTGCACTATAAAAAAATAAATAAAATCTTTTTTAAAATTGTCGCCAAAGGCAATATCAATGTGTGTGTGAAAACAAATTTTGAAAAAATAATTTTGTGTTAAAAATTGTTGACTTAGCCTGGATAATTATCCAGTGTAAGTCAAAATGATGGATATCGAGGCTATGTCCAATAAAGTCGACACAAAATATTTTTATGAAAATTTCTTTTGATACATATTTATTAGAGTTGCTTCAAACTAAAATTAAAATCTTATGCTAGAAATTAAAATCGTGTCCGATCCTTATCAAACCATATCAAAAACTTGCATTTTAACCCAGAATAGAGGGTGGAATTTTATAATTTTTGTGCAATTTTTGTTGCATTTTTTATAAAAACCGCAATAACTTCCACATTTGTACTTCGATTTATGTTTTTAGGGGCTCGTTGGAGAGGTCTTGATAACCATTTGCAATTTTTAGAACTTCCTAACCCATTAATTTATAGAGGTTATTTTGAGAACCTTGGAGAACACATAAAACAAACCAATCTTTCATTTTAGTCGGGAACATCAACAACATTTTTTCCTTCCTCACAAAAGAAGCCACACTAATATTTATATTGTAATTGGTGACAATGTGAAAAAATAATTTTTTATTTTGAGCAAAAATTTAAATTTTTATTAACGTTTTTGTTATCGCAGCTTGTTAACCCGGCTTAAAGCCCATATATATATATATATATATATATATATATATATATATATATATATATATATATATATATATATTAGGATGGGTCACGAAAATAAATTGCTGCCCCCAGAAATGTAGATTGTTTAATGATGATCTACAAAATATTTCGTCACTGGGTCAAGTCATCTGTGAGATAAACGCTCCTGAAAACCACACTAAAAATCATGTTTTTCCGTGCTATTTTTTATGTTGTCCAACAATTTTTCTGAATTAATAGACCCTTGGAGTACTTTAAATAAAAAATTTTATTCTTGGCTTAGAATAACTCATTGGTTGTATATTGATTTTTTGTGGGTTTTCAAGGCGACAGATAAAAACTCATTTTTATTGCAAATATTTTGTAAATGGTGTAGTAAGAAATAAATAAGAGGAATCAATAACTATCGATTGATGCCGAAAAGATGAATATCGGATGAAAAATGACGTTACTGACTCCATTTTTGTGAAATAATTTAATGCAGACGATGCACAGAGGGTTGAAATACCCAAAAATGGAGATTAATTCAAAAATCAAAATTATTTTTTTGAAAATGTTTTATTATACGATTAAAGAATAAAAAATTCTACATCACTACCGAGAATATCAATGACATGTGTTGTTTACTTTTACAGTTGCACTGCCTTAAATTCATGCATGTTTTGAGTTTTACGCGAACAGTTCTGAAAATTACTTCAAAGGTTAATATCTTTTTCTCCATTGTAAAAAGTAGCACTTTGATTATAGAATCTTCAAGTTCAGATATTTTAGAGTGATATTACAAAAAAATGTTTTAACGAAAGTGTTTCAGAAATATTTTTAAAAAATTTTTGAAAATATGTCTAAATTTAAGGTATTTTTAAAATATATGTGGAGTTTTAAATGTGAATTCTGTAATATACCGCCAGATGGTGAATTTCTAATTAAATTACAATGTGTTAACCTCAATATTCCGCAATTACATGTTGCGCGTTTTTGCGCCAATTTATTTTATTAAATAAATTGTGAAAATAGTCACTCTTTATTATACATTAAATTTTATTGTACAACTGGAATTTAGATTATGACGAAAACTTAATATTTAATATTTTGTAATGAAAAATAATTCTTTTTAGTTACTTAACACTTAAATGAAACAATTATTTCTAATGAAAATCATTCACAGAAGCAGAATGAGGCTCCAAGTCGCACAATAAATCTTAATCTTATAAACATCCCTATATAAAATCGAAGTGGTTTAGGGTATAATAAGTACGGAAAGAGTACAGTCGGGTAATGCCGGCTATTTGATACCCTGCATCTTCTACCCTATTTCAAGTAATTTACTACCAATTCTAGATGAATTAAAATTTCTGTAACAGTTTAATGCCGGACACATTCGAAACAATGTCCTTAATGAGCCAATGTCACCAAATCTGGTGGGACATTTGTATGGGGGCTTTACCAAACAATGGACCGATGTCACCGAATTTAACTACAGCAGTTTCTAGGTAGAGCGGAAAAGTCAAATCTGGATCGACATTTGTATGGGAGCTATACCTAAATTTAAACCGATGTGACCCACTTTCACCATAAATGTTTCTAGGTGAAATATAACGTGTTGTGCCAAATTTGAACAATATCGGTTAAAATATGTGGTATCTAGAGCGAAAAAAGTCAAATCGGGAGTGACATTTGTATGGAAGATATATCTAAATCTGAACTGATTTGCTTCAAATTTAATAGCGTCCATCATTGATGTGAAAAAATTAGCTGTATCAAGTTCCATTGGGATTTGTACTTCGATAACAAGATTATATACACGGACGGATTAATAATTTATTTTCCAGGAAAACCATTTTTTCCACTAAATTGTACTCAAATTGTTTTTTCTTTTACTGATTATGGTATAAATATTGAAAAAATATAAACATAACCTGACCCGAAGGCCTCCCCGAATTAATCTCCATTTTTGGCGATTTCAACCCTCTGTGCGATGGTTTGCAGAGCCAAAATGTTCAAACTCTGAGCGCTGCGGCGTCAATTTATTCATTCCGATGTTCATCATTTAGGCATCATTCGACAGGTATGGAATGCAGCTATTTATTTTTTATAAAATACTACCACTAAATACGAAAAATGTGCAAATCAACAAAAAACTTACTATAAACGTCCAATAATTCGACCAATAAGTTACTCTAAGAGAAGAATCAAAATTTATATTTAAAGTGCTTTTTGACAAAATTGTAACACAAAAAAATGTACCGGAAAAACATGTTTTTTTCAGAAGCGTTTAGCTCATAAGTGGCACGATCTGGTAATTTTGCCGAATAGTAACGTCTAGTACAAAAAACTCACTTACGCCCGCCACCGAAATAAAAACCAATGTCTGTCCATCTTTGAGAGTTTAAAATGTTCGTAGTATACTAAGAAAAGATAATCTGTAAGCCAGAAGTCCAAGGATAGTCCCACTTAAAAATAAAAGACATGTCACAAAAAAATTGCAATTCGCAAAAACACACCAGCAGTAGTCAACCAAAAAGTGGGTGCACGTTTTATGGTCAATTGAATCAAAAATTGTTTTATATGGTGGGGCAATCCCTCGACAGTTTGTAAGACGTCCACAGAACACGGAATACATCTCCAGGTATAGTACCAAAACTGTCAAATAGAGAGGATCAAGCATAATGGCTTGGGCTTGTTTTTCATATTATGGAGTTAGGTCAATACATTGGCCCAGAAATACTATAGACTCTGTCCAGTACATCAAAATACTGTCTAATATTATGCTTACGTTTGCAGAATATGGAATGCCACTTAAATGAGTCTTCTAGCAGGTTAATTATCCCGAAAACACCTGCCGACTTGCAAAAAGGTGGCTTGAAGTCAATAATATCGATGTTATGGAATGGTTCGGGCAGACACCGCACCTAAATATAATCAACAATTTTAAGTGTGATGAATAAAATGAGGTCCCACTAGCAATACTGAAGAACCATATCGAGCTTTGACACGATATTATAGTGGTATGGGCAAAAATATCGGGTAAAAGTTGTAAAAGACTAGTCGACTCAATGAAATGGCGTTATGTAGCAGTAATAAGCCATATAGTCAGTACAACTAAGTATAAAATTCAAGCAAATATCCTAATTTAACTTATTATTCAAAAAAAGTTTTCAATTAAAGTGAATTGAAACAAAATGTATTTAGTTTTTATTAGCGCTGCTATTTTTTTGACTGGTGTCATTTTTGACATAAATGTTTCTAAACACCTAATCTCAAAATTACAAAAACTTATTTTTTATTTAAAGCCAAATTAAGAATGGTACAATACCACCTTTCAATCACCGTAAAAAGTTTTAGGATTTTCGAAGTAAAACTAATATTTTTCTTTGTCGACATTTTTTTATCTCGTCGCTGCTATTTTTTTGACCGCAGCTGTATATATAAATATATATATATATTATATTTATATTTTCATTAGAAACATGCATTGTAATAATAAGAATAAAAAGAACGTTTATAATAAACTCACCCTGAGATCCGTAATTACAACGTATATTCGTGGTCACCAAATAATGTATCCTCTGTCCTTAATATTGTTTATACAATAGTTTTTTTCTCCATACAATATAAAGATAACGAAACATATTTGTATATGTACGGCGGAATGGAGGAGATCGTGCTTTGTACATAGACGTTAGGTCTACTTTAGGATTTATATTACTAAGTTCGATACGATAACAGTCCACGAAATTCACACGCGACAAAACTTACAACTGCCTTCGCGAGGTCTTCAAATTATATGCAAACGTCTTCCGCGACACCGCACAACTAGCAAAACTTCATGGTGACCTTGAACAAAAACCTTTTGGCGAACATAACAACAACAAAAGTGCATAACGTCACAACAATGGATACACACAAAGGCAACGCAAGAAACTTCCAAAATGGAATCGCCGTAAAACGCACTTAAATGAACTCTTTAAACACTTTTACACATCCATTGACAATAAATAAAACACATTTAGACACAAGCAATCAATAATTTACAAGTATTATTTGTGATAATAACAAATATTGCAATTTTTATTAATTTATTTCAAGAAACGCGTAAAAAGACGACCGATCATTGTGAAAATTGTTAAAAACTGAAGAAGAAGAACAGCTCTTTCGGCCGGCAGAGAATATAGAGTTTGTTTGAGAGTACGTGGGAGAGAGAGAGAGCGAGAATAAACAAACGGAAAACAACAACAGTACAATTAGCAACAGTGTTGCCATTTTTGGGTTTTTTTCTGACTGACTGACTTATCATTGACCAGTCCACAGACCAAATGGCTGAAGCCAGGCTCATGAAATTTTCAGAGTAAAGAGTGATTTTTTTGAGGTTAGGATTTTCATGCATTAGTATTTGACAGATCACGTGGGATTTCAGGCATGGTGTCAAAGAGAAAGGTGCTCAGTATGCTTTGACATTTCATCATGAATCGTCTTACAAACGAACAACGCTTGCAAATTATTGAATTTTATTATCAAAATGCGTGCTCTGTTAAGAAAGTTCATTGCGCGCTTCCATTTTATGGTCAGTTTAATCGACCCACTGAAGCGGCTATTCGGGCTATTGTGACTAAATTTCGCACCAAATTTACATTGTTGGACATTAAACCACCAACACGCTTACGTAGAGTGCGAACTGAAGAAAATATCGCAGCTGTATCGGCCAGTGTTAATGATGACCACCAATTTTCGATTCGTCGCCGTTCGCACCAATTGGGTCTCTGTTACTCAAAAACGTGGAAATGCCAAAATTGGACTAGGCGGATGGACCACCTAAGACGCAGCCGCGGTCAACATTTAAATGAAATTATCTTCAAAAAGTAAATGTCATGGACCAATCTAACGTTTCCAATAAAGAACCGATGAGATTTTGCAAATTTTATGCGTTTTTTTTTTAAAAAAAGTTATCAAGCTCTTAAAAAATCACCCTTTAGTTCCCAAATATGACGTAGACGTCGACTAAGAAAGGGTTTTACTTTTAAATTCGTACTTTTAGGGGATAATATGGGACAAAAAAGGATAAACATCAAACCTTCGTCCTGACTAAACGGCAGTAGCTATAAACATGAAATTCGGTGAGTTCCTTGCAATGACCATACAGACGAGCTACAAATAGGGATTTTTCGAAATTTGTACTTTTAAGGGGCGAGCGGGACAAAAAGAGATAAAAATGGTACCAACTAATGTATTACAGCTAGAATCGTGAAATTTGGTATGTAAGTTCCTCTGACCATATAGAAACGAAGTAAAATTGGATTTTGCGAAATTTGTACTTTTAAGGGACGTGCGGGACAAAAAGGGATAAAAATGGTACCAACTAAAGTATTTCAGCTAGAAACGTGAAATTTGATATGTAAATTCCTCTGACCATATAGAAACGAAGTAAAATTGGATTTTTCGAAATTTGTACTTTTAAGGGAAGAGCGGGACAAAAAGGGATAAAAATGGTACCAACTAATGTATTACAGCTAGAATCGTGAAATTTGGTATGTAAATTCCTCTGACCATATAGAAACGAAGTAAAATTTGATTTTGCGAAATTTGTACTTTTAAGGGAAGAGCGGGATAAAAATGGTACCAACTAAAGTATTACAGCTAGAAACGTGAAATTTGGTATGTAATTTCCTCTGACCATATAGAAACGAAGAAAAATTTGATTTTTCGAAATTTGTACTTTTAAGGAGTCAGCGGGACAAGAAGGGATAAAAATGGTACCAACTAAAGTATTACAGCTAGAATCGTGAAATTTGGTATGTAAATTCCTCTGACCTTATAGAAACGAAGTAAAATTGAATTTTTCGAAATTTGTACTTTTAAGGGAAGAGCGGGACAAATAGTAATAAAAATGGTACCAAATAATGTATTACAGCTAGAATCGTGACATTTGATATGTAAATTCCTCTGACCATATAGAAACGAAGTAAAATTGGATTTTTTGAAATTTGTACTTTTAAGGGGCGCGCGGAACATAAATGGATATTTCAAAATTTGTACTTAAAATGGGGATACGGGACAACAAGGAATAAATGTGTTACCAAAAAAGTACATATTTTTAGGGGAAGGAAAAACAAATGTTACCTATAGTGATTTTTTAAAATGTGTACATTTTGGGAAAGAAGTGCAAAAAGTTATAAGCTGGCTGGCTGAATCTAGAAACATGAGATCGAGGATATAAATGGTTTTAATATTTTGTTCAAAACTTGGTAGAAAATTAGAAAAATAATACATACGAAGTAGTTGCGCTAAAATAGTGCATATCGACAAGCACATTCCTTAGACTGTGTGTGAGTGCTAGCTAATAGGAGGTTTCCAAATTACTATTTTAGATTTATCTATATCCACCAAAAGAAAATTACATAAATAAATACTATCCAAAAACAGAGACGGATAAAATTAACAAGTAACTGACTTTTTCGCGTGCGAAGCAGCGGGTACTACTAGTTACATATATTTGAACAAAACATTTAAATGCAACAGCAATTAAAACATAATTAAATAAAAATAAAAGCAATTCATTGCATGATATGCAAATGGGATTACTTTACCTACTTGGGATTTTATTTCATAATTATTGGTGTAGAAACAATGGTTTTGTTTGACATTTCATTTATTATTTTTGGTAAATTAATTAAGAAACAACTGCCCGAAAGGGAATGAGGCAAATGCGAACAACTTGCACGCATACAAATACATATTATGCATTGCATTATTAATAGACTCCTATTATAGTTATGAAGACTATAATGTGGATTTTTCGGAACAGCTCAGACCGGCGATACAAGGAGGAATCCAACAAGTTTTTGGGAATTTCAGCATAGCTGTGTTTGTTATTTGAACAAAACATTTAAATGCAACACAAAATAATTAAATAAAAGTTAAAACAATTCATTGGATGATATGCAAAGGGGATTACTTTACATACTTTGAATTTTATTTCATGACTATTGTTGTAGAAACAATGGTTTTGTTTGACATTTCATTTATTATTCTTGCTCACATACATATTAAATATGTATTGTCAACTAATAGATCCTTATTAAAATTATGGAAATTATAATTTTATATCGAATGTGGACATCTGAGAGCTACTCAGAGCAGCAAGGCAAGTACGTTTATGTTCCATTGAATGAATCCGAGAAGGGATTTCTGCTTATCTAGAATATGCTCATTTGTGTGGTAGGTAAACAAAAATAAACGTGTAGACTGGGAGCTAACTACCAGAAGCATTGTGACAATATCATCCATTTTCGAATTAAAGTTACTTTGAGAAAATTTTTAATATAATAACAAATTAATTAATTCCTTTCGAAAGTTCTCGGCATGACTCAAAACTTAAAAAGTCATGAAATAGATCTGGTCCAAACTTACCTTTTTATCCGTATCAAAGGCATAAAATTGGTTGCTTCAAATAGTGGATTTATGTAGACAAACTGTAAATTGAAGCAACGATTTGACTGTTTATACATTTTTGTTACTTTTCGAAATCTTGTTTCTGCCTTAATTAAGAGGTCGGCTACGCACAATGCAATCAGAAAATATATGAGAAACAATTCGACAAAATCGTAAAAACAAATTTAGTTTCTTTTTTCAATTTTTCAAAATCTGAAAAATTAAATCGTTACTTTTTCTTTTAAATCGTAAAGTAAAATAACTGTAGTCAACTTTGGCTATTTACTAAAATATAGCCGATTTAAATCGGGATAACAAGCTGCGATAACAAAAACGTTCATAAAAAATTAAGTTTTTGTTTAAAATAAAAAACAAAAAATAAAAGTATTTTTTCAAATTCGTACTTTTAAGCGGTAAAATGGGAATAGATGGATAAAAATGGTACCAAACAAACGGCTGCACATGGAATAATGAAATTAGGTATATACATTCCCCTGATTGCGTAGACACGTAAAATAAAGGGATTTTATGAAATTCGTACTTTTGGGGGTTAAAATGGAAAAAGGGAATAAAAATAGTACCAACCAAAAGATTTTAGAAACCGCACTATTAAAGGAATAAAATAGAAAAAAGTGGATATAAATGATACCAACCAAATGGCCGAAGTTAGAATCATGGAATTCGGTGTATACATTCCTCTGACTTCATAGACACGCAAAATAAAAAGTTTTTTCCAAATTCGTACGTTTTACTTTTACGGCACAAATTGGTTGAATCATGAAGTTATTTTGCACTATGTACGTGAGATAATGGATTTTCAAAATGTGTACCTTTGGAATTAAAATAGAATGGAAATACAACCAACTGTAGCACCCACTATCTACCAAAATTTATGGTATTTTTGCTTTTTTGAAAATATAAATATAATAATATTTAGTTTTTGAATTGACTTGAAGTATTACTTCGATATACGAAACTACAGGAAAGGGAACTGTTAATTAACAATTTACTAACAATACAACTCTCGAGTATATAATATTGTTATCTATCGTGCTCAATTTCTCCAATAAAATTAGAAATAGGCTATCTTATGAGTCTTTAACCCATTCGACACTGACGGGACACATGTGTCCCAATAAGTTTTCTAATCGAACTGAAACGCAATTACTCCCAACTATTTCTATAAATATTTGTCCCAACAGTAATATGATCGTTTTCGCATGCTTGTGTTCTCTGTGTTCCACAATCTCAAATCCTTCCACCGTTATATGCTGCGATCGGTTCTTTACTACTGTCAACTTAGCGCAGACTTTGGATTTTGGTTTAGTTGGTACCATTATGAAAAATAAGAAATTCTTACCAAATCTTGATGGACCAAAATAAGAAAGAGGTGACTATGTTTTCAAGTATAACAGCAGCGGTACTATGCTTTGTAAATGGCAAGATACAAAGGAGGTTTTGTTACTCACCAATTGCCACACTGATATCGTAACGACCGTTCAAAGAACCAATGAGCCCATTGCCTTTTATAATATATACATGGGTGGTGTAGATCTTTCAGATCAATTTTCATCTCTTTATGATCCTGACAGGAAATCTGGAAAATGGTGGAAGAGAGTTTTTCAAAAACTGCTTATGGTTTCCGTCTCCAATGCTTGGATTCTTTGAAGGTACCATTAATTTCCTTTCTCGCTGAATTGGCGGTGCAGCTTCTTCATTATGGAAAAGAGAGAGCAACAATTAAACGTCGTAGCACGAGTGGTCGCCCATCAGAGCGATCAAAAACACTTTCTGGTGTTGGAGAACATCTTCCTATCGAGGGGAAAACACGCCGTCGTTGCAGAAGCTGTTCAAATGATAACAAAGAGCATCGTACGAAAATGATGTGCGTTTCTTGCAATATTCCTTTGTGCAAGCTGTGTTTCGCCAAATATCATACTAATTAACATACATTTTCATTGTATATGACACATATTCAGTTCTAACTTGTTTGTTTCATAAATTAATAAAACAGCATTGAAGTTTACATAAAGGGTGATTTTTTAAGAGCTTGATAACTTTTTTTTTTAAAAAACGCATAAAATTTGCAAAATCTCATCGGTTCTTTATTTGAAACGTTAGATTGGTCCATGACATTTACTTTTTGAAGATAATTTCATTTAAATGTTGACCGCGGCTGCGTCTTAGGTGGTCCATCCGCTTAGCCCAATTTTGGCATTTCCACGTTTTTGAGTAACAGAGACCCAATTGGTGCGAACGGCGACGAATCGAAAATTGGTGGTCATCATTAACACTGGCCGATACAGCTGCGATATTTTCTTCAGTTCGCACTCTACGTAAGCGTGTTGGTGGTTTAATGTCCAACAATGTAAATTTGGTGCGAAATTTAGTCACAATAGCCCGAATAGCCGCTTCAGTGGGTCGATTAAACTGACCATAAAATGGAAGCGCGCAATGAACTTTCTTAACAGAGCACGCATTTTGATAATAAAATTCAATAATTTGCAAGCGTTGTTCGTTTGTAAGACGATTCATGATGAAATGTCAAAGCATACTGAGCATCTTTCTCTTTGACACCATGTCTGAAATCCCACGTGATCTGTCAAATACTAATGCATGAAAATCCTAACCTCAAAAAAATCACTCTTTATATTATGTTATTTTAGTTTTGCCTTACTTCGTTACTATTGGGACATATCGTCGCTCGCATGACCAACTAACGGAACTGACATTTTTTCCGAAATTGAGTTAGGACCACTATGGGACTTCTTTAGGCATGTCGCATCTTGTGTGTAAATTATGTGATTGTAATCTCAGAAAACGCCATAACATTTTCAACGTATCTGCAGATGGACCAAAAAAAATTTTCACTAACTAACGTAACTGCAATTTAGTACCTACTGCTATACTTTATAAAGAAATTTTCCAATATTATTGCTAGATATTATTTAATATGCCAACAAAATGCATGCAAAACTGCAGTATTCTTATAAAACAAGTAAGGAAAGGCTAAAGTCGGGCGTGGCCGACTATAATATAGACGGACGGACGGACATGCTTAAATCGAATCAGGTAGTGATTCTGAGCCGATCGGCTCTTGTTCTTGTTACACGTGGCACGAAGGAATTAGCAAACGAGGCGCATCTGAAGTGTCTGCTGCTGTTTATCATTTTCTTCAGAAGTCTGACAATAATGGCTCCAAAAAAGCTTATCTGTTTGCCGACGGATGTAGTGGTCAGAACAAAAATTCAGTGACAGTTGCTACTTTACTATATATAGTAAACAACTCAACTAATATTGAAGAAATAGAGTTAAGAATATAAAGTGGTGATGTTCATGTTCCAAGTCAACTAAACCCAATATTCAGGCTGGCGCGGATAAAGAAGCCATACGATGTAGTTACCATGGATTATTCTGATTTTTTAAATTTCAAGAAATTGTCGACCGATCTTAAACTATTATCCATTCGAAAAGACGACTCAGGAGAACCAATAAACTAGACCGAAATGGTTGAGTACAGAGTAGAAAAAGGAGAACCTTTCAAATTGTTTTTTAAAAACAAACATACAGACAAAAATTATAGATCCTTGACTCTAAAACGCCATGTTGTCAGTTTATTGACGGGAGAGATTTCAAAATTAAACACGACTCCCCCTAAAATACCTCAAAATAAATACGAAGATTTAGTATCGCTTACTACTGGTGATACGCCAGTAATCAAGTTATGTGAACATACAAATTTCTATAAATCCCTTCCTCATTAATTACAAATATTTTTTTCATTAAATTTTTTTATTTTTTTTTTTTTTTTTTTTTATTTTTTTTATATCTATAGTCCAATAAAGATTAAAAAAAAATTCAACTCAAAATCCTGTTTTTTTTAAATAAAAAAAGTATCTGCAACTAAGCAAAAAAAAATTTCACAAAGGTAACGTATCTGCATTGGAATCAAAAAATCGCATTAAAATCCAATATAATAACATTTTGCCATAATAATATTGAAGAGTAGACGTCAGAGTACATAATTAGAAAAGCAGACTGAAAATATCATGCATACCTTTCGACAGGGACAATGGAATAAAGGGTCAAAAATATTAAAACTGCTCTCCTGTAAAATTTTGTAAATGTCAGTTCCGTTAGTTGGTCATGCGAGCGACGATATGTGTCCCATCCGCACTTACTGATGGGACATATTTGTCCCAGGACATTTTCCTTGTTCTGGTTATCCTTTCGCGAAACGCACCCTATGGCCAATTATTGGAACTATAACTAACCAATACCCATCAAAAAAGAGTTCGTATTTAAAAAAAAAATCCGTTTCGAAAGGGTTAAATGGGTTGTCTGCTTTAAAACTATTTATATTTCATACTCTACATCACTTCGTGGAATAGTACATTTCAATTTTGTTTCACAATAAATGTTTGTAATACAGAAATACAGGGTCCGCCATCTAACGTTTTTTTACAACTATTCAACCGTTGGACTATTATTTGGGGGTGCCCGAGGCAGCCATTTGAATGAAATTATTTTCCATTATTAACCGGAAGGATTGTACTTTCAAATAAAAAAAATAAATTTGAGAAAATATTCAGTAGTATTTTTTATAGCATTTTCAAAAAAAGTTATTTGTTGAATTATGTGGTTTCTAGAGCGGAAAAAGTAAATCATAGGAGACAATGGTATGGGAGCTATATAAGGGTCCGCCATCTAACGTTTTATTTATTTGGTTATTTGGCGAACCCTTTATTTTATTAAAGTTCGAATGTTTTATTCGGAAAAAATAAGTTTTTATATAGAAAACAATATGTTGCCGATTTCCCGGGATGTCGGGACAGGACAGGAAAAAATAATTCCCGTGTCCCGGGAAATAAAAAGTACGGGAAAATGCAAACCCTACGTTGTACACAAATATCCTTGTTTTTCACACTTTTGAAACGTACGACTGTCACGTATGTGACCAGAGCAATGCATGCAATGTATTCTTCTCATAAAATATTTTATACGTATTTCTAAGAAAAAATAAAAAATCAATAGTTGTGACCAATTTAATAATGGTATAAGTACATTTTTTTTCAATTTTCAATCAATCTCCTGACCGATTTTAAGGTAATTTCAATTACTTTTAAAATATTGATATAATATGGTATCATCCCTTTAGATTTTCTAAAGTCTTTACAATTTTATTTCGTTTATTGTCAATATCGAAATGATTACATTTCTAGATTTTTTATTGTAAATTCGTGTGCTTATACGCCTTTTTTATCGAATAAAATAATGGGATATATTGTTTACGATTTTTTTAAACCTTTTCCGAAAGCATCCAAAGTGAAAGTTTAAAAACAATAAAAATTAAGGAAAAGTGTTTTTAATTTTTTGATGGTGCAGTGCAGAAAAAGAAAACCAATTTTATTTTTTTTTTAATTTAATAGAAATGGTTAAAACAACACACTTTAAGCTGGCTTCAAAAGAATTTGTGGTTGTTTCCGACTAAAACTAATCTATGGTTTATTATGTGTTGTCCCAAAATATTTCGGCTTTATCACTGTCCATTAATGAGCTGGTCAGTACAATTTTAGTGTTACATTTTATGCATTTTGTCCTCTGGAAAGGTACAGAACGATTTTGTTGCGTTTGTTTTATTTTTTTATTTTATATACTTTAAGAAGAATATTTCATAAGATTTTTGAAAGATCGGAGTAATGTAATACTTTTTGTCCGGTTTGACATGTAACGAGCTATATAATCTATATATATATAAAAGAGTTGCGATACTGACTGACTTATCATTGACCAGGCCCCAGACCAAACGGCTGAAGCCAGGGTCATGAAATTTTCAGGGTAGTTCCCAAATATGAATTCGTACTTTTAGGGGGTAAAATGGCCCAAAAAGGGTGAAACATCGAACCTTCGTCCTGACTAAACGGCTGTAGCTACATATAAACATGAAATTCGGTGAGTTCCTTGCAATGACCATGCAGACGAGCAACAAATTTGGATTTTTCGAAATGTGTACTTTTAAGGGCCGAGCGGGATAAAAATGGTACCAACTAAAGTATTACAGCTTTCACATTTACACTTTGAGTCAAGTTGAGTCATACATATAACTTTTGGTCCACGACATTTATAGATTATGTTCTCTACAAATCACAAAATTACAATACCTCTGACTACTTACAAGACCACAATAATCATAAAATGTTAAATATAATTTTTCAACTACTAACTCTTGCCGTCAATTTTCATAATATAGTCGCTTTATTATTTTCTTTTTATACCCTCCACCTCCAGGATGGGGGTATATTCACTTTGTCATTCCGTTTGTAACACCTTGAAATATTCATCGGAGACCCCATAAAGTATATATATTCTGGGTCGTGGTAAAATTCTAAGACGATATAGCCATGTCCGTCTGTCTGTTGAAAGCACGATAGCGACCGAACGAAATGAGCTAGAAGGTTCAAATTTTTCCTAAATGTGTCTTATGGTTGTAGATCGGTTGGGATTGAAAGTGGACGAAATCGGCCCAGAGGGAAAAATTTTTCCCTCACAAGGACTGGAAAGACCCATAATATTTAGACTATTTCAGCATGTTTTTTGAACATATTAGCTTGTATTTACTTGATATTTGCAATGCGCATTCCCTTTATAGCATAAAAGGACACCATAGAGTGATTTTTATTTATAGGGGGCGAAATGGGACAAAAAGGGATAAAAATGGTACCTATCAAACGACAACAGCTAGAAACACGAAATTTGGCGTGTACATTAGGGCGTACCTCAAAAAAAAAGTTCGCCGTACACCTTCGAATATGAAGTATTATTGAAAGGTAGTTTCAAAAAAAATTTTTTTATTTTTTTATGCCGAACGTAGGGGTCGCGCTTTTACATTTTTCTATATAACTTCTGCATTTATATACGGATTTTAAAGTGTGATACATCGATGTTTTTGTCTCGATGAGGCCGATTTTTTTGTCTTTGAAGTCATTGAGCTCAAGCACCCCCTTCTGGTACTTACCCATCATATCTCAGTTGCTACTACCCTAATGTACCACTCTAATATCAGAAAATTAAAGCTCGCATAAAATCATGAATCATGCTTGAGCTCAATGACTTCAAAGACAAAAAAATCTGCCTCGTCGAGACATAAATATCGATGTATCACACATTAAAATCCGTTTATAAATGCAGAAGTTATATAGAAAAATGTAAAAGCGCGACCCCTACGTTCGGCATAAAAAAATAAAAAAAAAATTTTTGAAACTACCTTTCAATAATACTTCATATTCGAAGGTGTACGGCGAACTTTTTTTTTTTACTTGTAACCTGGTACGCTCTAGTGTACATTCCTCTAATAGAGTAGATAAATAATATAAAAGTATTTTTTCTAAATTCGTACTTTTAAGGGATTAAATGGGGCTAAAGGGATAAAAATAGGACCAACCTAACGGCTGCACCTAGAATAGTGAAATTCGATATATACATTCCTCTGATTGCGTAGACACGTAAAATAAAAGAACTTTCCAAAATTCGTACTTTTTGAGGTTCAAATGGGAAAAGGGGATTAAAATAGTACCTACCAAATGACAGCAGCTAGAATCATGAAATTCGGAGTATACATTCCTCTGACTGCGTAGACACGAAAAATAAAACGTTTTTTCCAAATTCGTACTTTCAAGGGATACAGTGGCTACAGGGGATAAAAATAGTACCAACTAAACGAATATAACTAGAATGATGAAATTCAGTGTGTACATCCCTCTAATTGTGTAGATACGTAAAATAAAGAGATTTTAGATAGTCGTACTCTTGAGGGGGCAAAATTGGAAAAAGGGGATAAAAATGGTACCAAAAAAATGACCGCTGATAGAATCATGGAATTCGGTGTATACATTCCTCTGACTGCATAGCCACGTAAAATATTTTTTTTTTCCAAATTCGTACTTTATTTTGTTGCTTTTACGACAAAAAATTGTAGAATCATGATGTTGTCTTATATTGCGTAAGTGAGAGATAAGGTATTTTCAAAATTTATACTTTTGAAATTAAAATAGGATGGAAATACAACCAACCAAACGACTGTAGCTGAAAATACTCTCTCTATCCCCCATTATTTAGGGTATTTATGATTGCTCCCTTATATTTACTTTATGAATTGAAGTATTATTTCCATTATATATATACATAGTATACAAATATTGGTAGCCTTGGCTTATTAATTAAATTTCTTATTTTTATACAGTTAAAATTTGTTGCGGACATTCCTCTTGTAGCTTGGAAGCACCACAAAGAAAATAAAAGTTTTAGCGGGCGAAATGGGACAAAAAGAGATAAAATATGGTACCAATGATACGACAACAGCTAGAATCATGAAATTCGGTGTGTACATCCCTCTAATTGCATAGACACGTCAAATAGAGGGATTTTTCGAAATTTGTACTTTTAAGGGATATAATTAAAAAGAGGGATAAAAATGGGACCTACCAAACCGCTGAAGTTGAAATCATGAAATTCGGTGTATACATTCTGACTATGAAGACTCGAAAAATGTTTTTTTCGAAATTTGTACATTTGGGCGGAGAATGGGGCGAATGGGGATATCTTTAAAATTTATACTTTTCTTATCACTTTGTCTGTATCTGAAAATGCTTCCTTCTAATGGCGACTGGCAATCGCCTAATATTTAGTCATGTTCACTTTCACAATTTCACAATTTCAGCATTTTATTTATATTTAGTAGTCGATTTTAAACAGTGCGCATAAGTATACATTATAGTTTGAAATAGTAAACAAATATAGTAATGTGCATAAAAATAACACAATTTTCGTAATATGGTACTGTGCTTCTATGTAAAGTCGACATCCTTTAATCTGCTGGTAATACTGTGGAATGCACTCCGTGGTGGAGGGTATATAAGATTCGGCCCGGCCGAACTTAACGCCTTCTTACTTGTTAAGTCTTGATTTTAATTAATTTGTAAAACTGTTTTATATCAAAATTAATCCCACTTTTTTTGAACCGCAAAGTTTAAATACCGTTCAGGCTTGTGGTGTTGCCACCTAATTTTCTCCAGTATATTTTCTTGATTGCTTGGAATGTTGCCATAAAGGAAATATATACACATTTATCACTTTCCAATTTTAATTTTTTTGAATTTCTGCCAAAAAGTATGGATTTGGGACCATAGTGCGTTGGGCTATTATTTGTGGGGTGCCCGAGGCAGCCATTTTAGTGAAATTATTTTCCATTATTAACCGGAAGGATTGTACTTTCAAATAAAAAAGAAATTTGAGAAAATATTCAGTAGTTTTTTTATAGCATTTTCAAAAAAGTTATTTGGCGGAAACGAAGTAAAATTGAATTTTTCGAAATTTGTATTTGTAGGGGGCGAGCGGGACAAAAAGGGATAAAAATGGTGCCAACTAAAGCATTACAGCTAGAAACGTGAAATTTGGTATATAAATTCCTCTGACCATATAGAAACGAAGTAAAATTGGATTTTTTCGATATTTGTACTTTTAAGGGCCGAGCGGGACAAAAAGGGATAAAAATGGTACCAACTAAAGCATTACAGCAAGAAACTTGAAATTTGGTATGCAAATTCCTCTGATCATATATAAACGAAGTAAAATTGAATTTTTCGAAATCTGTACTTTTAAGGTCCGAGCGGGACAAAAAGGGATAAAAATTGGACCAACTAAAGTATTACAGCTAGAATCGTGAAATTCGGTATGTAAATTCCTCTGACCATATAGAAGCGCAATAAAATTGGATTTTTCGAAATTTGTAATTTTATGGGGTGCGCGGCAAAAAAGGGATAAAAGTTGTACCAATTTGAGTATTGCAGCTATAGTCGTGAAATTTGGTATGTAAATTCCTCTGACAACGTAGAAGTGCAAATCTAAATAATTTGTACTTATTATGGGTGTGCGGGACAAAAAGGGATACAAATTGTAACAACTAAATTATTGTAGTTAGAATCGTGAAATTCGGCGTGTACATTTCTCCGACCATGTAGGCGCGCAACATAAATGGATTTTTCGAAATTTGTACATTTAAGGGATGAGAGGGACAAAAAGGGATAAAAATGGTACCAACAAAGGATTACAGCTAGAATCGTGAAATTTGGTACATCTGACCGTGTAGAAGCACAGTATAATTGGATTGTTCGAAATTTGTACTTTTTAGGTGGTAGGCGGGACAAAATGTGTTCCTATTTAAGAATTGCAGCTATAGTCGGGAAAGTGGAGTGTAAACTGTGTGTAAAGCGCAATCTAAATGAATTTTTTCGAAATTTTCTTATAGGGGGTGAGCAACAAGGGATAAATGTAGTACCAACTAAAGTATTGGAGATATAGTCGTGAAATGGCAACGAGAAGAGCAAATCTAAACGATTTTTTCGAATTTTGTACTTATAAGCAATGAGCGCGATAAAAATAGTACCAACTAAAATATTTCAGCTATTTAAATTTCTAAATTTGTACTTTTAAGTTGCGAGCGGGATAAAAAAGGATACAAATGGTACCAACTTTAGTATTACAGCTAGAATCGTGAAATTTAGTGTGTAAGTTCCTCTGACCATATAGAAGCGCAGTAGTTTGATTTTTCGAAATTTGTTCTTTTAAGGGGTGCGCGGGACGAAAAGGGATAAAAATTATGTACAATCCTTTAATTACGTAAACATAATGGAATATCAACATAAATGGATATTTCAAAAATTTTACTTAAAAGGGGGATACGGGACAACATGGAATAAATGTGTTACCAAATGAAGTACATATTTTTAGGGGAAGCAAAAACACATGTTTCTTATAAGTGGGAAAGAAGTGCAAAAAGTTATAAACTGGCTGGCTAAATCTAGAAACATGAGATCGAGGATATAAATGGTGGTAATTTGTTGTTCAACACTTGCTACAAAATGATAACAAATATACGTACGAAGGAGTTCAGCTAAAATAGTGCATATCGACAAGCACATTCCTTAGACTTTGTGTGAGTGCTAGCTAATAGGAGGTTTCCAAATTACTATTTTAGATTTATCTATATCCAGCAAAAGAAAATTACATAAATAAATACTATCCAAAAACAGAGACGGATAAAATTAACAAGTAACTGACTTTTTCGCGTGCGAAGCAGCGGGTAGTGCTAGTAACAACATATTAGTAACAAATATCGATATTTGCATAAACAATATCGTATTTTTCCTAATATGTTACTTTTTCCCAAATACATGAGTTTTAGTTGTCGCTGTTAAAAATTTAGTTATGTAAACGCTTTAAAATTTTTTAAAATATAATTTTCTACAACAGCTATAGAAAATAAATTTCCAATATTTCTATCTTCCGTTGGCAATACCATGTCTACGTGTAGTTATTTCCATCGACAACCTTTTAAATTATTTCCAAAAATTCCACACATACACATACACATCCACAAACGATCCTGTTTACTTGGGCCCACATCTATGGGTGTGCGTGTATGTGTGTGTGTCTGTGTTTTCGTCGAACTGAGTGTTTGTGTAAACTTTCTAATTTTTGCAACCGGATATGAAGCACCGTAATGAACAATTTTCAAAACCGGAAAATGCTTCTGACTCTTCATTTTCGTAACTTGGCTGGCTGGCTGCATGTACTCACCTACCAGGACACCTACCATCACCTCGCCGAGGCTGTTAGGCAGTGTTCGTGAAGTGAAAAGCATGGCAATGGCTAAGTGGGCTTCCGTATAACCTGTTTGCTGGCGAACATGTAGTTTGAAGTGGCAATTTTTGACTTTGTCGAGTCAAAGTGTGAGAGCTGAACATTGAACAAACATTCGTTGTTGTTTCGGTAACCGAAAATTTGTTGTCATGCGTTCGAATGTCTGAATGTGGCATGGTCGTCCCTTTCCAGTCCTTTTGCTCTCAACTACAGCCTCGTTGAAAGTGCACTAAGGCTGGAGAGAAATTGTCACATTTTCATTAAGAGCATTTAGAAGGAACTCCTTATAGAGCTGAACTCAACTCTGCTGTGTCCGTAGTAGTAGAGTCCTGCACTGACTGCATGTGGCAGTACATGAGTATGTATGTGTCCTGCCTGGGTGTTGAGTATTGTGGTGTTTACATTTCGGTTAACAACATGTAACTCACTTATTGAGTTATTCGGTTTCATCATGTGAGGCAATCATAGATTCCAGATTCTCCATTTTCGGGTTTTCTGGGAAGGACTTTGTTGCAATGCTTGGTGTGTGTGTGTGTGTGGGACAGACGTGTGTGCAGTGCACTGGGGATTCTAGTAATAGAAGTAACTTCACATTAAATATGAATTAAAACGTAAAGAGCATTCCAAAGAGGATGAAATAGAGAGGCTACAATTGCGAGTATTTTGCCATTACCACATGACCAGTAAAGAATTTGGTAGCAGAATTCCGTATGTGTTTCCTTTATTACACAAATTCAGTATTTGCAGTTTAGGGGATATTTCCAAAGGTTTCTGAGATTTTTTAGATTTAAGGGGTTTTAGGTGAGAAGTGGAAATTCTTCTTCGTCCATTTTAGTAGCTCTTTTGAATACTACCTAGCACACACATGGATAGTATATATACTTTAAATACTCTAGAAAAGGATATTTAATAATGTATTTGTAGTATTTTTATTCACAAGAAAGTCGCCTGAATGCATACATCAAATTTAATGATTTTAATTTCAGCGGTTTGAGAGGTACCATTTTTATCCCTATTTTCCAAGTTTTCCCTTAAAAGTACCATGTTTGTAAAAACAAGTAAAAACGGCGTTAAGTTCGGCCAGGCCGAACTTTATATACTCTCCACCATGGATTGCATTCCACAGAGGTTGTCGGTTTTCGGAGAAGTACAGTAATATTACAGGAAAATATATTTTTTTTAATATAGCCAAACCAAAACAAATACAAATATTGAAAAAATAATTTTATAAATAAATACAATATTTTAATTATTTCAAACCATTATTTATTTCAAACCAAAAAATAAATATTCTTATATTTATATTTTCACAAAAGCTTAAATACCATAAAATTGGTAGATAGTGGGTGCTACAGTTGGTTGTATTTCCATTCTATTTTAATTCCAAAAGTACAAATTTTGAAAATCCATTATCAGACGTACATAGTGCAAAATAATCTAACTTCATGATTTAAGCAATTTTGGCCGCAAAAGAAAAATTACGAATTTGGAAAAAAACTTTTTATTTTGCGTGTCTATGCAGTCAGGGGAATGTATACGCCAAATTCCATGATTCAAGCTGCACCCATTTGGTTGGTATCATTTTTACCCCCTAGACGTTTCTACGAATGGTGAAATTCTAATTCTAGCTGTAGTCGTTTAGTTGGTACTATTTTTATCCCTCTGTACCATTGTATCCCTTGAAAGTACGAATTTTTATTATTTTCTGTGTATACGCAGTCAGATGAATGTATACTCCGAATTTCATGACTCTAGTTGCGGTCATTTGATTGGTACTATTTTTATCCCCTTTTTTCATTTTAACCACAAAAAGTACGAATTTCGATAAATCTGTTTATTCTAAGTGTCTACGCAATCAGAGGAATGTATACATCGAATTTCATTATGCTAGGTGCAGCCGTTTGTTTGGTACCATTTTTATCCCTCCGTGCAAATTGTATCCCTTGAAAGTACAAATTTGGAAAAAAAACCTTTTATTTTGCATGTCTACGTTGTCAAAGGAATGTATACTCCGAATTTCGTGACTCTAGCTGCGGTCATTTGGTTGGTACTATTTTTATTCCCTTTTTCTATTTTAACCCCAAAAAGTACGAATTTCGAAAAATCAGTTTATTTTCCGTGTCTGCACAGTCAGAGGAATGTATACTCCGAATTTCATGATTCTAGCTGTTGTCATTTTGTAGGTACTATTTTTATCCCCTTTTTCCATTTCACACCCTAAAAGTACGAATTTCGAAAAATACTTTAATTTTATGTGTCTACGCAATCAGGAGAATATATACACCGAATTTCATTATTATTATTTTTATCCCTCTATCCCCATTAACCCCTTAAAAGTCCGATCTACAACCATAAGACACATTTAGGAAAAATTTGAATCTCCTAGCTCATTTCGTTCGGCCGCTATCGTGCTTTCAACAGACAGACAGATGGACATTAGAGCGTACCAGGTTACAAGTAAAAAAAAAAAAGTTCGCCGTACACCTTCGAATATGAAGTATTATTGAAAGGTAGTTTCAAAAAATTTTTTTTTATTTTTTTATGCCGAACGTAGGGGTCGCGCTTTTACATTTTTCTATATAACTTCTGCATTTATAAACGGATTTTAAAGTGTGATACATCGATGTTTTTGTCCGATTTTTTTGTCTTTGAAGTCATTGAGCTCAAACATGATTCATGATTTTATGCGAGCTTTAATTTTCGATTATTAGAGTGGTACATTAGGGTAGTAGCAACTGAGAAATGATGGGTAAGTACCAGAAGGGGGTGCTTGAGCTCAATGACTTCAAAGACAAAAAAATCGGCCTCGTCGAGACAAAAACATCGATGTATCACACTTTAAAATCCGTTTATAAATACAAGTTATATAGAAAAATGTAAAAGCGCGACCCCTACGTTCGGCATAAAAAAATAAAAATTTTTTTTTTGAAACTACCTTTCAATAATACTTCATATTCGAAGGTGTACGGCGAACTTTTTTTTTGAGGTACGCCCTAATGGACATGGCTATATTGTCTTAGAATTTTACCACGACCCAGAATATATGTACTTTATGGGGTCTCCGATGAATATTTCAAGGTGTTACAAACGGAATGACAAAGTGAATATACTACCCCCATCCTGGAAGGTGGAGGGTATAAAAACTTCAAGTCATGAAACAATAAATAACAAATCTTCAATATTAGGTTGTATGTCCTTTGTTGGCAATAACGGCGGTGCAACGTCTCGGCATTGAGTTGACCAGATCTTCACATCTTTTTGCATTTTTTTTGCCACGAATCGTTAACAAGAGCCCAGAGTTGTTTATTATTTATTGGTTTTGCATCAGGCACGTCTTTCTTAACGTCAGCCCAAAGATTTTCAATTGGATTTAGGTCTGGCGACTATGCGGGCCACTCCATTAAGCTGACCCTATTATCTCAAAACCATTGTCGTGCTTTTCTGCTGGTATGTTTGGGATCTCTATCCTGTTGGAAGACCCACAACAATGGCATTTCCTCTTCTGCATAAGGTAATGACATTACGTTTTGTAAAATTTCTACATGTTGAACCATTAATGTTTTTATTAAATGTATTGGGACCACTCCATAGTACGAAAAACATCCCCACACCATGATGCCAGAAACACTGGCTGCTTGATTGTCTTGCAAGTAAACTGTGGGTTATATAGCCCGTTTGGTGGTCTTCGAATATAGGACCGAGAACCTTTACCACCATATAAAACAATTTTTGACTCGCCTGTCCACAAAATATTTCTCCACTTACTCACTGGCCAGTTTACATGTTCAATCAAAAAAAGCATGTCTGTCGGTGCTATTTTTTTGCCGGCACTGTATATCAAACAAAACGTGTAATGTATTGAAGGAGTGACTTAAGACCCTAGGGAAAATGTGAAACCTAAACGAAATTTAATTTAAAGCATGCCTATAACATCTTGTTCGTCGGGAATTGGCAGATCCCGAGCTCTTTGTTTTAACAACGAATTAAATATTTTTGTATCTAATTCTGATATTCAGCAGTTTTCAGATATATTCGTTTTCCAGTTCAGAACTCTGTATCAAGAAGATAGACTTAGATTATATCCCAGCACTTTTTACCTTAAGTTTTTTTGAACATTTAATTATTTTTGTTATGCAGTTATTAAATTTAAAAATCTCAATTTTAATTTTCATTTCTCAATTTGTACTTGTATTATCTAAATTTCAATTTTCACTTATCAATAATAATTGGCATTTAATGTTGTACTTATTCAATTACAATTGGAAATGGTGTAGAATTTATATTAAGTAAAGAAATATTGTATACTTTTAGGGTTAATTTTTAATATAACTGTTTTATCGTATTGTTTTATAGAGAGTGTCCGATTGTTTGGTAAGTTATTGTTATTTTTGACAAAAAAAAAGTATATTGTTTGATAGCTGGCAGTTCAAGATCATCTAAAATAAAGCGCAATGTACTTGCATCACTATTTTAATAACACTGAAGGTTTTCCATAAAATGATGTTAATCATTTTCATTTTGAAGTATTCGTTAATAGTCAAAATTGTCGCATTTGGTTTTCAGAAAATCAAAATGAGAAACAAATGCTCTCACAACTTGTTGTCATTGGACCCGGCTGTGTAAATTGCATATCGATCCCATTTTTCAACAAAAAATACATTAGCAGCACTTAAAATAGTCAAGATATTCTGTTTTCCCTAGAAAAATAAAATTTTAGATCAGAGAACCAAAGTTTTGCTGGGACTTCAAATCCAAAAGCCCTCTTGTCCCGGATGATGGTAATGAAAAGCTAACCAAATTGGTGACGAAAAGATTTTCCAGTAATCCGAATTGCTTTGCTAAAGGTGTCGATAATAATAAGATGAGATTTTAATAAATGAAAACATTTAGTTTGGGTAACTTGCCCTCTCCTCTACCTTTACTGAGATTTACAATATTTCTGTCATTTGATTACTTTTTTACTGGAGGGAACAGAGTTCATGTTAAATAAATTGTTGATGTCGTTTCTTCTCCCAATATATTTTCGGAAGCTGTTTGTGTTAGGCAAACCCGACTGACCACTTGTTTAATCTTCATCTACAATTCGTTCGTTTTTGTAACAAAATTGTATGGCCTCTAGCGAAATATTGTAAATTTTTCAAAAAAAAAAAACACAAAATTGATTTCTTAAATCGAATTTAGAATTCAATTAAAATTACAAAAATAAGGGAATAAGGGAATCATATCATGCAAGTAAGGTGAGTTAAAGTTCCACTTCCAATTCAACATGTGGCACGCACATTCAGACATACATTGTGGATCGAAGTTGTGCCACAATATTGTTGTTTGTGTTGTGTTTAAGGAACAAATGTCTGTATTTGATACAATATCTGTTATTACCTTATGTTGACATGATAATGGTAAAATGCATGGGTAGACAAGTATTAAAGAGTTAAGCTTGACCGGGACGAAGCTTATGGTGGGTATCCAAGTGTTTAGTGCTTGCTCTGGAAATATTTATCGAAACGCTTCTATATTTTGAATAAAAGCTCTATGGCCATTGAATTTTGGACAAAGGCTTTTCTCTGCTCATTATGAATAAATACTTAAAAATATGTCAATAAAACTTAAAAACAAAAAATCTTTCTTTCTTTTAAATTTAAAAAACAAGAAAATTAGTACATTTTGGGCTAATTGCTAAAATATAACCGATTATCCGATTTTTAATATTAATATGACAAAATAATCGTTTGACAGTTGTCTAATTTCAATTTTTACGGAAGTCAAAAATTTTTACTACACCATTTCCAAGTGTACTTCAAAAAAGATCAATTGTAATTCAGAATATCCATTTGAAATTTAGAACACATCAGTTGATATTCAGAAATTCCATTGGAAATTCAGAAGTCGTCAACTGATATTCAGAAATTCAATTTGAAATTTAGAACACATCAGTTGATATTCAGAAATTCCACTTGAATTTCAGAATTTATCAACTGAAAATCAGAACTTGTTATTTGAAATTCAGAACAGAATCAAATGAATTTTAGAATATTTCATATGAAATTCAGAACTTCGGAAATTCAGAAATTATATTCTACGTATGTAAAACTTTTTAAATGATTTTTACATACAATGTAAATTATCTATTAATTACGGTTATATATATATATTCTTAGCTTCATAAAGGGTGATTTTTTAGCTATTATCTTTTTGGCAACACTGGTTTAAACAGCTGACGCACGTTTCGTGTTTTGTTTCACTCTCAAACATCTTCAGTTTGGTCTATAATTTAACCATGAACCGTCTTACAGCCGAACAACGCTTGCAAATTATTGAATTTTATTATCAAAATGCGTGCATTGTTGGACATTAAACCACCAACACGCTTACGTAGAGTGCGAACAGAAGAAAATATCGCAGCTGTATCGGCCAGTGTTAATGATGACCATCAATTATCGATTCGTAGCCGTTCGCAGCAATTGGGCCTCTGTTACTCAAACACGTGGAAATGCCAAAATTGGACTTATCGGATGGACCATTAATAATCTTCAAACTTTAAATTATATGGACCGTACTATCGATCCAAATAAAGATTTCATGCATTTTTCTGAATTTTATATGTTTTTTTTTGAAAAACTTTCCTATAGCTTTTAAAAAATCACCCTTTAGATCCACGGAATTAAATCATATAATAATTAAGAGAGTTAATACAAAGAGAAGAATGGCAACACACAAAGATCGTAAAACTACAGGAAGAGAAATCTAGCTATTTGTATGTTAACTTCCAGAAATGAGAGACTAACATTTGCTTTTGCAAAGAACATTTGTTTGTTGTTATTTTACTGTTTTATAAGGTTTTGCTAAGAAAACAAAACAATAAAAGATATGTATTCATTTCGTTTTCGTGTATATTTTTGAATGTATTTATTGTTTTCCTCATTTTCATATTTTGATTTAACATGTAAATATGACTGCAAAATTTGTATTCGCTGTCATCTCTCAACGTTGCGTCGGTAATAACAGCAAAGAGTGAGATTACCTGTCTTGAATATAGAAAGTCTTTCGTAACATTAAATTAAATTATTAAAACTTGTCTTCTCCCCTTTCGAATCTAACATCTATTTCTTGATTTCATTGCTATTGATAATGCAAATAATAAACAAACATATGAAAACAATTAATTGTGTTCTTTAAAAATTTTTATCAATTTAAATATATTTATTATTTATTTATTTCTCCGAATTTTATTTGATAACTTCTGAATTTCATATGTACTGAAATTTATTTGATGAGTTCTGAGTTTCAAATAACAAGTTCCGATTTTCAAATGATGAGTTCTGAATTTCAAATGTAATTTCTGAATTTCAAATGGAATTTCTGAATAAAATTTTCCGAATTTTATTTGATAACTTCTGAATTTCATATGTTTTGAAATTCATTTGATGAGTTCTGAATTTCAAAGAACAAGTTCTGATTTTCAAATGATGAGTTCTGAATTTCAAATGGAATTTATGAATTTCAAGTGATGAGTTCTGAATTTCAAATGGAATTTCTGAATATCAATTGAAGAGTTCTGAATTTCAAATAGAATTTCTGAACTTCAATTAATGAGTTCTGAATTACAATTGATCTTTTCTGAATTACACTTGGAAATGGTGCAGAACTAGAATTTTGGCCGATGGAATTTGATGCTGCATCGATTGAAAAATACAAAGACTTTTAGCTGAGTTTGAAAATCACTCGGACACTGGTCGTCATAATAATATAGGACTCAAATGACTTAATGGATTCAACTCACTGAAAGGGGTTGGCTTTTTAAAATTTTAAATTTGAACTACCGATTACTTTGACTTTGAAAGGTAGAATAACATTATACTCTCCATCTCCAGGATGGTGGTGGATGTCATTCCGTTTGTAACACCTTGAAATATTGACCTGAGACCCTATAAAGTATATATATTCTTGATCGTCATAAAATTCTATAACACGCTAGCATCTAAACGAAAAGAGCTGGGACGTCCAAATTTTCCACAAATGCGTCTTATAGTCGTAGGGAAAAACTCCTCCCTCACAATGACTGAAAATGCCCATAATAACCCCTAATATTTTAGAGTATTTATGCATGTCTCTTCAATTTGTCTACTTGTACATACATGATATTGGGTATGCTCATTCCCCTATAACAAAAACCAGAAAGTGATTCTTATTCGAAGGGGATGAAAAGGGGATAAAAATGGTACCTATCAAACGAAAACAGCTAGAAGCACAAAATTCGGTGTGTACATTTGAGTAGATACATAATATAGAAGTATTTTTCCCAAATTCGAATTTTTGAAGGGGTAAAATGGGAATAGAGGGATAAAAATGGTAGCAACCAAAAGCTGCACCTAAATTAATTAATTTCGGTGTATACATTCCTCTGATTGCATAAATGGATTTTTCGAAATACACACTTTTTGAGGTTAAAATGAAAAAAAGGGATACAAATTGTACCAACCAAATGACCACAGCTAGAGTCATGATATTCGGAATATACATTCGTCTATCCGTCTGTTGTAAGTACGCTAGCATCTAAACGAAAGGAGCTAGGACATCCAAATTTTCCACAAATTCGTCTTATAGTCGTACGGAATTTTTTCCCTCACAAGGAAATTCGGAATATACATTCCTCCGACTATGTAGACACGAAAAATATAAATTCGTACTTTCAATGAGGCAGAGGGATAAAAATGGTACCAAATAAACGGCTACAGCTAGAATGATGAGATTCGGTGTGAACATCCATCTAATTGAGTAGACACGTAAAATAAAGGGATTTTAGAAAGTTGTACTCTTTAGGGGGTAAAAAGGGGATAAAATTGGTACCAATTAAACGGCTACAGCTAAAAACACGAAATTCGGTGTGAACACGTAAAATAAAGAGATTTTGGAAAGTCGTACTCTTAAGGGGGTAAAATGTGTAAAAGGGGATAAAAATGGTACTAACTTTTCGGCTACAGCTAGAATGATGAAATTTCGTGCATACATTGATGTGACCGTGTAGACACGCAAAATAAAGTGATTTTAGAAAGTCGTACTCTTAAGGGGGTAAAATTGAAAAAAGGGGATAAAAATGGTACCAACCAAATGACCGCAGCTAGGATCATGAAATTCGGTGTATACATTCCTCTGACTGTGTAAACACGCAAAATAAAAAGATTATTCCAAATTCGTACTTTTTTACTTTTACGGCAAAAATTGATTGGATCAAGAAGTTAAGTTATTTTAAGATATTTAAGATCTTTGAACATTGCTGCCTTGCATTTACTTTTTGAATTGGTTTGATGTATTATTTCGATAATAGCGTGGCTTAAAATAAATAAAATTATATATTTATTTATAAAATTATTTGTTCAATGTAATCCTGTAATGTTGCTGCACTTCTGTTGGAGGGTATATAAAGTTCGGCGCGGTCGAACTTAAAGCCGTTTTTACCTGTTATTTTTATTTTCAAGTTTGTGTTTGACATCTGCAAAAATTTACAAATTGTAATAAATTTACATTGAAAATTTTCGAAAAGAGATCGACCTTCAGTTTAGTCTTCATGAAGCTCATTTTCATCTCGATGGCTATGTCAATAAGCAAAATGGCCGCATATGAGATTCAGAGAAGCCACACGTTACTATTGAGAAGCCAATGTATACACAACAAGTCACAGTTTGGTGTGCAGTTTGGGCTGGCGCCATCATTGGGCCATGAACTGAAAAAATGGGTTGATCGTATGAGGTACGGTCAAGCCAGTCGTGGTTGTGGTATTATTAAATGACAAAGTTCAACCTTTCCTATAAAACCAGAAATTTGAAAAAACAATCAGTACTTTTTTATAGCCGAATATAATTTATAATTTTAAATGGCTCACCCTATATCAAAGTACATAGAAAAAATAGAAATATATTATTTTATAATACATGGGAGGTAGGCGTGATTGTGGGTGGATTTTATAGATTTTACACAAATTAAGGAAGTCTATTTTCCTGAGTGTGTGTTGGCCAACATTGCCCTGTCCTTACCACATTTAACTTATTTATATAATAATTTCCTCTTACTGTGTGATATGGTGAAACTACAATTGCTGATTGTAAATATCTAAAATTGAAATTAGCTCCTGATCCAATGCAAGATGCTTGACCTTTATGCAAACAGATTTTACATTTTGAAATGCGTTGGCCAAAATACATAAAATTGCCATCAATCAAAATATGTATAATTTTTTTTTCGTTGCGCAATGAAATTATTTCCATATGAGTTTTAGCGAATATTTGCCAAAACCGAAAACATTGCTGATCATCAAATTAATTTGTGATATATGAGATTTATGTAAATTAAATCCCTTTCGACAGTAGCACCACCGCATATTTGCGACACAGAGCCGTTTGTGCTTTTCACATCGACCATACTATAGTAGTCCGTAGTCCGGCTGACGTCATTCCGTCTACCCCCTGAGTTTCAATTTGCAATGAGTATTAAATTTATTTGCATATTTTTACATGGACGTGGACGTGGACGTGGACAACATGAACATGTTTACACGGACAATAGAGCAACAGCCACTAATTGACTGAACGTATGGCTGGCTGTCCGAGCCTTCATCCACTCTCTCTCTCTCTCGCTACCACCCTCTCGTTTAGCCTTTCGACAAGCAGGACCAGCAAAAAAACGACGTAATCGAGTACTCGTGTGTCCGTTTGCGAAATTATTCAAATTAATGTAATAAATCTAATTACAATTGGGAATTACATTCACCAATGATGAAATGCACCAAATTCCACACCACATCACTCTCACCACACACATGCATATAAATACATATACATATTGTGTAACATTCCTCACAGGATTTAGAGTCCTGTTCGGACGTTGTTGCCTGGTGTTTATGACTGGATTAGATGGATTTTTTGAGGATTTCAACACACACACACATACGTGCGTATACAAAAATCTCGACAACTAGCTTTTATTATGCAAATTTATTAAATGTTATTAAACACTAGATTTGCTGCTCGTTTTCAGAACTTTTATTTTTTCAGTGTGAACAAATGCAGTTGTGTACAACACGAAATTTTAAATGGATTTAGTTTTGAAGCATATTTGAAATGTGAATGCTTGCCTATAAAATCAATTTTAAATAATTTGTTAAGATTTTTAAGTTGTATACCCATCCATCTGTTGAAAGCATGAGACCACCTAAAGAAAACGAGTTACTAGGTCCAGTTTTTCCAAATAGTTGCAGATCGGTTGGAATTGCAGATGGGAGAAATTCGCATAGAGAGATAAAATCTCTAATAAGGACAGAAAGTGCCAATGACAATGTCCAACAAATTAAGACTTTTTGATTGGATCAGAATAGCGACCCTATAATTCTGAAAGGGAATTTATGAGGTTAATTTTTGTGGAAGATCTTAACCCTCTAGTTAATCTCTTTATGGGTCAATTTGACCCTTGTTTCGAGTAATTGCTAGTAATTTTTATACCCTCCACCTACAGGATGGGGGTATACTAACTTTGTCATTCCGTTTGTAACACCTTGAAATATCGACCTGAGACCCTATAAAGAATATAAAGGGTGATTTTTTAAGAGCTTGATAACTTTTTTAAAAATAAAAAACGCATAAAATTTGCAAAATCTCATCGGTTCTTTATTTGAAACGTTAGATTGGTCCATGACATTTACTTTTTGAAGATAATTTCATTTAAATGTTGACCGCGGCTGCGTCTTAGGTGGTCCATTCGGAAAGTCCAATTTTGGGCAACTTTTTCGAGCATTTCGGCCGGAATAGCCCGAATTTCTTCGGAAATGTTGTCTTCCAAAGCTGGAATAGTTGCTGGCTTATTTCTGTAGACTTTAGACTTGACGTAGCCCCACAAAAAATAGTCTAAAGGCGTCAAATCGCATGATCTTGGTGGCCAACTTACCGGTCCATTTCTTGAGATGAATTGTTCTCCGAAGTTTTCCCTCAAAATGGCCATAGAATCGCGAGCTGTGTGGCATGTAGCGCCATCTTGTTGAAACCACATGTCAACCAAGTTCAGTTCTTCCATTTTTGGCAACAAAAAGTTTGTTAGCATCGAACGATAGCGATCGCCATTCACCGTAACGTTGCGTCCAACAGCATCTTTGAAAAAATACGGTCCAATGATTCCACCAGCGTACAAACCACACCAAACAGTGCATTTTTCGGGATGCATGGGCAGTTCTTGAACGGCTTCTGGTTGCTCTTCACTCCAAATGCGGCAATTTTGTTTATTTACGTAGCCATTCAACCAGAAATGAGCCTCATCGCTGAACAAAATTTGTCGAACCGAACATTTCGAACCGAACACTGATTTTGGTAATAAAATTCAATGATTTGCAAGCGTTGCTCGTTAGTAAGTCTATTCATGATGAAATGTCAAAGCATACTGAGCATCTTTCTCTTTGACACCATGTCTGAAATCCCACGTGATCTGTCAAATACTAATGCATGAAAATCCTAACCTCAAAAAAATCACTCTTTATATACTTGATCGTCATAAAATTCTAAGACGATCTAGCCATGTCCGTCCGTCTGTTGAAAGCACGCTAGATTCTAAACGAAAATCACTCTTTATATACTTGATCGTCATAAAATTCTAAGACGATCTAGCCATGTCCGTCCGTCTGTTGAAAGCACGCTAGATTCTAAACTAGAACGTTCAAATTTTCCACAAATGCGTCTTATAGTCGTAGATCGGTTGGGATTGAAACGGGGCGAAATCGGCCCAAAGGGAAAAATTTTTCCCTTACAAGGACTAAAAATACCCACAATAATACCTAATATTTTAGCGTATTTAAGCATATTTTTGAATATGTCTATCTATATTTGATTGATATTTGGTACAAAAAACGGATAAAAATGGTACATATTAAACGACAACAGCTAGAAACATGAAATTCGGTGTGTACATTGAATCTAATTGAATAGATACATAATGTAAAAGTATTTTTTCCAAATTCGTACTTTTAAGGGGTAAATGGGAATATAGGGATAAAAATGGTACCAACCAAACGGCTGTACCTAGAATAATGAAATTCGGTATATACATTCCTATGATTGCATAGACAAGTAAAATACACGGATTTTTGAAAATTCGTACTTTTTGGGGTTAAAATAAAAAAGGGGATAAAAATAGTACCAATCAAATGACCGCAGCTAGAGTCATGAAATTCGGAGTATACATTCCTCTGACCGTGTAGACATGGAAAATAAACTGATTTTTCAAAATTCGTACTTTTTGGGGTCAAAATATAAAAAGGGGTTATAAATAGTACCAACCAAATGGCCGCAGCTAGAGTCATGAAATTCGGAGTATACATTCCTTTAACTACGTAGACATGAAAAATAAGAGGTTTTTTTCCAAATTCGTACTTTCAAGGGATACAATGTGTACGGAGGGATAAAATTGGTACCAACCAAACGGCTACACCTGGAGTAATGAAATTCGGTGTATACATTCCTCTGATTGCGTAGACACTTAAAAACAGATTTTTCGAAATTCGTACATTTTGGGGTTAAAATGAAACTAGTAAATCAAAAAAATTTTTTTTTTTCAAATCCATGCTTTATGCAAGCAGAATTCTATTGGGCCTAGAAATTCTTTTTTAGTTATCTTTTGTAGAAGGAAAAATTACTGCGTTATCAGGAGCAGAAATAATAGATTTTTAATTTGTGGTTTGTATGGGAGGTACCACGCCCCTTTGTCCAATTGGTCAAATTTTTCCATTTCCTTGTATTGTCATCGAAAATGATTAAGTGTGCAAAATTTGAGCAAAATTGGTTGAGAAAAAAGCTTTCAAAAATTGATTTCAAATTTTGTGGCACACAAACATATATAGAAAGTAACCTTATATAAAGCATGGAAAAAGGGGATAAAAATAGTGCCAATTAAACGACTACAGCTAGAATGATGAAATTCGAATTGCGTAGAAACGTCAAGGGGGTAAAAATGGTACCAATCAAATGGGCGCAGTTATGAAATTCGGAGTATACATTCCTTTGACTAGGTAGACATGAAAAATAAAAGTTTTTTTTTCAAATTCGTACTTTCAAGGGATACAATGGGTACGGAGGGATAAAACTGGTACCAACCAAACGGATGTACCTAGAATAATGAAATTCGGTGTATACATTCCTCTGATTGCAGAGACAAGTAAAATACACGGATTTTTCAAATTTCGTGCTTTTTGGGGTTAAAATGAAAAAAGGGATAAAAATAGTACCAGTCAAATGACCGCAGCTATAGTCATGAAATTCGAGCTCATTCCTCTGATTTTTCGAAATTTGTACTTTTTGGGGTTAAAATGAAAAAAGGGGATAAAAATAGTACCAGTCAAATGACCGCAGCTCGAGTCATGAAATTCGGAGTATACATTCCTCTGACTGTGTAGACACGAAAAATAAACGGATTTTTCGAAATTCGTACTTTTTGGGGTTAAAATAGAAAAAGGGAATAAAAATAGTACCAACCAAATGAAAGTCATGAAATTCGGAGTATACATTCCTTTGACTACGTAGACATGAAAAATAAAAGTTTTTTTCCAAATTCGTTCTTTCAAGGGATACAATGGTACAGAGGGATACAAATAGAACGAACTAAACGACTACAGCTAGAATGATGAAATTCGAATTGCGTAGAAACGTCAAGGGGGTAAAAAGGGTACCAACCAAATGGGCGCAGCTGGAATCATGGAATTCGGTGTATACATTCCTCTGACAGCATAGACTCGCAAAATAAAAAGTTTTTTTTTCCAAATTCGTAATTTTTCTTTTACGGCAAAAATTGGTTGAATCATGAAGTTAGGTTATTTTGCACTATGTACGTTTGATAATGGATTTTCAAAATTTGTACTTTTGGAATTGAAATAGAATGGAAATACAACCAACTGTAGCACCCACTATCTACCAATATTTTTATACACTCCACGAGAGTATTATGGCTTTGTGCATTTGTTTGTAACACCCAAAAGGAATCTGGATAGACCCATTGTTAAGTATACCGATCGACTTAGAATCACTTTCTGAGTCGATTTAGCAATGTCCGTCTGTCTGTCTGTCCATCTATTGTTGTAATCAAACTAAAGGTCGCAATTATAGTCCGATCTTAACAAAAATTGGCACAAGAAAGTTTTGTGGATCAAGGACGAACGCTATTTAATTTGAGGCAAATCGGTTCAGATTTAGATATAGCTCCCATACAAATGTCGCTCCCGATTTGACATTTTCCGCTCTAGAAACAACATATTGTACCCGATTTTCTTTAAATTTGACACAACATCTTACAATCCAACTAGAAACACCTATGCAGAAATTTGGTAAGATCGGTTCAGATTTAGATATAGTCCCCATACAAATGTCGCTCCCGATTTGACATTTTCCGCTCTAGAAACCACATATTATACTCGATTTTCTTTAAATTTGGCACAACATCTTATAATCCAACTAGCAACACATATGCAGAAATTAGGTAAGATCGGTTCAGATTTAGATATAGCGCAAATACAAATGTTGCTCCCAAATGTTTAACCGATTTTGGCCAAACTATACATATATATTATATATTTCACCTATTTCGTTCCAGATTTCAATATACCCCCATACCGATTTAACATTTATTGTCAAACACACACATTTACAGGATGCAAAAATCCTACCCGTTTTCACTTTTTCATCGAATTAAATTGTATTCGGATAGAAAGTGGAGTGTATGATAGAGTCGGCCCCGCCCGACTTCAGCCTTTCCTTACTTGTTGGCTTTGAAAATATTTTTGAAAATATAAATATAAGAATATTTATTTTTTGAATTGACGTATTGCGTGGATTGAAATAATTATAATGTTATATTTATTTATAAAATTAATTTTTCAATATTTGTATTTGGTTTGGCTATATTAAAAACTTATATTTTCCTGCAATATTACTGCACTTCTACGAAAACCGACAACCTCTGTGGAATGCAATCCATGGTGGAGGGTATATATAGTTCGGCCCGGCCGAACATAACGCCGTTTTTACTTGTTTTTCTTAAAACATGTATAAAATATTTTTAAGAGATGACCATATATATGGATATTTCATGGTTCTGGACTATCGTACGTTTAAAAGGGGCGAACATCAAAATCAACTTAAAAATATTTTTACTTATTGGTTATTGTTGTAACAAATATTTTGTCATAATAGAGTACTTGCATCACGATGCAAAATTTTAGGAAAAAATGGTCTTAAAATTAAACAAGTAAGGAAAGGCTAAAGTCGGACGGGGCCGACTATATAATACCCTACACCACTCCCTGCATTTATACATCGCTTTGATTACTAAACCCAGGTATTCCATTGGAGCAATTTTATGTAGTTCATATAAATTTATCTTTAGTAAAATTTAATGAATATGGTTAATAATATGGTAATTGGCAAATACAAATTATACAGTAGTAATAGGACCGACATTTCAAAAGGGGGCCTATAACAACATTTTGGGCCTAGTCCAAAACATGGGCCTATATATTTCTCATTCACGGTAGGTATTCTTAGTTGAAAAATATCATGATCTGCAAAATTTGATGAAGATCCGATGTAAGATGTAGTTTCTAGAGCTGTAATAGATCAGAATGGAGCCTCATTTGGGTTATACCAAAGTATGGACATATGGGCATCTCCCAAACAAGTAAGGAAAGGCTAAAGACGGGCGGACTTTCTATCACTACAATTCAATTCGGCAAAAAAGTGAAATCGGGAAGGATTTTTGCATCCTGTAAATGTATGTGTTTGACAAAAAATGTTAAATCGGAACGGACATTTGTATGGGGGTATATTGAAACCTGGAACGCTTTCGCCATGTCTGTTTATTGGTGAAATATAATATGTAAAATTTGGCCAAAATCGGTTAAACATTCGGGAACAACATTTGTATGAGGGCTCTATCTAAATCTGAACCTATCTTACCCACTTTGACCATAGATGTTTCTAGTTCGATTATAAGATGTTGTGCCAATTTTAAAGAAAAACGGGTACAATGTGTGGATTTTAGAGCGGAAAAAGTCAAATCGGGATCGACATTTGTATGAACGCTATATCTAAATCTGAACCGATCTTACCCAATTTTTGCATACGTGTTTCTAGTTGGATTATAAGATGTTCTGCCAAATTTAAAGAAAAATCGGGTACAATATGTCGTTTCTAGAGCGGAAAATGTCAAATCGGGAGCGACATTTGTATGGGGGCTATATCTAAATCTGAACCGATCTTACTCAATTTATGCATACGTGTTTCTAGTTGGATTATAAGATGTTCTGCCAAATTTAAAGAAAATCGGGTACAATATGTCGTTTCTAGAGCGGAAAATGTCAAATCGGGAGCGACATTTGTATGGGGGCTATATCTAAATCTGAACCGATCTTACCCAATTTTTGCATACGTGGTTCTAGTTCGATTATAAGATGTTCTGCAAAATTTAAAGAAAATCGGGTACAATATGCCGTTTCTAGAGCGGAAAATGTCAAATCGGGAGCGACTTTTGTATGGGGGCTATATCTAAATCTGAACCGATCTTACCCAATTTCTGCATAGGTGCTTCTAGTTGGATTATAAGATGTTGTGCCAAATTTAAAGAAAATCGGGTACAATATGTCGTTTCTAGAGCGGAAAATGTCAAATCGGGAGCGACATTTGTATGGAGGCTATATCTAAATCTGAACCGATTTCCTCCAAATTCAATACCGATGGTCCTTGGTCAGAAAAAATAACTTCTGCCAAGTTTGATGACAATCGGACAACAATTGCGACCTGTAGAGTGCGAACAAGCTTAGATGGACAGCAGACGGACGGACAGACAGACATCGTTAAATCGAATCAGCTGGTGGTTCTAAGCCGATCCGTATACTTAAAGGTGGGTCTAGCTCAATTATTTCTTGGTGTTACAAACATTTGGCGCGAAACTAACTTATAATACCCTAGACCACGAAGTGGTGTAGGGTATAAAAAGTGAATTGTAACTAAGCAACGCTTTGGACTCTTTAATTTAATTATATTTTGTTTACTATTACGTGTCAGAAACAATATTTTTTCAACTGTCCATATTCAAGCTCTCGAAAAATTGTCCCGTCCATTGGCATGCAATGACTCTTATACGTCAAGAGATGTGTGGGTATTTCTGCCATAATGTAAACAACTCAGTCCTAAGAATGCTAAAGTCATAAATGTCCTTTCAAATTATAAAAGGGACTTCAAATGATGATAACATTCCAACTACAGCAAATGCTTCAACACGTTCTGAGTTAAGACAAGAGGTGTAAATTGCCAAAAACTCATTTTATGCCAATAAACTACCAGGATGCCAGAGTCCTTTAATGATCAGCATCAGTCGCTACTACTGCTGCTGCAACAGTAGTGTTGAGTAGAGTGCGAGTGTGCCCTCATGACTGTGCAGATGTTTGCATTTGTATCTGTCAGTTGCTTTTCACAGTTTCGTCTGCTTTTTCGAGTGTATCATTTAAACGCCCGTTCAAGATTCTGGGGTAAAATACTTACAACACAACCTGGCGATGCGTGGAACCTAAAGGAAGTTTTTTCGAAAAATTGTCAATGAAAAAGCGATGTCAAAATAAAGCCAAATTAATGGCGTTAACGGCCGATGCACCAGATTTTTCCAGTTTCATACCTTTAAGGGCAAAATGGGAATAGAGGGATAAAAATAGTACCGACAAAAACACTATATTTCCCAGGCTATACAAGTATATGCTGACACCAGAGTTTGAAACAAGATTGTGGCGACTCCGCAACTTTTCTAAGAGTCAAAAAAGTTGGCTTGGTAAACATCGTAGATCCCAGTTTTTGTACAAACCAAATTAGCACCCAGTTCCTTCTTACACAAAAACTAAAACCTTAGCCATGTAACCCATATTCAGTCTACAATTACATTGCAATTAAACTTCTCCGAAACCCCACGGCTTGTTATATTTTTCCTTTTCCTAAGTCTTGATGGAAATGTTTCTTTTTTTTTGAATTCTAGGCAGATTTCCCTTCATCTGGATGATGATATTAAGTGAGTCACATTGTGTTTGCAACTACATACATACTAACAATTCCTATCTACAAGTACTTGCAATTCTAACCTTCGAAACATTCGCATCGTCCGGCCTTCCTTGCTCCATCTATCTCCTTACTCATCCATCCATCCATGTTCCCCCTTCCCCATGCACCCACCCTTCTGTAATTCTTCTCCTCGCGTTGCATGTTCTACTTGGTATTAGAGACTGTTGCAACAGCAATGTTCTCTCAAGGAAAATTGGCTTTTAAAATCATTCGGTACTTGAGTTATTAGCATACTTACAACAGACACTTGTAACAAGTGTTGAAAAATTTTCCATTTCAAAATTCCTGAGAAATTTGTTGAAGCAATTTCTTAAATACTTTTTAAAGGCAATAGTTTCTGACGACATACCTACACGTACATATGTCTCGGAGTTGGGGTTTGGAGAGGCAAATTTGATTTTATACATCAGTAGAGATTAATTTTAATACGTTTTGGTATTTACGTACATGTTGTGATAACATAACATCACATAAATTAACATTCATTTAGGATTCTAGTTATAAATTTCTTATCCATACTAACCTGAGGCTAACAATACACTCTTCTAATGCATATAAGACAAAATACAGGGTTTTCCAATAAGAGGTGTTATTTTGGTATTCAAAGAAAAATGTAATTTTTTGAGATAAATGATCGGATGTTTATTTCATTATAAAGAGGAAGGTATGCCGTTAATAATGAAAAACAACATCAGCTAAATGGTCACCACGATCACGCTTACAGGACCATATCGTTTTCATGAAATTTTCCATAACCAAATCGCAAACTGGCTACCCTATGTACTCGATAGCCTCACGACTTCTATCTTTGAGGTCTTCAATCGACGCTGGGCTGTTGGCGTAGACCTTATCTTTCGCGTGGCCCCAAAGGAAGAAGTCGCAAGGTGTTCAATCACATGATCTCGGTGGCCAATTGTGATCACCTCTTCGAGAGATAACACGGTCCGGAAACGTTTCCCGTAAAAGAGCAATGGTTTCGTTGCTTGTGTGGCACGTAGCGCCGTCTTGTTGAAAGTAAACGTTGTCCAGATCAATACAATCCAACTCCGACCATAAAAAATCATTAATCATCTCTCGATAGCGCAATCCATTCACCGTAACTGTTGATCCAACCTCATTTTCGACAAAGTAATACAAAATAATACAATCCAACTCCGACCATAAAAAATCATTAATCATCTCTCGATAGTGCAATCCATTCACCGTAACTGTTGATCCAACCTCATTTTCGACAAAGTAAGGTCCAATGACCCCGCCGGACCATAAACCGCACCAAACAGTCACACGATGAGGATAGAGAGGCTTCTCAACAATAACTCTTGGGGTTTCCGAGTCCCAGATGCGACAATTTTGCTTGTTGACGTAGCCACCGAGGTGGAAATGGGCCTCATCAGTCAAGATGATTTTTCGATGGAATTCCGAATCATTTTCATTCATGAATTTTAATAATTTCAATGCGTTGTTGAAGGGTGTATCGTTCCATTTTTAGTACTGGCGTAGTTTCTACTTGTCAAATGTCAAAAAATAAAAGCTTAAAAAGTGGCAGCTACCGAAATATCGGGTGAATCAAAATAACACCTCTTGTTGCCAAACCCTGTATATAAATGTGCTTAAATAAAATATTGAGGGTTTTTGGGGACATTTACAGTCATTAAAAAAACTCGATTAATTTTCCCTATTTACAATCTCAGCACACTCCACACATTCAGAGGAACCTACACATTGAATTTCACGATCCCATCCACAGCCGCATGGTTAGTACCATTCCTATCCTTTTTTTCCCAGAAAACGTATCATGATCTCAGCTTCAGCTGTTTTGTTGGTAACATTATTATCCCTCTTTTCCGATTATATCCATTAAACTTCGAATTTTGAATTATCCATTTATGTCTTAAGTCTACGCAATGGGAGTTATGTACAAACCAAATTTAATGTTTCTAGCAGTCGTCTTTTGATAGGTACTATTTTAATCCTTTTTTGTCCCATTTCTCCCGCTTCAACTTGTATTTACTTTCTGGTGCTTTAGAGCTACAAGAGGAATGTATGCAACAAATTTCAGGTGCATATGAAATTATCAAAAAATTGCCTAAATACTCTAAATATTTGAAAGAATTTCTTGTACTTGTAAGGGAAAATTTTCGCCCACTTTCAAGCACAACGATCTACAATTATTATGCATTTTTATGAAAAATTTGAACCTCCTAGCTCATATCGTTCGAAATTAGGTGTGTTTTCAACAGAACGGACATGGCATTGGCCACTAAATTTATATAATTTTACAAGTATTTCTATGAGAAAAAATCGAGCATTTTTTGAAAATCGATGCAAAGCCTTCTACAGACGATGGTCATGTAAAATATAGATATTTCAGTAAAATATAGATTGAAATCGAAATTAAAAAATTTTGTTTGTTTTGATTTTGGTTCGAATTACCTGGAAAGTGATGCTATTTATACCCTACACCACAGGGTGTAGGGTATAACACATTTGTTTGTAACACCCAAAAGGAAACGACATAGACCAATTGTTTATTATACCGATCGACTTAGAATCACTTTTTGAGTCGATTTAGCAATGTCCGTCTGTCCGACCGTCTGTCCATATATTCTTGTACTCAAAGTCCAGGTCGCTATTGAGGTTAGAACTAAATGAAACTTTGCACAATGAAGTTTTATGGGTTAAGGACGAAGGCTATTTAATTTGAAGAATATCGGTTCAGATTTTGAAATAGCTTCCATACAAATTTCGCTCCCAATTTTACTTTTTCCGCTCTAGAAACCACATATTTTAATAGATTTTCTTCAAATTTAGCAAAACAACTTATGTTTTAACTAGAAACAACTCTGGCAAAAATGGGCCAAATCGGTTCAGATATATATATATAGCTCCCACAAAAATGTCTCCCCCGATTTGATTATTTCCGCTCTAGAAACCACATATTTTAATAGATTTTCTTCAAATTTAGCAAAACAACTTATATTTCAACTAGAAACAGCTCTGGTAAAAATGGTCCAGATCGGTTCAGATATATATATAGCACACAAATGTCTCCCCCGATTTGATTATTTCCGCTCTAGAAACCACATATTTTAACAGATTTTCTTTTCTTTTTTTACAAATACAGATAGAAGTATGAAATTTGTAGTATATATATACCCGGTTCAAATGTAACGACCTTTTATATCCTACACCACAGGGTATATTGACTAGGTGTATGGTATCATATAGTCGGCCACGACCGACTTTAACCTTCCTAGTAGTAGTTTTCTAGTAGGGTTTGTCGAGTAGAACAAGAATCTGTATGTGAAACTTCCCAAACACCTCAAAAATATAAAAATTTATTTAGAACGCAACTTTGGTTTTAAAAATCCGTTGGTAATTGACTGATTGATGTTTCCACCGAAACTAATTTTTGGAAAAATACAAGTTTTGGTCCTCAATTCATAAAATTATGGGAAATCTGAACTGGAATGACGAAAACTAGTATTTTTAGACAAAAAATTTTTTTATTTTAGTTTTTTTTTTCGTTTGTATTTTTTGGTCTGTAATCAATATTTGATTTGAACTGGGATATTGCCATGGCTCAAGACCATTTTGCATCTATATTTAATAGAATGCAATTTTAATTACAAATGACATGGTGACATTGATTACTTGGCTGCAGACTACCACTATCATGATTTGCACCCTGTCTAAAGGTTTTGTCGCTGCGACTTTTCAACATCAAACTCGGCCTCTTTAAGCAAATGATTCTCACAAACGAACGAGAAGCACACCTCACTTGCCAAATTTGCGCTTAAAAAATCGCACCATCGTGATCGATTGATTGATTTTCTATGAGTTTTGAATGTAATACATTCGAATTTCAGCTATTCGATCATGTAATTTCTTATCACGAAGGAAATTTTTGTTTTGGTAATGGAAAGGAGAACCACACTCAACCATACACACATTTGACCATATACGTATTTCATTGTCCTGTGTAGGGACAAATCATCAGTGATCCTTCTGTATGGAGTGCTTGCGTTAACATGATGTCATCAATTGTATATATATCTACATTTTATGAAAATTACGTATGCGTACTATATATGGGACATTTTGAGGCTTGGTTGAAATTTTATCGTATTTCCAAATTTTCAAAAAATTAAAAAACATAATAATTTGTATAGCCCATTTTCAACCAAGCCTAAAAAGTTACAGAGTAAATAGATGTTTAAATAAAAAATGTTCGAGAAAATAAAAAATAAAGTTTTTATTTAAAAAATCAAAATTTGTATACAAAACAGGGTAAATATTTGTTTCAATATTTTTTCTGAAAAGTGCTTCAAAAAACAAAAATATTAAAAAAAAGGATATCCAATTCGGACCATTATTGACGAAGTTATGAGCAAAAGACTGAAAAAAGAACTACTATTTAACGATTTTTAAAAAAGCTATATCTTTTTAACGAGTAATCAGAAAAAAAAAAACTCAAAGTATACCAGGCGGTGTTTTTTAGTGGGTACTAAAAAATTAAAAAAATGGAGGAAATCAAAAATATTTGTTAACCCGAAAACCTCACCGAAAAGCGTTCCAAAGAGCGTTGTGTTCTACCTGAAACCTTTCTCATTACCATTTGCTGTAGGCTGATGGGTTTTCAACACGATACAGCTTCTTCCCCATTATTTATTTATTATACCCTCCACCTCCAGGATGGGGGTATACTAACTTTGTCATTCCGTTTGTAACACCTTGAAATATCGACCTGAGACCCTATAAAGTATATATATTCTTGATCGTCATAAAATTCTGAGACGATCTAGCCATGTCCGTCCGTCCGTCTGTCCGTCTATTGAAAGCACGCTAGCATCTAAACGAAAGAAGCTAGAACGTTCAAATTTTCCATAAATGAGTCTTATAGTCAGTTGGGAGTGAAATGGGGCGAAAGGGAAGATTTTTCCCACACAAGGACTTAAAATACCCATTATATACCCTAATATTTTAGGGTGTTTAAGCATATTATTTTCAATATGTCGGCTTGTACTTACTTGATATTGGGTATGTGCATTCCCCCGATAACAAAAACGAGCACCATAAAGTGATTCTTATTTGTAGGGGGTAGAAAAGGGATAAATATGGTATATATTAAACGACAACAACTAGAAACACGAAATTCGGCGTGTACATTCCTCTAATTGAGTAGATACATAATATAAAAGTATTTTTTCCAAATTAGTACTTTTAAAGGGTAAAATGGTACGAGGGATAAAAATGGTAACAACCAAACGGCTGCCCCTAGACTAATCAAATTCGGTGTATACATTCCTCTGATTGCACAGACACGTAAAATACACGGATTTTTCAAAATTCGTACTTTTTGGGGTTAAAGTTAAAAGGGGGATAAAAATAGTACCAATCAAATGACCACAGCAAGAGTCATGAAATTCGGACTATACATTCCTTTGACTACGTAGACATGGAAAATAAAAGTTTTTTTCCAAACTCGTACATCCAAGGGATACAATGGGTACAGAGGGATAACAATGGTACCACCCAAACGGATTTTTCGAAATTCGTACTTTTTGGGATTAAAATGAAAAATTGGGCACAAATAGTACTAACCAATTGACCGCAGCTAGAGTCATGAAATTATGTGTATACATTCTGCACTAGACTGCATAGACACGGAAAAAACGGATTTTTTCGAAATTCGTACTTTCAAGGGATACAATGGTACAGAGGGATAAAAATAGTACAAACTAATCGACTACAGCTAGAATGATGAAATTCTAATTGAGTAGAAACGTCAAATAAAGAGATTTTAGATAGTCGTACTCTTAAGGGGGTAAAAATGATACCGACCAAATGGCCGCAGCTGGAATCATGGAATTTGGCGTATACATTCCTCTGACTGCATAGACACGCAAAATAAAAAGGTTTTTTCCAAATTCGTACTTTTTCTTTTACGCAAAAATTGGTTGAATCATGAGGTTAGGTTATTTGTTTTTGTACTATGTACGTCTGATAATGGATTTTCAAAATTTGTACTTTTGGAATTGAAATAGAATGGAAATACAACCAACTGTAGCACCCACTATCTACCAATATTTGTGGTATTTAAGCTTTTTGAAAATATAAATAGAAAAAAAATTATTTTTTGAATTGACGTAATGGTAGCCTTTCCTTATAAGCGTGGTTTGATATAATTGAAATATTATATTTATTTATAAAATTATTTTTATAATATTTGTATTTGTTTTGCTTTGGCTATATTAAAAAATTTATATTTTCCTGTAATATTACTGCACTTCTACGAAAATCGACATCCTCTGTGGAATGCAATCAATGGTGGAGGGTATATAAAGTTCGGCCCGGCCGAACTTAACGCCGTGTTTACTTGTTTTTTAAATAAATAGTTATATTAGTAAGTCAAGATTTTGGGGGTATTTGGAAAATTTTGCACACTGGTTCAGGTTTTACTCGACAAAATCTGCAAGACAATACTATAACTTCTCATATATTTCTACTTCTGTTTTTTTGTCGCACTTTGTAATCAAATTTATTGATTACATAACGGCACATATATTTATCTAACAACTCCGTTGGATGGACTGGGCAATTACGACCTATTACATAACGGAAACTTCATTTATTTAAATGGCCACGCCCACTTATACCGCGATTCCAATATAAATACCCACATACTGGGGCAATCTTCGGGTATCTCTCAAATAAGGCTAACAATTCACATATATAATGAAATATATTACCTTCCTTACCTCCCATCCTTTGATGAAGGGTATGAAAATTACAAATGCGCTCATATCGTTCTCTTTGCTATCCATTTATGAAATGCTTAGAATTCATTAAGGCGATTAACGTTATTTACGTTGCGCTTATCAATTATGATTAAACTAGTCTCCTCTCTTGCTGTGCAAAAGGAAAACTTAAAGGAAATGCAATGGTATTGTTGGCGTTTGCAATCTTTATAAATACAACACAAACATAAACAAAAATGCGAGTACAATCACCAGGGCAGAATGGCAAATAAAACGCTGTAATGTGTTGGGTAATAAACACCCGCGCACATATGTATTTATTTGTGCAAAGAGTTACATTTTCATTTAATATTAAACAAATAAATCGCAGAAATGCGCAGACTAAGGTATGTATGGAACGTACTAATAGTAAGGGTTAAAATTGTAGCACACTTATGGAACTAAAAATAAAGATAAGTAAAATACAGTAACGTTAAGTAACGGATGTAAGAACATATTTTATAAGAAACAAGAAAAACGGCGTTAAGTTCGACCGGGCCGCACTTTATATACCCTCCACCATGGATTGCATTCCACAGATTATGTCGATTTTCGTAGAAGTGCAGTAATATTACAGGAAAATATAATTTTTTTAATATAGCCAACGCAACACAAATGAAAATATTGAAAAAATAATTTTATAAATAAATATAATATTTTAATTATTTCAAACCACGCTTATAAGGCAAGACTACCAATACGTCAATTCAAAAAATAAATATTCTTATATTTATATTTTCAAAAATCTTAAATGCCAAAATATTGGTAGATAGTGGGTACTATAGTTGATTGTATTTCCATTCTATTTTAATTCCAAAAGTACACATTTTTAAAATCCATTATCAGACGTACATAGTGCAAAACTACATGATTCAACCAATTTTTGCCGTTAAAGAAAAAGTACGAATTTCGAAAAATCCGTTTATTTTACGTGGCTACGCAGTCAGAGGAATATATACTCCGAATTGCAAGACTCTAGCTGCGGTTATTTGGTTGGTACTATTTGTATCCCCTTTTTAATCCCAAAAAGTTCGAATTTCGAAAAATCCGTCTATTTCCCGTGTCTACGAAGTCAGAGGAATGTATACTCTGAATTTCATGACTCTAGCTGCGGTCATTTGATTTATACTATTTTTATCCCCTTTTTTCATTTTAACCCCCGAATTTCGAAAAATCTGTTTATTTTACGTGCCTACGCTATCAGAGGAATGTATACACCGAATTTCATTATTCTAGGTGTAGCTGTTTGGTTGGAACCATTTTTATCTCTCCGTACCCATTGCATCCCATGAAAGTACGAATTTGAAAAAACACCTTTTATTTTTCATGTCTACGCAGTCAAAGGAATGTATACTCCAAGTTTCATGACTTTAGCTGCGATCATTTGGTTGGTATTATTTGTATGCCTTTTTTCCATTTTGACCCCAAAAAGTACGAATTTCGAAAAAAACAGTTTATTTTCCGTGTCTACGCAATCAGAGGAATGTCTACACCGAATTTCATTATTCTAGGTACAGCCGTTTGGTTGGTACCATTTTTATCCCTCTATTCCCATTTTACCCCTCAAAAGTACGAATCTGGAAAAAAATACTTTTATATTATGTATCTACTCAATTAGAGGAATGTACACACCGAATTTCGAGTTTCTAGCTGTTGTCGTTTAATATGTACCATTTTTATCCCTTTTTTGCCCCATTTCACCCCCTACAAATAATAATCACTTTATGGTGCACGTTTTTGCTATAAGGGGAATGCGCATACCAAATATCAAGCAAATATAAACAGACATATTCAAAAAACATGCTTAAATACTCTAAAATATTAGGGATTATTATGGGTATTTTTAGTCCTTGTGAGAGAAAAATATTTCCCTTTGGGCCGATTTCGCCCCGTTTCAATCCCAACCGATCTACGACTATAAGACGCATTTATGGAAAATTTGAACGTTCTAGCTCCTTTCATTTAGATGCTAGCGTGCTTTCAACAGACGGACAGACGAACGGACGGACATGGCTAGATTGTCTTAGAATTTTATGACGATCAGGAATATATATACTTTATAGGGTCTCAGTTCGATATTTCAAGGTGTGAATGACAAAGTTAGTATACCCCCATCATGTTGGTGGAGGGTATAAAAATAGGTTTTAAGATAGTTTATCCAATACAGTAAAACTCTTTCAAGAAAAAAAATCTTATAAAAAACTGACGGTCAATAACAAAAACTGGCGAATTCATTTCAAGTTTTACAAAAAAATATAAATTAGGCAAGGACCAATTACACTATCCAACAGCATTTGTTGGAACAGACTATCGACCCTACAATTCTGAAAGGGAATGTTGAGCATTTCGTTTTTGTAGAATAAACTTATAGTCCAACTGTTCTGGTGTCTTTGGTGATCCCAATTGAAATTTTCCTACAAATTTTTTCGTAGAATATTTTAATCCTAAAGTGTCCTTTTTGAAAGAAGTTTTTATTTTTGGATTTTCTCGAAAAAAAGGGTAAAATTCATCCATATAGAAAGGAGCTAGAGGTTTAAGATCTTCCGCAAAACTGATCCTCATAAAATTCCATAATATAGTTCTGACAGTAAGAATTATCTCAGTCACTAACTTAAAACTTTTTTTCACTATGTATAATGGTCCATTCGACCAAAAATTGAAAACTTCGACGCTCTGTAAGAAGAAACTCAGACCATCTGGACTATAAGTTTATACTACAAAAATGATCTACTCAACATGCCCTTTCAGAATTATAGTGTCGCTATTCTGTTCCGATCAGACATATTGAAAAAATATGCTTAAATACTCTAAAATATTAGGGGTTAGTATGTGTATTTTTAGTTCTTGTGAGGGAAAAATTTTTCCCTTTGGGCCGTTCTCGCTCATTTTCAATCCCCAGTGATCTGCAACCATAAGACACATTTAGGAGAAATTTGAACCTCCTAGCTTATTTCATTCGGAAGCTAGCGTGCTTTCAACAGACAGGCGGACATGGCTAAATCATCTTAGAATTTTACCACGACCCAGAATATATATACTTTATGGGGTCTCCGTTGAATATTTCTAGGTGTTACAAACGGAATGACAAAGTGAATATACCCCCATCTTGGAGGTGGAGGGTATAAAAATGATTTTAATTTTAATATCAAAATATAAATGTAATATACAAATATCAAAATATATGTATGTACTTGTATAAGAACCAGATCGATGGTTACGCGTATAAGAAACTATTTTCTTGTAATCAATATTTTTCCACCACTGAGATTCACCATACTTGTTGTTGTAGATTGGTTCTCCTCCGATGAGCACAGGGTGCTGTTCTTTCTCCCTACCTATTTATAGTGTAGTGAGTGTATATTAATTATACACTCACTCTACAGAGTAGGAGGGTATATATCATTTGGGACAAAAAAAAGTGTAACGTACTGAAGGAGTGACTTAAGAACCCAAGTATGTTTGGACCAAATCCGTTTCACAACATTTTAAGCATTTTGAGCCATATCCGTCTGGCTGGTGTACACGATAATTATATAAAAATTACTATGTTTTTTAATTTTTTGAAAATTTGGAAACAAGAAAAAAATTAAAAAACATAGTAATTTGTATGGTCCCACTTTCAACCAATCCTCAAAATTTACAGAGTAAATAGTTGTTTAAATTATTTTTTTCGAGAAAATCGAAGAGTACAAACAATTAAAAAATATAGTTTTAATTTTAGTGTTACTATGTAGTACTAGCAGTACCCGCTGCTTCGCACGCAAAAAAGCCATGTATTTGTTATTAGTTTTATTCGTCTTTGTTTTAGGATAGTATTTATTTGATTTTCTTTTCTAAAATAGTAAATTGGAAACATAGCACTCATATACAGTGCTTGTCGATGTGCACAGTTTTAGCTGAACTCCCTTCGTATATATATGTTTTTTTTTTTAATTTCTACCCAGTTTTTAACAAAAAATTACACCCGCAGAGCCTTTTATTCGAAAAAAAAATCCATTTTTATGGCGCTTGTACATGGTCAGAGGAATTTACATACTAATATCATGAATCTAGCTGTAATCCTAAAGTTGGTACCATTTTTATCCCTTTTTGTCCCGCTCTCCCCTTAAAAGTACAAATTTCGAAAAATCAATTTGGATTTGTTCTTCTACGTTGTCAGAGGAATTGACACACCAAATTTCACGAATATATCTGCAATACTTAAATTAGTACCATTTTTATCCCTTTTTGTCCCGCTTTCCCCTTAAAAGTACAAATTTTGAAAAATCCAATTTTAATGCGCTTCTACATGGTCAGACGAACGTACACATCAAATTTCAAGATTCTAGCTGCAATAATTAGTTGGTACCATTTTTATCCCTTTTTGTCCCGCGCAACCCTTAAAAGTGCAAAATTCACTTATATTGCGCTTCTATGTGGTGAGAGGAATTTACACACCAAATTTCACGAATATAAAGAGTGATTTTTTTGAGGTTAGGATTTTCATGCATTAGTATTTGACAGATCACGTGGGATTTCAGACATGGTGTCAAAGAGAAAGATGCTCAGTATGCTTTGACATTTCATCATGAATAGACTTACTAACGAGCAACGCTTGCAAATCATTGAATTTTATTATCAAAATGCGTGCTCTGTTAAGAAAGTTCAGAAAGAAAGAAATTGTGTTCAGCGACGAAGCTCATTTTTGGCTCAATGGGTACGTAAATAGGCAGAATTGTCGATTTTGGAGTGAATATCAGCCAGAAGCATTGCAAGAGCTACCAATGCATCCAGAAAAAGTCACAGTTTGGTGCGGTTTATGGGCTGGTGGCATCATTGGACCGTACTTCTTCAAAGATGATGCGAATCGTAACGTAACTGTGAATGGTGAGCGCTACCGTGAGATGATATCCAACTTTTTTTTGCCCAAAATGGAAGAACTGAACTTGGTTGACATGTGGTTTCAACAAGATGGCGCTACATGCCACACAGCTCGCGATTCTATGGCCATTTTGAGGGAAAACTTCGGAGAACAATTCATCTCAAGAAATGGACCGGTAAGTTGGCCACCAAGATCATGCGATTTGACGCCTTTAGACTATTTTTTGTGGGGCTACGTCAAGTCTAAAGTCTACAGAAATAAGCCAGCAACTATTCCCGCTTTGGAAGACAACATTTCCGAAGAAATTCGGGCTATTCCGGCCGAAATGCTCGAAAAAGTTGCCCAAAATTGGACTTTCCGAATGGACCACCTAAGACGCAGCCGCGGTCAACATTTAAATGAAATTATCTTCAAAAAGTAAATGTCATGGACCAATCTAACGTTTCAAATAAAGAACCGATGAGATTTTGCAAATTTTATGCGTTTTTTAAAAAAAAAAAAGTTTTCAAGCTCTTAAAAAATCACCCTTTATCTGCAATACTTAAGTTAGTACCATTTTTATCCCTTTTTGTCCCGCTTTCCCCTTAAAAGTACAAATTTCGAAAGATCCAATTTTACTGCGCTTCTACATGGGCAGAAGAACCTACATATCAAATTTCAAGATTCTAGCTGCAATATTATAGTTGGTACCATTTGTATCGCTTTTTGTCCCGCTCACCTCTATAAGTACGAATTTCGAAAGATCCAGTTTTTCTACGCTTCTACATGGGCAGAATAACTTACATACCAAATTTCACGACTATAGCTGCAATACTTTAGTTGGTATCATTTATATCCCTTTTTGTCCCGCTCACCCTTAGAAGTACACATTTCGAAAAATCAATTTATATTGAAAGTCTACGTTGTCAGAGGAATGTAAATACCGATTTTTACGATTCTAGCTGCAATTCTTAAATTGGTACCATTTTTATCCCTTTTTGTCTCTTTCCTCCCTTAAAAGTACAAATTTCGAAATATCCCTATTTGTAGATCGTCTGCATGGTCATTGCAAGGAACACACCGAATTTCATGTTTTAGCTACTGCCTTTTAGTCAAGTCGAAGATTCGATGTTTATCCCTTTTTGTCCCATTTTACCCCCTAAAAGTACGAATTTTGTAAAACCCTTTCTTAGTCGACGTCTACGTCATATTTGGGAACTACCCTGAAAATTTCATGACCCTGGCTTCAGCCGTTTGGTCTGGGGGCTGGTCAATGATAAGTCAGTCAGTCAGTAACGCAACTATTTTATATATATAGATTACGAATATCTACTCTGAAAGTGGATCGCATCGGCCAATACTCTAACATTAACCGATTTGAATTATTGCCGCAGTAGAAGGCGCATGTTTCATTTATATTTTGCGTCAATGTTTTCATAGTGAAAAATACAAAAGAAGAAGAAATTTCAGAAATACACAAAATTGTTGTCAGTCACAGTCAATGGTCGAGAACGCCGGCGAAAAGTACTTGTAATTACCTTTAAAATAAGCCATCATTCTTTGAATTGTACCCACGCGTTTTCTCACTACACCATTTTCAATGCTCATACCTCGGCACGTTTTTCTTGATTTTCGCAATTTTCAATTGGTCATATATTTTGAAAAAAAAAATCGGATTTTTTCGTCTTTTACGAATCAAATATTTTATAAAGTTCGGTTTGACATGGAATAATCGATATATAGATTAATAATTAATAAAAAAATAAATATTTGAAGTACATTAATAAAGCAATATATTTGTATTTGTTAAGCATGTTTTTTAAAAAGCGGGAAAAATTCACATTTAGATTTTGAGATGTGCTTCCGACGGTACTTCCAACTTTTTTGCTGGGCCTTGATGATTCGTGCCCCTATTACAAATTATTTACAAACGTCCAATTTTCTAAGAATAAATAAATCTGAATGACACTGAATGTTACTTTGGATTCTACTAATTTAAAATTGTGCTAACATTTTACCCCCATTACTTTCATTCTATTCTATCCTGTGTTATTTACTTTAAAGATACATTAGTTTACAATGGAAAACAATATGAAAAAAATAAAAAAATATAACTTGCAAATATGTATGAGAGTTTCTTACGAAAATCTTGTCGGCATTGTATGATTGTATTAGAGAGGGTCACAACACCACTTCAATGTTGAATGTTTGTGACAAATCTGAGTTGGCGGTTTTGAAAACTCGTAAAATGTCGGATGGAAATTGGTGCAGTTATTTTAAGATTTCGATTTCAGAGGCCTTTTGCTAAAAGATTAGCATGTGGTCTTACCAAATTATAAAAAATGATATCATTCTCACTGAACTCAGACAAAAGCTGGCAATTATCATATAACCACATTACGCCATGAACTACCAGGATGCCAAATTCCTTTAATAATCAGCATCGGTGGCTACCGCAACAGTTGTGTTAGTATGGACCCATTTCAAGTTTTACAAAAAAATATAAATTAGGCAAGGACCAATTACACTATCCAACAGCATTTGTTGGAACAGACTATCGACCCTACAATTCTGAAAGGGAATGTTGAGCATTTCGTTTTTGTAGAATAAACTTATAGTCCAACTGTTCTGGTGTCTTTGGTGATCCCAATTGAAATTTTCCTACAAATTTTTTCGTAGAATATTTTAATCCTAAAGTGTCCTTTTTGAAAGAAGTTTTTATTTTTGGATTTTCTCGAAAAAAAGGGTAAAATTCATCCATATAGAAAGGAGCTAGAGGTTTAAGATCTTCCGCAAAACTGATCCTCATAAAATTCCATAATATAGTTCTGACAGTAAGAATTATCTCAGTCACTAACTTAAAACTTTTTTTCACTATGTATAATGGTCCATTCGACCAAAAATTGAAAACTTCGACGCTCTGTAAGAAGAAACTCAGACCATCTGGACTATAAGTTTATACTACAAAAATGATCTACTCAACATGCCCTTTCAGAATTATAGTGTCGCTATTCTGTTCCGATCAGACATATTGAAAAAATATGCTTAAATACTCTAAAATATTAGGGGTTAGTATGTGTATTTTTAGTTCTTGTGAGGGAAAAATTTTTCCCTTTGGGCCGTTCTCGCTCATTTTCAATCCCCAGTGATCTGCAACCATAAGACACATTTAGGAGAAATTTGAACCTCCTAGCTTATTTCATTCGGAAGCTAGCGTGCTTTCAACAGACAGGCGGACATGGCTAAATCATCTTAGAATTTTACCACGACCCAGAATATATATACTTTATGGGGTCTCCGTTGAATATTTCTAGGTGTTACAAACGGAATGACAAAGTGAATATACCCCCATCTTGGAGGTGGAGGGTATAAAAATGATTTTAATTTTAATATCAAAATATAAATGTAATATACAAATATCAAAATATATGTATGTACTTGTATAAGAACCAGATCGATGGTTACGCGTATAAGAAACTATTTTCTTGTAATCAATATTTTTCCACCACTGAGATTCACCATACTTGTTGTTGTAGATTGGTTCTCCTCCGATGAGCACAGGGTGCTGTTCTTTCTCCCTACCTATTTATAGTGTAGTGAGTGTATATTAATTATACACTCACTCTACAGAGTAGGAGGGTATATATCATTTGGGACAAAAAAAAGTGTAACGTACTGAAGGAGTGACTTAAGAACCCAAGTATGTTTGGACCAAATCCGTTTCACAACATTTTAAGCATTTTGAGCCATATCCGTCTGGCTGGTGTACACGATAATTATATAAAAATTACTATGTTTTTTAATTTTTTGAAAATTTGGAAACAAGAAAAAAATTAAAAAACATAGTAATTTGTATGGTCCCACTTTCAACCAATCCTCAAAATTTACAGAGTAAATAGTTGTTTAAATTATTTTTTTCGAGAAAATCGAAGAGTACAAACAATTAAAAAATATAGTTTTAATTTTAGTGTTACTATGTAGTACTAGCAGTACCCGCTGCTTCGCACGCAAAAAAGCCATGTATTTGTTATTAGTTTTATTCGTCTTTGTTTTAGGATAGTATTTATTTGATTTTCTTTTCTAAAATAGTAAATTGGAAACATAGCACTCATATACAGTGCTTGTCGATGTGCACAGTTTTAGCTGAACTCCCTTCGTATATATATGTTTTTTTTTTTAATTTCTACCCAGTTTTTAACAAAAAATTACACCCGCAGAGCCTTTTATTCGAAAAAAAAATCCATTTTTATGGCGCTTGTACATGGTCAGAGGAATTTACATACTAATATCATGAATCTAGCTGTAATCCTAAAGTTGGTACCATTTTTATCCCTTTTTGTCCCGCTCTCCCCTTAAAAGTACAAATTTCGAAAAATCAATTTGGATTTGTTCTTCTACGTTGTCAGAGGAATTGACACACCAAATTTCACGAATATATCTGCAATACTTAAATTAGTACCATTTTTATCCCTTTTTGTCCCGCTTTCCCCTTAAAAGTACAAATTTTGAAAAATCCAATTTTAATGCGCTTCTACATGGTCAGACGAACGTACACATCAAATTTCAAGATTCTAGCTGCAATAATTAGTTGGTACCATTTTTATCCCTTTTTGTCCCGCGCAACCCTTAAAAGTGCAAAATTCACTTATATTGCGCTTCTATGTGGTGAGAGGAATTTACACACCAAATTTCACGAATATAAAGAGTGATTTTTTTGAGGTTAGGATTTTCATGCATTAGTATTTGACAGATCACGTGGGATTTCAGACATGGTGTCAAAGAGAAAGATGCTCAGTATGCTTTGACATTTCATCATGAATAGACTTACTAACGAGCAACGCTTGCAAATCATTGAATTTTATTATCAAAATGCGTGCTCTGTTAAGAAAGTTCAGAAAGAAAGAAATTGTGTTCAGCGACGAAGCTCATTTTTGGCTCAATGGGTACGTAAATAGGCAGAATTGTCGATTTTGGAGTGAATATCAGCCAGAAGCATTGCAAGAGCTACCAATGCATCCAGAAAAAGTCACAGTTTGGTGCGGTTTATGGGCTGGTGGCATCATTGGACCGTACTTCTTCAAAGATGATGCGAATCGTAACGTAACTGTGAATGGTGAGCGCTACCGTGAGATGATATCCAACTTTTTTTTGCCCAAAATGGAAGAACTGAACTTGGTTGACATGTGGTTTCAACAAGATGGCGCTACATGCCACACAGCTCGCGATTCTATGGCCATTTTGAGGGAAAACTTCGGAGAACAATTCATCTCAAGAAATGGACCGGTAAGTTGGCCACCAAGATCATGCGATTTGACGCCTTTAGACTATTTTTTGTGGGGCTACGTCAAGTCTAAAGTCTACAGAAATAAGCCAGCAACTATTCCCGCTTTGGAAGACAACATTTCCGAAGAAATTCGGGCTATTCCGGCCGAAATGCTCGAAAAAGTTGCCCAAAATTGGACTTTCCGAATGGACCACCTAAGACGCAGCCGCGGTCAACATTTAAATGAAATTATCTTCAAAAAGTAAATGTCATGGACCAATCTAACGTTTCAAATAAAGAACCGATGAGATTTTGCAAATTTTATGCGTTTTTTAAAAAAAAAAAAGTTTTCAAGCTCTTAAAAAATCACCCTTTATCTGCAATACTTAAGTTAGTACCATTTTTATCCCTTTTTGTCCCGCTTTCCCCTTAAAAGTACAAATTTCGAAAGATCCAATTTTACTGCGCTTCTACATGGGCAGAAGAACCTACATATCAAATTTCAAGATTCTAGCTGCAATATTATAGTTGGTACCATTTGTATCGCTTTTTGTCCCGCTCACCTCTATAAGTACGAATTTCGAAAGATCCAGTTTTTCTACGCTTCTACATGGGCAGAATAACTTACATACCAAATTTCACGACTATAGCTGCAATACTTTAGTTGGTATCATTTATATCCCTTTTTGTCCCGCTCACCCTTAGAAGTACACATTTCGAAAAATCAATTTATATTGAAAGTCTACGTTGTCAGAGGAATGTAAATACCGATTTTTACGATTCTAGCTGCAATTCTTAAATTGGTACCATTTTTATCCCTTTTTGTCTCTTTCCTCCCTTAAAAGTACAAATTTCGAAATATCCCTATTTGTAGATCGTCTGCATGGTCATTGCAAGGAACACACCGAATTTCATGTTTTAGCTACTGCCTTTTAGTCAAGTCGAAGATTCGATGTTTATCCCTTTTTGTCCCATTTTACCCCCTAAAAGTACGAATTTTGTAAAACCCTTTCTTAGTCGACGTCTACGTCATATTTGGGAACTACCCTGAAAATTTCATGACCCTGGCTTCAGCCGTTTGGTCTGGGGGCTGGTCAATGATAAGTCAGTCAGTCAGTAACGCAACTATTTTATATATATAGATTACGAATATCTACTCTGAAAGTGGATCGCATCGGCCAATACTCTAACATTAACCGATTTGAATTATTGCCGCAGTAGAAGGCGCATGTTTCATTTATATTTTGCGTCAATGTTTTCATAGTGAAAAATACAAAAGAAGAAGAAATTTCAGAAATACACAAAATTGTTGTCAGTCACAGTCAATGGTCGAGAACGCCGGCGAAAAGTACTTGTAATTACCTTTAAAATAAGCCATCATTCTTTGAATTGTACCCACGCGTTTTCTCACTACACCATTTTCAATGCTCATACCTCGGCACGTTTTTCTTGATTTTCGCAATTTTCAATTGGTCATATATTTTGAAAAAAAAAATCGGATTTTTTCGTCTTTTACGAATCAAATATTTTATAAAGTTCGGTTTGACATGGAATAATCGATATATAGATTAATAATTAATAAAAAAATAAATATTTGAAGTACATTAATAAAGCAATATATTTGTATTTGTTAAGCATGTTTTTTAAAAAGCGGGAAAAATTCACATTTAGATTTTGAGATGTGCTTCCGACGGTACTTCCAACTTTTTTGCTGGGCCTTGATGATTCGTGCCCCTATTACAAATTATTTACAAACGTCCAATTTTCTAAGAATAAATAAATCTGAATGACACTGAATGTTACTTTGGATTCTACTAATTTAAAATTGTGCTAACATTTTACCCCCATTACTTTCATTCTATTCTATCCTGTGTTATTTACTTTAAAGATACATTAGTTTACAATGGAAAACAATATGAAAAAAATAAAAAAATATAACTTGCAAATATGTATGAGAGTTTCTTACGAAAATCTTGTCGGCATTGTATGATTGTATTAGAGAGGGTCACAACACCACTTCAATGTTGAATGTTTGTGACAAATCTGAGTTGGCGGTTTTGAAAACTCGTAAAATGTCGGATGGAAATTGGTGCAGTTATTTTAAGATTTCGATTTCAGAGGCCTTTTGCTAAAAGATTAGCATGTGGTCTTACCAAATTATAAAAAATGATATCATTCTCACTGAACTCAGACAAAAGCTGGCAATTATCATATAACCACATTACGCCATGAACTACCAGGATGCCAAATTCCTTTAATAATCAGCATCGGTGGCTACCGCAACAGTTGTGTTAGTATGGACCCACTTTAATGTATTCATGTTTTCATTTTTACATATTCCATGCCATACATCGGTTTTCAATGGATTTCAGGTAAAAGCCATCCATGAGATCTCAAATTGTATAAATGAATGTCGCCGTCTTTCAGCTCCATAAATCTAAAGAAGGTACTCGCTTTTATTGTTGCAAAAACCCAAAGGTGGGCATATGTGTTCAACATCTCTCTCTCGTTTTTTCTTTGCGTCGGCAAAGATATCGTCGAAAGGAAACCAACAAGGACACAAAGTATGTGCGCACATGTATGAGTGCCTTTATGCAAATCCTTATTAAAGCTCTCTATTCTCTGTTCTATTCGGAATATGTTGCAGTCTCGTGTGTGTATTTCTGATTTTCCTTTGGCCCAAGTGTCAGGTGCTGCTCCAAGGAGCAAGCACCACATGCAAGTGTTGGAATATTTATTTGTCGTTCCTTGCGCGGGGGCTGGATGCAAGAAGAGATGCACACCCCGGATGTAGTCGGAATAGCAAGCTCTCCTTGCAATGCATTAAATAAATTGTAAAATAACGATGTACGGCATGAATACAAACCATTGTCATTGTCTTCCTGCTGCTGCTGCTGCCTGGCGAGTATTCTTATTTGGAATTTTTATGTGTAACCAGAAACAAGCCCTGGTATTGTGCCACATAAGCCATAAATCGTTTTTGCGAATATATTTTGAGACAAATTCTAGACAGTGCGAAGGGGAGGGGGATTGCAATAGATCAGATGACACTAATAAATGGTGCTCGTGCTTCGAGAAAAAAGATATCGAATAGAAATCATAATTATATAAACGATGACAATAAAGCCAATGCAGAAAATGTTTGCCTCCGACTACCTTGTTGTAGTATTCTGTCTCACTACTAACCATTTTGTTAATTTTTTGTCTTGAAAACGATCCAGTTTTATTAATGAATCTTCAAATAATTCAAATATTATTCATTTTCCACTTTTTTCTTTATTTTCCTCACACTATCTGTGTTTCTCGATTACATTGCAATTATTTTTTTTTTGTCATAAATGATATACATTCACCTTCGTATTCCTGTTGTCGATTATCGAATTAACCATTTTTCTACCACCCAGTATATATATACCTTAGGGGGTCTCCGATGAATATTTCAAGGTGTTGCTAACGGAATGGTAAATACACACTCCATCCTAAGGTTGGCATTATGAAAACATTGTAATGTGGACAATGGAAGGGATCACAAAAAGTCCTAAAAACTTCAATTGCTATTTGAGAGTCAAACATTTCAGACATTCGGACAAAATTAGCATCCTTAACCCCCATTTTAACTATCTTACCTTCATCTAAGCTGGCCAAGTCTTCAAAAACAGCTGATCCTAGCGGCACTAAACGTCTTCTACCCATATCCGGGAGAAAGAGAAGGTGTTCATTATCGTCCTGGTCCTTACAGCTCCTACAAAAGTCGTTTGACTCGATCGCAGTCTCTGAACATATAAACGATGACAATAGGAATCATTCAAGTGAACAATTGTAGCTCATCCTCTTTATTCATAAGTTTTGACAGATCACATCGGAATTGCATTTTATAGACGATTAAAGTTTCCCAACTCTGGCCTCTTCTTGCAGCATATCGGTGTATAAAACTATGTTTTCTTTACATCTGAGGCATAGGGTATGTTCAGCAACTTTGTAGATAAGGATATGGCGAATATTTTTGTAGAACATATTAACCCTCTAACTACCACTCATAACGGCACTTTTTGGCTTTTCTTTAACAAATTGTAAAAAACACCCCGAAAATGGGGAAGGGCGGGGATGAAATGTTCTACAAAAATGTTGGCCATAAAATTTTACTATATATGTCAGAACACACCAAAACCCAAAACTTAACACAAAAGCCAAAAATCAATCAAATTCAAGATTGCCCATTAAGGGTTAATTTAGTTATTGTTCAGTAGGGGTGGGTAGTGCACGACTTTTGGACTATTTTCTGTGGTTCGGAAATAAAATTCATGAGCCAAAAATGGGGGTGGTGGGGTGAGTGTAAGTGGGCGCTCATCGGGGTCAAAGGTAAGTGGTAAAAATACAGGAAAAGTCCCAAAACTGCCTCGGAGTCGCCCCCAGAGGGGTTAAATGTAAGACCGACCCCCATTAATTTTCCCTCCCCAACATTTATTTGGAACACACATACCCTCTATCCCCACTCGTTAAGGAGGCTCCCATACAAGAACTATTTTTTTTTTTGAACTGGGATATTATCCTGGCTCAAGACCATTTTGCATCTACATTTAATAGAATGCAAATTTATTTACAAATGGCATGGTGACATTTATTACTTGGCTGCAGACTACCACGATCATGATTTCGACCATGTCAAAAGTCTTTTCAAGTGGCTTCGCAGCGACTTTTCAACATCAAACCCGGCCTCTATAAGAAAATGATTCTCACAATCGAACGAGAAGCACAACTCACTTGCCGAATTTGCGTTTAAAAAATCGCACCAAGTAATAAAGTACACATGCCATCTTATAAGCATCTCATTGAGTTGCATATGTAAGTATGTATATATGCTGGTATAGTTACCCAGCAATACTTCTGCCGTGCCAACGCTCATTTGGTTTAGTTGGTGATACATGCCCCGCAGTAGACCCTAGAGGGATCACCACGGATCACCTAATCCTGTGGCTCATGACCATTTTGTATGTCGATTAATGTATTGACGTGTGGTCCGAGTAACTTAAGTGGATTAAATCTATTTATTGTCCATAACAATCTAGAATGCATGATAAGATCCTTCACAATATATGAGGTGATTCTGTTTATCCAGTAGTCGATCTAGTAATTGCTCACTAGAAGATGTACAATCGCCATCATCGGCCATCCTGATAGCAGCGTCTTTCTGGCGGAAGTCTTTGAATAGGGTCGCATGGGAATCTTTTTAGATAGTCAAGATGTCCTATTGCTTCTTAGATCTAACCGCTCATCATCTACACTAGTAGATCTGTGCATTGATGAGTTGTCTAGTTGTTTGTCATTCTTATATGGATCCCTAAGCACAAAAGTGAGGTGGTTATTATAAGTGAAAAATAAAAATATTAAAGTGAAAAACGAATCAAGTGGAAAGCTATGAAATAACTTCCAAGGAGACCATAAAATATATGAACATGATAATAGATAATAAACTAAATTATAAACAAAACATAGAGTATGCGTACGAAATGGGAACTGACGCTGCAAATGTGCTGACCAAAAGTCGGAGAGTCCTAACCAACCGATACAGTAACAAGGTCGATAACACTGTGTAATTTTTTAAGTCGTGGAAATATAAACATATACGGACTCCAAAAAATCCAAAAACTTAATCTTCAAGGTCAAAATCTGTTATAGGCTGCAGTGAGTGTAGGTAGCGTATACGTGATGTTGATTAAGGATAATATCACTCATACGCACTGTAGTCGTACTGACCATTAACAGAAACAGTCCTGCAAGATGTATTTTTCCTACTTAAACGGTGTTAAGAATCATTCCTAGGAAGTTCATATGTTCTAGAAAGTTGTTTATTGAATTTTGAACGGTTTGCTACCTATGGACCTGAACAGGGGAAAAAGGTTAAAAAATCGATTTTTTTTAAGTTTTTTTTGAAGATGCCTCAGAGCGTACATCTGAGAAAATTATAACTTTTTTGCAAAAATGACACGGAGACCCCAAATCTTTGGGGACCCATAAAAAAGTACATGACTTTGGGCGAATCTGGGAGACATGGGTCTTTTTTGGTCTGTTATCACGTAGTGGTGTCCGAATAAAGTTTATATTTTTCATCTCCATATTTGCTGCCGATTTTCCACAATAGCCCATGTGTAGTAGCATAAATCATACCTATTGACTTAGCTGCAAGAGGAACTACTGTTGTATATGCCGGGCAGAAGGAAACCCCGCACCAAGACCAGAGACAAACGACAAACTGAACGCGAGAAGACCCTACAAAGATGGCAAAACTCGACCAAAAGAAGATGGACTTATAAGATAATCCCGAACATAGAAAAGTGTAATCGAGGTTATGGATAAGTGAACATGGAAAATATACGAGCTACCTATATAAATATGGACACCATACATCCCCTGTGTGCCAGGCGAGACTGAGAACGTGGAACACGTCATATTTTGATGGCCAAGATTTGACATATTGAGGTCAGGAGCGGAGTGCTCTATAGGCGGAAAACTGTCAACTGCAATCGTAGTCGACACAATGTTGAGCGATAATTGGAACGCTACAAGGAGTTGATGACCGAACTATCCTGAGTCTAGCTGTCTCAATCTTACCACACAGAGATCGACAAGAGCTCTTTTGATCGCCGGAATTTGTAAAGTGGGGGTTTGCAGGCTTCGCCCTTGGGGAGCAATTAATATATGACATTGACGATATTGATCGGAACTTGATATAAGATATCTGATCAATCTTTCAGGCTGGTTACAAAGACCTTTCCGAGCGCCACTACATGACGCTCCCGGTCACGTAAACCAACCACCCCTCGTAGTTCTAGAAAAAGTCAACTCTACAAGAAGTACATGACAGAACTTTCCTGGGCCTATCTGCCTCAATCCTACCACAGAAAGATCGTCACTTGTTCTTTTGATCGTCGGAGTTCTTTTCTGTAGTGTTGGAGATGCCCCTTGTAAACGTCCCATTTTTTGAAGATCTGGTGGTCTTAGCTTTACTGAAGAGTCTTCTACACACCCTTCTCAGCGTTGGAATTCTTTCTTTTCGTTCTTCCAAGTTAGCTTCTGTTTGCCCATTGTGCCTCGGGAACGGGATAGAAGTTTTCAGAGACTCGGGGAGAGTCTTTTGAGCGTTGAGTACAGGTCACTTGCGTCCATCGGTTGCAACAATAAGTCGGCATTGAGTGAAGTAGTAGCTCTCATGTAAAGGCCAGTTTGTCTTGTTCACATTTCTAGGAATGAAATTGAATTGAAATACGACAAACTGACAACTATAACTGTTCGTAATCTCTAACTGCAAGTTAACTAGACTAGACGAAAATGGGTGTTAAAGTTTTGTATAGGATAGAAAAATCATCGGATATTCCAATTTAAATGCAATTCACAACTTTAAACGTGAGCCCAGGAAGAACATAAACAAATTCGTCTAATTGAAACATTTATGAAAAGTGCCATCAAAGTGCCAAATGGCAACCTATCCTGGCCTATCAAAAAGTACTTATGCAACACATTGTCCGCTATGCATTGATATCCAATGCGGAGCAAAAACGGGGCTTCTGTGAAAAAAGGTATTAAAAATTCAATTTTGAAGAAACAATGACACTCGGTAATCGAATACACCGATTCGTTGCAAAACAACAAAAGGGTCCTTTGCATGTGCAGCAACCCCGCCGACAATGCAATCGAACGGCAGCAGGCCAAACTGGGAAAGAAGAGTCAGAGCTACAGCGGCAACGGCAGTCCAGTGAAATTGCAACAGTTCGTAGTTCGTTGTGGACCCATCTGGCCAGTTATGATAACAACTTGTACATGTTTTTGTTGATGATGCCGGCAATGTTGTTTCTCGCTTGATTGGCTTTGAGTAAACACACCTCCTTTGTCCAAATGACCGCCAGAGTTACACATGTATGAGTATTTAATTAAAAAATTGCACTGATTATTTTTTATTGTTGTTGTCTTCCAATGCTGATGATGATGATGCTGGTGATATTTTTTTTTATTAAAAGAAATTATGTGGATGAATAACTCACAAACGAAACACCTGCCCATGGTGGCCGCCATCGACACCGCCATCGCCATCATCATAAAGTGTTTAAGCGCGTTATTAATATTTGTAACCATTGAGCCATTCAAGCGTAGCCTCTAATGCGATTGTCAAGCAAATATTTGACGCTCAAATTGTTCTGACGCGAAAAAGGCTGGACCGTTGGCTGGATGCTGTTAATGATGATGATAATGCTGACCAAAGGAACGGCCGTGACCAATCACGGTCTACTCCTACATATGTGGACATTACACAACACACAACGTTTCATTACTTTGAACTCTTTATTAATATGCTCGTTCAGCAGCGTTTGCCGCTGGAGGAGGGACAACCGAGAACGAGGAAGCGTTGGCCAGCGCTACTGTGTATGTTGGCCATTTTTGTTTTTATTTGGGCCAAAATATCACTCCTACAAGTTGACATTTGCACACACACACAGAAACACACGCTGACATCGTGCAAGCATATGTACGGAAGTTGGTGTTCATAATATGCAAATGAGCTCGTGTCAAAAGGATTCAATGAACCAATGATTTGGTTACGGTGTCTTTGCTGGTGTTAAACAGGTACATATATGCTTACACCTGCCTACCCACATGTCCCGGCGGCGATAAGAGGATGGGAGGCCCTCTTGCAGGCCTTTTTGGGTAGTTTCGAAATTTTCAAGTTATAGTAAACAAATAGTAAAAGAGGGCAATATTGGCACACCCCTTGTAGTTTCTCCCATGCAAATACACAAAATCTTTGGTTAAAGCAACTTAATATCCTTTCGGATAATTGAAATAATTTGATATTTGTTTTTTTAATAACACTTTCATTAAATCTCAGACAATTGCCCTTATGACTTTTAGAAATATGAGTGGAAAGTATTCACGAAGGCCTCTTATTGCTAGGCCTTGCTACGCCATCTCCTTGGATATTTGTAGCCAAAACATACTGCTGCAGAAACAGACGAGGTCGGTTGGAAAATTATTAATAACTAAAGCTGTAAAGGTAAAGGTAAAGGTAAAGGTAAAGGTAAAGGTAAAGGTAAAGGTAAAGGTAAAGGTAAAGGTAAAGGTAAAGGTAAAGGTAAAGGTAAAGGTAAAGGTAAAGGTAAAGGTAAAGGTAAAGGTAAAGGTAAAGGTAAAGGTAAAGGTAAAGGTAAAGGTAAAGGTAAAGGTAAAGGTAAAGGTAAAGGTAAAGGTAAAGGTAAAGGTAAAGGTAAAGGTAAAGGTAAAGGTAAAGGTAAAGGTAAAGGTAAAGGTAAAGGTAAAGGTAAAGGTAAAGGTAAAGGTAAAGGTAAAGGTAAAGGTAAAGGTAAAGGTAAAGGTAAAGGTAAAGGTAAAGGTAAAGGTAAAGGTAAAGGTAAAGGTAAAGGTAAAGGTAAAGGTAAAGGTAAAGGTAAAGGTAAAGGTAAAGGTAAAGGTAAAGGTAAAGGTAAAGGTAAAGGTAAAGGTAAAGGTAAAGGTAAAGGTAAAGGTAAAGGTAAAGGTAAAGGTAAAGGTAAAGGTAAAGGTAAAGGTAAAGGTAAAGGTAAAGGTAAAGGTAAAGGTAAAGGTAAAGGTAAAGGTAAAGGTAAAGGTAAAGGTAAAGGTAAAGGTAAAGGTAAAGGTAAAGGTAAAGGTAAAGGTAAAGGTAAAGGTAAAGGTAAAGGTAAAGGTAAAGGTAAAGGTAAAGGTAAAGGTAAAGGTAAAGGTAAAGGTAAAGGTAAAGGTAAAGGTAAAGGTAAAGGTAAAGGTAAAGGTAAAGGTAAAGGTAAAGGTAAAGGTAAAGGTAAAGGTAAAGGTAAAGGTAAAGGTAAAGGTAAAGGTAAAGGTAAAGGTAAAGGTAAAGGTAAAGGTAAAGGTAAAGGTAAAGGTAAAGGTAAAGGTAAAGGTAAAGGTAAAGGTAAAGGTAAAGGTAAAGGTAAAGGTAAAGGTAAAGGTAAAGGTAAAGGTAAAGGTAAAGGTAAAGGTAAAGGTAAAGGTAAAGGTAAAGGTAAAGGTAAAGGTAAAGGTAAAGGTAAAGGTAAAGGTAAAGGTAAAGGTAAAGGTAAAGGTAAAGGTAAAGGTAAAGGTAAAGGTAAAGGTAAAGGTAAAGGTAAAGGTAAAGGTAAAGGTAAAGGTAAAGGTAAAGGTAAAGGTAAAGGTAAAGGTAAAGGTAAAGGTAAAGGTAAAGGTAAAGGTAAAGGTAAAGGTAAAGGTAAAGGTAAAGGTAAAGGTAAAGGTAAAGGTAAAGGTAAAGGTAAAGGTAAAGGTAAAGGTAAAGGTAAAGGTAAAGGTAAAGGTAAAGGTAAAGGTAAAGGTAAAGGTAAAGGTAAAGGTAAAGGTAAAGGTAAAGGTAAAGGTAAAGGTAAAGGTAAAGGTAAAGGTAAAGGTAAAGGTAAAGGTAAAGGTAAAGGTAAAGGTAAAGGTAAAGGTAAAGGTAAAGGTAAAGGTAAAGGTAAAGGTAAAGGTAAAGGTAAAGGTAAAGGTAAAGGTAAAGGTAAAGGTAAAGGTAAAGGTAAAGGTAAAGGTAAAGGTAAAGGTAAAGGTAAAGGTAAAGGTAAAGGTAAAGGTAAAGGTAAAGGTAAAGGTAAAGGTAAAGGTAAAGGTAAAGGTAAAGGTAAAGGTAAAGGTAAAGGTAAAGGTAAAGGTAAAGGTAAAGGTAAAGGTAAAGGTAAAGGTAAAGGTAAAGGTAAAGGTAAAGGTAAAGGTAAAGGTAAAGGTAAAGGTAAAGGTAAAGGTAAAGGTAAAGGTAAAGGTAAAGGTAAAGGTAAAGGTAAAGGTAAAGGTAAAGGTAAAGGTAAAGGTAAAGGTAAAGGTAAAGGTAAAGGTAAAGGTAAAGGTAAAGGTAAAGGTAAAGGTAAAGGTAAAGGTAAAGGTAAAGGTAAAGGTAAAGGTAAAGGTAAAGGTAAAGGTAAAGGTAAAGGTAAAGGTAAAGGTAAAGGTAAAGGTAAAGGTAAAGGTAAAGGTAAAGGTAAAGGTAAAGGTAAAGGTAAAGGTAAAGGTAAAGGTAAAGGTAAAGGTAAAGGTAAAGGTAAAGGTAAAGGTAAAGGTAAAGGTAAAGGTAAAGGTAAAGGTAAAGGTAAAGGTAAAGGTAAAGGTAAAGGTAAAGGTAAAGGTAAAGGTAAAGGTAAAGGTAAAGGTAAAGGTAAAGGTAAAGGTAAAGGTAAAGGTAAAGGTAAAGGTAAAGGTAAAGGTAAAGGTAAAGGTAAAGGTAAAGGTAAAGGTAAAGGTAAAGGTAAAGGTAAAGGTAAAGGTAAAGGTAAGGTAAAGGTAAAGGTAAAGGTAAAGGTAAAGGTAAAGGTAAAGGTAAAGGTAAAGGTAAAGGTAAAGGTAAAGGTAAAGGTAAAGGTAAAGGTAAAGGTAAAGGTAAAGGTAAAGGTAAAGGTAAAGGTAAAGGTAAAGGTAAAGGTAAAGGTAAAGGTAAAGGTAAAGGTAAAGGTAAAGGTAAAGGTAAAGGTAAAGGTAAAGGTAAAGGTAAAGGTAAAGGTAAAGGTAAAGGTAAAGGTAAAGGTAAAGGTAAAGGTAAAGGTAAAGGTAAAGGTAAAGGTAAAGGTAAAGGTAAAGGTAAAGGTAAAGGTAAAGGTAAAGGTAAAGGTAAAGGTAAAGGTAAAGGTAAAGGTAAAGGTAAAGGTAAAGGTAAAGGTAAAGGTCAAAGGTCAAAGGTCAAAGGTCAAAGGTCAAAGGTCAAAGGTCAAAGGTCAAAGGTCAAAGGTCAAAGGTCAAAGGTCAAAGGTCAAAGGTCAAAGGTCAAAGGTCAAAGGTCAAAGGTCAAAGGTCAAAGGTCAAAGGTCAAAGGTCAAAGGTCAAAGGTCAAAGGTCAAAGGTCAAAGGTCAAAGGTCAAAGGTCAAAGGTCAAAGGTCAAAGGTCAAAGGTCAAAGGTCAAAGGTCAAAGGTCAAAGGTCAAAGGTCAAAGGTCAAAGGTCAAAGGTCAAAGGTCAAAGGTCAAAGGTCAAAGGTCAAAGGTCAAAGGTCAAAGGTCAAAGGTCAAAGGTCAAAGGTCAAAGGTCAAAGGTCAAAGGTCAAAGGTCAAAGGTCAAAGGTCAAAGGTCAAAGGTCAAAGGTCAAAGGTCAAAGGTCAAAGGTCAAAGGTCAAAGGTCAAAGGTCAAAGGTCAAAGGTCAAAGGTCAAAGGTCAAAGGTCAAAGGTCAAAGGTCAAAGGTCAAAGGTCAAAGGTCAAAGGTCAAAGGTCAAAGGTCAAAGGTCAAAGGTCAAAGGTCAAAGGTCAAAGGTCAAAGGTCAAAGGTCAAAGGTCAAAGGTCAAAGGTCAAAGGTCAAAGGTCAAAGGTCAAAGGTCAAAGGTCAAAGGTCAAAGGTCAAAGGTCAAATGTCAAAGGTCAAAGGTCAAAGGTCAAAGGTCAAGGTCAAAGGTCAAAGGTCAAATGTCAAAGGTCAAAGGTCAAAGGTCAAAGGTCAAAGGTCAAAGGTCAAAGTGGATCAGGTGGATTAAAGGTCAAATGCCAAGGGTCAAAGGGATTAAGTGGATCAGGCGGATTAAAGGTCAAATGACAAAGAGATTAAGTGGATCGGGTGGATCAAAGGTCAAATGTCAGAGGTCAAAGGTATTAAAGGGATCATGGGATTAAAGGTCAAAGGTCAGAAGTTAAAGGTCAAAGGGATTAAGTGGATCAGCTGGATTAAAGGTCAAATGCCAGAGGTCAACTGGATTAAGGGGATCAGGTGGATCAATGGGATTACAGGTCAGAGGTTGAAGGTCAAAGATCAATGTCAGGGTCAAAGGGATTAAGTGGATCAGGCGGATCAAGGGGATTAAAGATCAGAGGTCATTCCGTCGTTTTGAAGAACTGGGTGCAGTTGTCGACTGTCCTGGAGGAAACTGTGCGACACATGCAAGTGATCCATCTGTCTCAACTCGTCGACATTCTGCCAATTGAGCATATTCAAAATGACAGAGAATTATTTATTTATTGTCCTGACTCAAGACATTTTTGCATCTACATATATTTCATAGAATGCAAATTTACATTACCTTTATCATGATTTCTGACCCGTGGCGAACGGTTTAGAGAATTTTGAAGTTACATCTTAAATGTACCCATAGGAGATTCAAATTGAGCAACAACTGTTTAAAGAGATACAATTAGACAGATTCGCCACAAAACCGTATCAAACGATAACAGGATTCAAATAGTTACTATTTAATTCATCAATGTGATCATAATTTGTGCACAACCTAATTCATTGTGGAGTACAGTTGTTGAATATCCCTAGTGCTTATTGATTATGATCTTTAAGAATTTATTTTGAAATTAGGAAATTAAGTGCTTATGTAGCATATATACGACCACAAAGTTATAATTGATTTTAATGTTTTTTTGTTTTTTCTGTTAGTTTGTTGTCAAGAATTAATCATTAAAAAATAAAAAAATGTGTAAGATCTACAAATTAATTTATTGTGTACATTGAGGCCCATTGATTCACGAAATAAACACATATATTTTTTAATTGTTTCGTCGTAGGTACCTTTAATAATTTTTTCATAATTTTTTTAATAATATCAAGGAAACAAGAAAACTTCTGGATAAATATAGAAGTTATAGACCTCTGAGATGCAACTTTTTGATACACTTACTTCTATAAGAAGGGGTACAATCTCTACATGTATCCATCGAATTTCTTCAAATAGGCTTTATTTTTCGTTAAAATGCTAGTTATTAAAAAATATAACAAAATATTTTTTCTGAAATTTTTATCGACTGTTCTAACACACAAAAAACTAATTTGTTTATCAATTTCTTGGCGAAATATGAAAATATATAAACTTGGTCTACAAGCAGTAACCAACATTTATGATGACACCCCCATTGCAATCTGCAACATACACACTTATGTATGTGAGTGCTGATGTATTTCTGTAAATATACGTAAGTAAGTGTGTTCGATGCATGTACAACGTTAATAAACCCCTTTTGTTTACTTTATTAACGCTTCACTTCCTTCTTAAGCGTTGTTATTGCTGTCGAAAACGGCAATTATGACGCTGAATAATCGCAAGTTTAAGTGCAGAGATTTCTGATTTAATATAACCGCATTTTTATTGATGAATTAAAAATGTCATTTTCGAGTTCGACAAAATTATACAACTGAAGTATTACCCTTACTAGGAATGAAAAATGCAGCATTTTAGAAATGAAAGAGGAGAATAACTGTTAAAAATATTTCAAATTTCCTTTTTCAAGTTTTTAACACATAGTTTATTTAGCTTATTAAAATTTTACTTTTTATGGGGGAAAATTTGAAATGAAAAGACAGATGGCAGCATACAAAATTAATTATATTTAACAGATAATCGTGTCTTTCATTTGATACCCGTAAAGCTCGCGAAGTTTGAAAACAAAATATTAAAATATTTCTATCTTTGCTAGTAACTCATAATAATTAGGTTAAGTTCCAAAATTTATAATCATTTCTAATATCCATTAGTCCTAGAAATCAATTTTTGAAAGAAGATTACACTGTCCAACAGCATTTTTGGAACAGAATAGCGACCCTAAAATTCTGAAAGGGTATGTTGAGTAGATCATTTTTGTAGAACAAACTTATGGTCCAGCACGTCTGAGTTTTTTTACAGTGGGTCAAAGTTTTCATTTTTTGGTCGAAGGGAACATTATACTAAAGAGTGATTTTTTTGAGGTTAGGATTTTCATGCATTAGTATTTGACAGATCACGTGGGATTTCAGACATGGTGTCAAAGAGAAAGATGCTCAGTATGCTTTGACATTTCATCATGAATCGTCTTACAAACGAACAACGCTTGCAAATTATTGAATTTTATTATCAAAATGCGTGCTCTGTTAAGAAAGTTCATTGCGCGCTTCCATTTTATGGTCAGTTTAATCGACCCACTGAAGCGGCTATTCGGGCTATTGTGACTAAATTTCGCACCAAATTTACATTGTTGGACATTAAACCACCAACACGCTTACGTAGAGTGCGAACTGAAGAAAATATCGCAGCTGTATCGGCCAGTGTTAATGATGACCACCAATTTTCGATTCGTCGCCGTTCGCACCAATTGGGTCTCTGTTACTCAAAAACGTGGAAATGCCAAAATTGGACTAAGCGGATGGACCACCTAAGACGCAGCCTCGGTCAACATTTAAATGAAATTATCTTCAAAAAGTAAATGTCATGGACCAATCTAACGTTTCAAATAAAGAACCGATGAGATTTTGCAAATTTTATGCGTTTTTTTTTTTTTAAAAGTTATCAAGCTCTTAAAAAATCACCCTTTATATGAAAAAATGCTGTAAGTTAATGTCTGAGAGAATTCTTATGGTCAGAGTTGTATTGTGGAATTGTATGAGGATTATTTTTGTGGAAGATCTTAACCCTCTAACTGGTCTCTTTATGGGTCAATTTGACCCTTTTCGAGAAAATCAAAAAATATCCTTTAAAAAAGGACATTTAAGGATTAAAATAATGCTCTCTTCGACCAAAAAATGAAAACTTTGACCCACTGTAAAAAAAAAACTCAGACGTGCTGGACCATAAGTTTGTTCTACAAAAATGATCTACTCAACATACCCTTTCAGAATTACGGGGTCGCTATTCTGTTCCATTCAAAAAGTCTTAATTTGTTGGACAGTGTTATTAGAGTCTGTAATAAAATTAGATATTCTATTCAGGGTTTCGTAGCTAAACCTTCAAAACACGTCATTATCACGTTCCTTCGTTTAGTGACTATTGGAATGAATCTCTCATGGAGCCGAGGATAAATTCAATCATTTTGAAAAATCGATCCACATGTATTTAAATGCACATTGACAAAGTATATAAAATTGTATTCAAAATATCATGAACATCTAAAAAGTTTGAGCAAAAAAAGTTTCAAGCAACTTGAAAAGTCATTCAAAATATTATTATATATTCCTGTGACCACATAGAAGCGCGACATAAATGGATTTTTGTTAATTTGAACTTTTGACAAGGGAGGAGGACAAAAAGGGATAAAAATGGTACCATCCGAAGTATTACAACTAGAATTATGGAATTCGGTGCATAAATTCCACTGACCACGTAACCACGAGGAAGCAGAGCAAAAAGGGATAAAAATGTTACCAATTGCTTTTTTCAGAGTTAATATTTTTTATTTTTGTGTACATATGTAACAAATATTATTCAAAGGAGAAACAACAAATTCAGTAACATGGAGCTGCGTTAGTGAAGTGTAGTCTAAAACATTTTTATACCCTCTACCTCCAGGGTGGGGGTATACTAACTTTGTCATTCCGTTTGTAACACCTTGAAATATCGACGTGAGACCCTATTAAATATATATTCTTGATCGCCATAAAATTCTTAGACGATCTAGGCATGTCCGTCCGGGTTGACAGCACGCTAGCATCTAAACGAAATGAGTTAGAACGTCCAAATTTTCCACAAATACGTCTTATAGTCGTAGATCGGTTGGGATTGAAACTGGGCGAAATCGGCCCAAAGGGAAACATTTTCCCTCAGAAGGACTAAAAATACACATAATAACCCCTAATATTTTTTAAGCATATTTTTTCAATATATCTGCTTCTACTTACTTGGGTATGCGCATTTCCCCTGTAACAAAAACGTGCATCATAATGTGATTTTTATTCGTAGGGGGTGAAATAGGACAAAAATGGATAAAAATGGTACATATCAAACGACAACAGCTAGAAACACGAAATTCGGCGTGTACATTCCTCTAATTGAGTAGATATAAACGTATTTTTCCAATTTCGTACTTTTAAGGGATAAAATGGGAATAGAGGGATAAAAATGGTACAAATCAAACGACTGCACCTAGAATAATGAAATTCGGTGTATACATTCTTCTGATTGCGTAGACTCGTAAAATAAGTGGATTTTTCGAATTTCGTAGTTTTTGGGGTTAAAATGGAAAAGAGGGATAAAAATAGTACCAACCAAATGACCGCAGCTAGAGTCATGAAATTCGGAATATACATTCCTCTGACTGCGTAAACACGAAAAATAAAAGGCTTTTTACAAATTCGTACTTCCAAGGGATGCAATAGGTACAGAGGGATAAAAATAGTACCAACTGAACGACTTACTAGAATGATGAAATTCGCTGTGTACATCCCTCTTATTGTGTAGACACGTAAATAAAGACATTTTAGAAAGTCGTACTCTTAAGGGGGTAAAATATGAAAAATTGGATAAAAATGGTACCAACCCAATGGTACGATAAAAATTGGTTGAATCATGAAGTTAGGTTATTACGTGAGAAAAAAGATTTTCAAAATGTATACTTTTGGAATTAAAATAGAATGGAAATACACCCAACAAGCACCCACTATCTACCAATATTTATGGTATTAAATATAAAAATATTTATTTTTTGAATTGACTTGAACTATTATTTCGATATATATAGTATAAACGTATTGGTAGCCTTGCCTTGTAAGCGTGGTTTGAAATAATAAAAAAAATTATATTTATTTATAAAATTATTTTTTTTTTAAATTAATATTTTTAGTTTTTTTCTTGCATTTCGTCGAGTGCAAAACAACTGTATTTGCTATTCGAAGTATTATAAATCTATAAAAATGCAGAAACATTTCAAAATATTTTTATTTAACCGGAATCTACATGATAATGATTTTAGAAAACATCGGGTTACTCATTTCATGTATAAATTCATACTTCGCCAACAGGTATATTCACTTTTCTGTATTTATTTGTATTATTTTTGCATTTTTTAATAAAACATATCAAAATTACAAATCGGACCAAAAATTTCTTTCAAGAAAAACCCGAAAAAAGAAAAAGAAAACCGGAAAACCAGGTTTTTAGAAATCACGGTTTTCGAAAAACCCGAAAACCGATATTGTAAAAAACCGAGTTTTTGATCACTCTATTTTTCTTTTATAAAATCCCCGTATTATTCATTATATGGTAATTCCACAAAATCTTCACCTTGGGGATAGGACATATCATAATTAGATTCAGCGCACTGAAGTCTTTCGAACATTCCTGTCTGAATTAGCTTGATGTCCATTAACAAAAATCATTTGGCGAATTTTTTAATAATAAATTCGTTTACTACTTGAAATACAAGGACCTCTCACTTATCTCTTATATTAGCAAAGACATTCAACATTTCAGGCAATACTAACGATATAAATACGTGTTCCACAGTTATTAGACCTTTAACGAAGCTATCTCCTCACAAAAACGCCAAAAGTACCAGCTTTGGACCAGTGTACTACTAGAACCACTTACAACTTTAACCTAAGATAAACGTCATAGAGCGAGTATAATATATGTATATGGCTGGGTCGCGAATACTGATCCCGTTAATGATGATCTGCAAAATATGTCTTCGTTGGGTCAAACAGTCTATCGCATCGCTCCTAAAAATTATCAATTCATCAATTTCCTTCCAAATACGCTGGTGGCGTTCGTTCACATATATTATCCACCCCTATCGCGATTAAAATTTCCCTGGAAATGCATTACAAGGCAACAAGTGAAACATATTGCCGGGTTATATTCATTAGGCTGGGTCGCGGTCCATACAAATGGAGAGACACTTTCCAGTCACCCCACGAAAATAAAGTTTAGATTCTTTAATGGTGATTTGCAAAAGCTAAGCAAGACGCTCCTGAAAATTCCTCTAAAAATCATGTTTTTCCCGTGTAATTTCTTTTCTGTGCTGCATTTTCATATAACATTTTTTGTCTGAAATAATAGACCCTTGAAAGTACTTTAAATATAAACTATGATTATCGTCTTAGAGTAACTTATTGGTATAATTATTGGACCTTTTTAGTAATTTTTTGTGTTTTTTCATAGTGACCAGTGAAACACTTTTCTTATTTGGTGTTAGTAGTTTTAAAAAATAATAGCGGTGGCCAATACCTTTTGAATGATGCCTAAATGATTAACATCGGAAGGAAATTGACGCCGCAGCGCTCATTTTTGTAAAAAAAGTTTGAAAATGTTGGCTCTGAAAATCCATCTCTTGTATTAAATTATTGCACAAACATGGAGCCAGTGCCGTCATTCTTCATCCGATATTCATCATTTAGGCATCATTCGAAAGGTATTGATTCCTTCTATTTATTTTTTATAACACATCTTACAAAATATTTCTAAAAATATGAATTTTTAGCTGTCACCTTGTAAAACCACAAAAATCAATATAAACGTCCAAACATGAATACAAATTATTATTTAAAGTGATTCCAAGGGCAACATAAAAAAATTACACGAGAAAAACATGATTTTTGGAGGTGTTTTTAGGAGCGTTTAGCTCACAGATGGCCTGACCCAGCGACGAAATATTTTGCAGATAATCATTAAACATTTCTGTGGGGTGAACGCTGCAATTTATTTTCGTGACCGATCCCAATATTCATATTACCTTATAAAGTTTCCATGAATAAGTTCCCTTTTATTCGCTATAAGGGCGATTATGTATGTGTAAGGCTGGTCGCCATCCACAACAAATGGTCAACGGCGTCGTGCTTTCTTCTGCCCATAAGAAATGTATGTGAAACCTATGACGAACTTTACTATTTTAGACGGTTGAGACAGACATAAAAAACCGGTTTTCAAAAATCCGCGATTTTAAAAAACCCGACGGTCGGTCTCAGATGAAAAACCTGGTTGGTCCGGTTTTCGAACTCGGGTTTGATCACTCTATAAAAAATGTATTCAAAATAGTACCAAAATCTAAAAAGAAAACTGGCGCTGCGCAGTGGTTCAGAATCAAAATCCATCGGCCAAAATTCAATAGCTTTTGTACTAAAGGGTGATTTTTTAAAAGCTATAGGAAAGTTTTTCAAAAAAAAAAAACACATAAAATTCATGAAATCTTTATTTGAATCGATAGCACGGTCCATATAATTTAATGTTTGAAGATTATCTCATGCAAATGTTGACCTTTCCACGTTTTTGAGTAACAGAGGCCCAATTGCTGCGAACGGCGACGAATCGATAATTGATGGTCATCATTAACACTGGCCGATACAGCTGCGATATTTTCTTCAGTTCGCACTCTACGTAAGCGTGTTGGTGGTTTAATGTCCAACAATGTAAATTTGGTGCGAAATTTAGTCACAATAGCCCGAATAGCCGCTTCAGTGGGTCCATTAAACTGACCATAAAATGGAAGCGCGCGATGAACTTTCTTAATAGAGCACGCATTTTGATAATAAAATCCAATAATTTGCAAGCGTTGTAAGACGATTCGTGGTTAAATTATAGACCAAACTGAAGATGTTTGACAGTGAAACAAAACACGAAACGTGCGTCAGCTGTAGATAGTGGGTGCTACAGTTGGTTGTATTTAAATTCTATTTTAATTCCAAAAGTACAAATTTTGAAAATCCATTATCTCAAGTACATAGTGCAAAATAATCTAACTTCATGATTCAACCAATTTTTGCCGTAAAAGTAAAAAGTACGAACTTGGAAAAATCTTTTATTTTGCGCTTCTAAACAGTCAGAGGAATGTATAAAACGAATTCCATGATTCTAGCTGCGGTCATTTGGTTGGAACCATTTTATCCACTTTTTCCTATGTTACCCGCTTAAGAGTACGACTTTCTAAAATCTCTTTATTTTACGTGTCCACGCAATTAGATGGATGTACACACCGAATTTCATCATTCTAGCTGTAGCCGTTAAGTTGGTACTATTTTTCTCCCTCTGTACCCATTGTGTCCCTTGAAAGTATGAATTTATTTTATTTTTCGTGTCTACGTAGTCAGAAGAATGTATACTCCGAATTTCATGACTCTAGCTGCGCTCATTTGGCTGGTACTATTTTTGTCCCCTTTTCTATTTTAACCGCAATAAGTACGAATTTCGAAAAATCCGTTTATTTTACGTGTCTACGCAGTCAGCGGAATGTATGCTCCGAATTTCATGATTCTAGCTGCGGTCATTTGGTTGGTACTATTTTTATCCCCTGTTTCCATTTTAACTCCAAAAAGTAAAAATTTCGAAAAATCAGTTTATTTTACGTGTCTACGGGATCAGAGGAATGTATACACCGAATTTCATTATTCTAGGTGCAGCCGTTTGGTTGGTACCATTTTTATCCCTCTATTCCCATTTTACCCCTTAAAAGTATGAATTTGGAAAATATACTTTTATATTATGTATCTACTCAATTAGAGGAATGTACACACCGAATTTCGTGTTTATAGCTGTTGTCGTTTAATAGGTACCATTTTTATCCCTTTTTGTCCCATTTCACCCCCTACAAACAAGAATGACTTTATTGTGCAAATATAGGGTCCGCCATCTAACGTTTTTTTTTCAACTATTCAACCGTTGGACTATTATTTGTGGGGTGCCCGAGGCAGCCATTTGAATGAAATTATTTTCCATTATTAACCGGAAGGATTGTACTTTCAAATAAAAAAAGAAATTTGAGAAAATATTCAGTAGTTTTTTTATATAGCATTTTCAAAAAAAAAGTTTTTTTTTGCGGACCCTATATAAGCAGACATATTCAAAAAACATGTGTAAATGCTCGAAATATTAGGGGACCGATTTCGCCCACTTTCAATCTCAACCGATCGGCAACTATTAGTCGTATTCTTGGTCCGTTCAGATGCTAGCGTGTTTTCAACAGACGGACGGACATGGCTAGATCGCCTTAGAATTTTATGACCACATCCTTTTATACCCCCATCCTGGACGTGGAGGGTATAACAAATGTTGCGGTCCTTATTGGGTTGGCAAAAATTCAGAATTAGCGATCAATACCTTCCAGTGAGCCCTTTTAAACACAAATCGAAAAATCGTATTTGTGTTTTAGGTGTTCCAAAAAATGTCCTTTTAAAAATAAAAAAAGTCCAACATTGATTGGAGTAAAACTATAAGAGCAGGGGGGGAGAAGAGGTTGTGACTATACACCATTTAATAGTCCAAGGCATCATAAGTAAGTACTAGTAATCTTAAGTTGTAATTTTTTGCAATATTTTCATTAGAACCATTTTAAGTGATCAATATTATTACAAACGAAGAACTTTTTCGAATGCTGAACCTACACCACTACAAAGTATGGAAGAACGTTCAAACAAAATATTCAGAATGGATGTATTTTTCTAAATAAAGGGAAATTTCCTCGTTATTAAAAAAGTGTGCGTGGCCCTCCCTTTTTTTAAATCAGAAATAATGACACATATGAAAATGCCAATTTTTTATGTTATAAAAAAATTATAGGCTTTGGCCTTAAGTCACCACTATGCTTTGATGTTTTAGATCCAGAGGTTATTATACCTCCGGCAGTCCTTTTATAGAATAATAAAAAATAGTTTTCTTCATAAGCAAATCCAACATTAGAGAGTTTCCAATGATTACTCATTCAAATTTATTCATGCGGGACATTTTCGTGTTAGTCATACTTACATAGACCTCAAGTCAATTTTTAAATATTACGCAGCCCCAGTATAGGAATTTTTTAATACCACAATAGTATTAGTAAATATTCTATGTTTCCGGTAGTTAATTAATTGAGCAACCGATATCTGATCGATAGCAGAAGAAGTGATTCAAGTTCTTACTAATTACGCACACTGAGCATTAGCAAACACCGTCAATGACTGCGACATTCTGTGTCCCCCCTAACACCTATAAATCATGGCCAAAAATAGAGAATCGTTCACTACTGTTCTTACACACATATTATTATTTATTTAATTTATCATTTAAATCCCGCGCTAACGTCACGACACGGCACGACCACTGCAAAATCATATTCATTTTGGAAATTGGATAAAAGTAGAATGCATGACGAACTTCAGCATTCAACACATTGAACGATGTAGTCACTTGTAAATACAAGTTGCTACGCTTTACAAAAAGTCTAGAAAATGTGTGAAGAAGAAAAGCGACTGACTACAACTAACAACACTGATAAGAAATGTCAAAGCAACAATTATTAATTAATTGCAGTCGTAAATACTCCCAACAACAACAACAGGTAGCAACAACAGCGACGACGACTGCAGCAACGATTTAGCGTCGATTTATTTAATGTTTGATCTTGAATTCGCAAAATATTGAAATTTCACAAGTGCAGCTGATACAGCAGATAAACGAGTTCGAGTTCGATTCGGAATTGATGGAAATCACGATTTTTTTGCGGTGCACTACATACAATGTACGTATGTACGTACATATGTATTAACAAATGAAAACCACATACATACAATTAATTAATTAAACGTTTGTTAAACATTTTATTGTCGCTGCTAACATTTTGTGACAGTCAGCCAGTAAGCAAGTAATTGTTTAGACATTTAGATGTGTGTCGTTGTGGGTAATTATTTTAATGCAATTGCAATAAAAAAACGGGACTTGTCATTTAGATAGAATTAACATTTTTTTAAACATTTATTACCCTACAAGTGCTAGGGTGCGAAATGTAATTTGATATAAAAATGCCCCTTTACGAGGGCAAATCAATATTAAATTAAAGTTGTTGTGTTATTAGCCCCTTAAAATCTATAACACTAGTTTACACACATTTTGTCCTAAAGATGATAAGTTTTTTTATATCGACACTTATTGATTTTCCCTCCCCAACATTTTTTCGAACACACATAAGGTGGTCCCCATATGAATGTTTATATCCTACACCACTTCGTGGAATAGTAAGTTTCAAGCCAAATGTTTGTAACACCAAGAAATAATCGAGCTAGACCCATTTTTAAGTATACGAATCGGCTTAGAATCATCTGCTGCACACTGGTCCCAAATCCATTTTTTTTGGCATAAAGTCGAATAATAAAGATACAATCTTGTAATTTTGCACATTTGCTAGACATAACATTATTAAAAAATAAAATTGGACCGATCGGACCACACCCACTATCACCTCCTATATAAACTCAATATATAACCACCTTAATTATCACACATCTAAAATTGGATCTTGATAAAAATTTGCAGACTATGTTATATTTCAACTAAGAATACTTACTTTGGAAGTGAGCTACATAGGTCCACTTTTTAATGTAGCGACCCTTACAAATGGTCCCCATTTTATCAAATTTTGCAGATCATATTATATTTCAACTAAGAATACCTACTACGAAAGTCAAATATATATGCCCCTATTGCCCAATTTGCACTATTACCGCTGTAGAACCTAATTCTTACATAGGATCTTGATCAAATTTTGCAGATCAACTAGGAATACCTACCGAGAATGAGAACTATATAGGCCCATGCTATGCTACAACCCCCAAGTGATATTAGAACCCCTAAAATTTCCGTCCGACGTATCCTATTACCGCTGCTAAATCTGCATTTGTCATTGGATCTTGGTCAAATTTCCCAGATCATGTTATATTTTCTCTCGGAATATTATCGCCTTAAAACATTCATATTACATCGGATCTGGATCAAATCTTTCAGATAACGGATTATTTCACATAGAACACTTACTGATGAAGTTGACCGTCGGTCTCTGTTTTGATGTCCACCCAATAGGCCTGCGATACAATTTTAGACGTATTTTCTACATCACGTTATATTTCAATGAGGAACACTCACAGCAAAAGTGGAGCATTACGCAAATATATTGCCACCGCTGATTATCAATTCCTGCTTTGTTTACATAAAACTCTAGATTGAACTTATTACAGTCAATCTTGATGAAAACAATCGTTATATTTTTCCTAGGCGCAGCTACAATGACATAGTAGCACACCGATTTTGTTTGTGTACAGACCCAACACATCTATGAGTAACATAATTCAAACGATTTTCATCAAATTTGCCATATTCGTTAAATTTGAAAACACCTGGGTTTAGTAATCTAAACTAAGTTTATACGATTGAAGTGGTGTTGGTATCATATAGTCAGCCCCGCCCGACTTTAGCCTTTATTTACTTTATTTTTTTATATTTTTTGTCATGACAGTAAGGCCCAAAACTGGCCCGGAGTCGCCCTTAGCAAGGTTAAATATAATTTTCCCTCCCCAACAATTTTTTTCAAACACACTTACCCCCTATCACCACTCCTTACAGGGCTCCCTTACAAAAACTATTTTATTTATAAACTGCCCCAAGGAGGCCTCCAGGATGGGGGTATACTAACAATGTCATTCCGTTTGTAACACCTTGAAATATCGACCTGAGACCCTATAAAGTATATATATTCTTGATCGTTATAAAATTCGATATAGTCATGTCCGTCCGTCCGTCTGTCGAAAGCACGCTAGCATCTAAACGAAAGGAGCTAGGAAGTCCAAAATTTGCATAAATACGTCTTATATTCGTAGATCTGTTGGGATTGCAACTTGGCGAAATCGGTTCAAAGAGAAAATTTTTTCCCTCGCAAGGACTGAAAATACCCATAATAACTCCTAATATTATAGAGTATTTAACCATGTTTTTTCAATAGGATAACCATTTTTTACTTTATATTGGGAATGGGCATTCCCCAAATAGCAAAAAACGTGAAATGGGGCAAAAAGGGATAAAAATGGTACCTATCAAACGACAGCAGCTAAAAAGACGAAAATCGGCGTGTGCATTCCTCTAATTGAGTGGATAAATAATATATAAGTCTTTTTTTCCAAATTCTTGCTTTTAAGGGCTAAAACGGGAACAGAGGGATATAAATGGTACCATCCAAACGGCTGCACCTAAAATAATGATAGTCGCTGTATACATTTCTCTGATTGCGTAGACACATAAAATAAACGGATTTTTCGAAATACGCAATTTTTGGGGCAAAAATGGAAAAAAGGGATAAAAAATTTACCAACCAAATTACCGCATGAAATTCGCAGTATACATTCCTCTGACTGCGTAGACACGAAAAATAAAAGGTTTTTCCAAATTCGAACTTTCAGGGGATGCAATGGGAACAGAGGGATAAAAATTGTATCAACTAAACGGATACATCTAGAATGATGAAATTCATCGTGTACGTCCCTCTAATTACGAAGACACGTAAAATAAAGAGATTTTAGAAAGTCGTACTCTTAAGGGGATAAAATAGGAAAAAGGGATAAAAATGGTACCAACCAAATGGCCGTAGCTAGAGTCGTGAAATTCGGAGTAAACATTCCTCTGACTGCGTACACACGAAAAATAAAAAGTTTTTCCAAATTCGTACTTTCAGGGGTTGCAATGGGAACAGGGGGATAAAAATTGTACCAACTAAACGGCTACAGCTAGAATGATGAAATTCGGTGTGTACATCCCTCTAATTACGAAGACACGTAAAATAAAGGGATTTTAGAAAGTCGTACTCTTAAGGGGGTAAAATAGGAAAAAGGGATAAAAATGGTACCAACCAAATGGCCGCAGCTAGAGTCATGAAATTCGGAGTATACATTCCTCTGACTGCGTACACACGAAAAATAAAAAGTTTTTCCAAATTCGTACTTTCAGGGGTTGCAATGGGAACAGGGGGATAAAAATTGTACCAACTAAACGGCTACAGCTAGAATGATGAAATTCAGTGCATACATCCCTCTAAATCCGTAGACACGTAAAACAAAGAGATTTTAGAAAGTCGTATTCTTAAGGGTGTAAAAGGGGAAAAGGGGATAAAAATGGTACGAACTAAACGGATAAAGCTGGAATGATGAAATTCGGTGTGTACATATACCTCTAATTGCGAAGACACGTAAAATATAGATATTTTAGAAAGTCATACTCTTAAGGGGGTAAAACGGTAAAAAGGGGATACAGATGTTACCAACCAAATGGCATAGAAACGTAAAATAAAGGATCTTTCCAAATTCGTACTTTTTACGCCAAAAGAGGGTTGAATCATGAAGTTAGATTATCTTGCACTGCGTAAAATTTTTGCTTTTGGAATTAAAATTGGATGGAAATACAATCAACTGTAGCACCCACTATCTATCAATATTTATGGTATTTAAGCTTTTTTGAAGATTATATTATTATCTTATATTTAGTTTTTGAATTGACTTGAAGTATTTCGATATATAACGGGTGATTTTTTAGGTATTATCTTTTTGGAAACACTGGTTTAAACAGCTAACGCACGTTTCGTGTTTTGTTTCACTGTCAAACATCTTCAGTTTGGTCTATAATTTAACCATGAATCGTCTTACAAACGAACGAATGCTTGCAAATTATTGAATTTTATTATCAAAATGCGTGCTCTATTAAGAAAGTTCATCGTGAGCTTCGTCCATTTTATGGTCAGTTTAATCGACCCACTGAAGCGGCTATTCGGGCTATTGTGACTAAATTTCGCACCAAATTTACATTGTTGGACATTAAACCACCAACACGCTTACGTAGAGTGCGAACTGAAGAAAATATCGCAGCTGTATCGGCCAGTGTTAATGATGACCATCAATTATCGATTCGTCGCCGTTCGCAGCAATTGGGCCTCTGTTACTCAAAAACGTGGAAATGCCAAAATTGGACTAAGCGGATTGACCATTTGAGGCGCAGTCAAGGTCAACATTTGCATGAAATAATCTTCAAACATTAAATTATATGGACCGTACTATCGATTCAAATAAAGATTTCATGCATTTTTCTAAATTTTATGTGTTTATTTTTTTAAAAACTTTCTTATAGCTTTTAAAAAATCACCCTTTATATATAGTATAAACGTATTGGTATCCTTGCCTTTTAAGCGTGGATTGAAATAATAAAAATATTATATTTATTTATAAATTTATTTTTTCACTACTTTTATTTGTTTTGGTTCGGCTATATTAAAAATTGTAATGTTAGTGCACTTCTACAAAAGTCGATAGCCTCTGTAGAATGCAATCCATGGTGGAGGTTATATAAATTTCGGGCCGGCAGAACTTAACGCCTTGTTTACTTGTTTTTATTTTTTTATGAAAGAAATGCCCAAAACTGAACGCAAATTACCCTAGAGGGGAGTCATGTAAGACAGGTCCCCATTAATTTTCTCTCCCCAATATTTCCCCCAAACATGCCGTCCCCCTAAATCCACTCCTTAATGGGGTTCCCATACAAAAAATATTTTTGTATAAAATTTGCTTCCAAGGCTCTTACTGGCCCAAGAAGGAGATAGGGGGGAAGGTATGTTTAGGAAAAATGTTGGGGGGAATAAAGGGGTTCGGTCTTACATTTAACACCTCTAGGGCGGGTTCCGAAACAGTTTTGGGCCTTTTTGTGTATTTTTACCCCTTTTGCCTCACCTTTGACCCCGATGAGCACCCACTTACACTCACACCACAAACCCCCATTATTGGGATCATGAATTTTTTTCCCAACCTCACAAAATTAGTGGTTCCAGCATATGGAAGTCGAAAAGCCGTGCACTATTCCACCCCTACTGTGTATAGCCCTTCGAAAAAATGATTGTTAGCTAGTGTTCAAGCACATACTACGTATCTCCGTATGGTGTAGTGTACATAAGACCGGTGGTGCACCCCGTATAGAATACAATTCACAATCTCGCTATACCAGTATTTATTTATTTATTTATTTAATATCTGTATTTAAACATTAAAAACAAGCGTCGACGACGACGACGAAGATGGTCGCCGGCGATAGTACCACCAACAACGTAAAGTAACGTACAACGTTCAAATAACCAACTCAAACAGTAACCGAAACAGAAACGGCATTAAACTGTTTTATTTTTTGAGGCTTTAAGTCAACATCTTTCGAAATATTGAGTCAGTTCAAAAAGAGCAGTGGCGGCATACAACATTCCAGCGTGCCAGCCAGCCAGCCTACCTGCCGGCCGGACAGATGGACATATTCCGAATTTCAAATGTGTGTGCGATTAAGTACGATTTAATTCGATACAGATAAATAAGACAAAAGTTTTGCAACAAAAATGCCAAATTGATACATAAAATTTCAAACGACGTTAGGTGTTCGCTAGAATAGTATCGCCAGCGACATCATCTAGCAAATACATACTATCTCAAGTGCTGTGAAAGCTGCTACAATATCATTCGCACATAAATGTTCAATACTCAACGCGCTACAGTGAAATATCAGAAAATGCCAAACGTAACCTTCAGGTAAAGTGAAACGTAACAGCAAATGAATGATTTATTTGCAACAATTTGTTGAGTTAAGTGGAAATTAAATAAAATCAAGTGAAATGAAATGAAATCGAATATAAAATAAATACACATCTAAATACATGTGTAAACATGTATCAGTGATTCAATGCAATCAAATTGCACTCATAACCGCCCCTCCCCCTCCAGTGAGAGAATAAGTAAAATTTTGAATATCTGCTCCTTCTTAAGTGAGTATGAATTTTGCAAGTGTCAACGTCAATATGACGTTGAAATGAAATTGAAATTATTTTGAGTTTTGACAAATCAGTGGCAAGAGTTAGATCCGGTTTTGTTTTCTCGATAATTCAATGTGTTTTAAGAAATAATAAAATATTGTCATAAAATAGAAATTATAATATTGGCAAAAGTGCTACGTAGTATATCGCAAATATCTATCTTGTAGTTTAGTTTTGTGCAATAAGTGGTAACATTGAAACATTTTTTGCTTTCATTACATGACAAACTATTAAGTTTAAAAAAATATACGAAAATGATTTGACAATAAAATAAGAATGCGGTAAGTTTGATTAGCTTTAAACGAAAAATAACTTCCATATAGCAAAAAACTATGAAAACAGAAAAATTCCTAAAAGGAAAACAAACAAGGAGTGGCTAATGTCGGCTGGGCCTACTTTTCTACACGCATTACATTTCAAATCGGGAAGGATATTGAAGTGAAATTTCTGAAAATGTTGACGATTACTTTACCATAGACGTTGTTGAGCCAAATTTAACCCCAATCGGCCGAAAAACATTGCACATCTCTTGTGCAATGCTTTCTTGGTATCGGATAAAAATTGCGATCTGTACTTTGATTACAACAATGGTTGCAAAGACAGACAGACCGACATAGCTAAATCGATTAGTACGGGAGTACTAATCGGGAGTACACAGAAAAATTAGTTTCAACCAGAAAAATTGTATATTTGATAACTATTTTCTTTAGTTTTCCTGTTATGACGAAAATTGTAAAACCAATTACTAAAATTGTAGCTGGAGCTATTGAAAAAATAGTTAAAACAAGTAAGAAGGCGTAAGGTTGGCCGGGCCGAATCTTATATACCCTCCACCACGGAGTGCATTCCACAGTATTACCAGCAGATTGAAGGATGTCGACTTTACATAGAAGTACCATATTACGAAAATTGTGATATGTTTACGCACATTACTATATTTGATTACTATTTCAAACTATAATGTATACTTATGCGCACTGTTTAGAATCGACTACTATAAATAAATACAATGCTGTAATTGTGAAAGTGAACATGCCTAAATATTAGGCGATTGTCAGTCGTCATTAGGGAGAAGCATTTTCAGATACAGACAAAGTGACTGCATTATTTTGATAAGAAAAGTACAAATTTTAAAAATATCCCCATTCGCCCCATTCTCCGCCCAAATGTACAAATTTGGAAAAAAAACTTTTTGTTTCGAGTCTTCATAGCCAGACCACCGGATACACACCGAATTTCATGATATCCACTTCAGCGGTTTGGAAGGTCCCATTTTTATCCCTCTTTTTCAATTATATCCCTTAAAAGTACGAATTTCGAAAAATCCTTCTATTTTACGTGTTTATGCAATTAGAGGGATGTACACACCGAATTTCATGATTCTAGCTGTTGTCGTATCATTGGTACCATATTTTATCCCTTTTTGTCCCATTTCGTCCGCTAAAACATTTATTTTCTTTGTGGTGCTTTCAAGCTACAAGAGGAATGTCCGCAACTATTTAAGCCAAGGATACCAATATTTTTATACTATGTATACATATAATGGAAATAATACTTCAATTCATAAAGTAAATATAAGGCAGCAATCATAAATACCCTAAATATTGGGAGACAGAGAGTGTATTTTCAGCTGCAGTCCTTTGGTTGGTTGTATTTCCATCTATTTTAAATTCAAAAGTTTACAGTTTGAAAATACCTTATCTCTCACGTACGCAGTATAAGACAACTTCATGATTCTACCATTTTTTGTCGTAAAAGCAAGAACATAAAGTACGAACTTGGAAAAACATTATTTTACGTGGCTATGCACTCAGAGGAATGTATATACCCAATTCCATGATACTATCTGCGGCCATTTTGTTGGTACCATTTTTATCCCCTTTTTCGCAATTTACTCCTTAAAAGTATGACTTTCGAAAATTTCATCATTTTAGCTGTAGCCTTTTTGTTGGTACCATTTTTATTCCTCTGCTCCCATTGAATCCTTCGAAAGTACGAATTTGGAAAAACCTTTTTTCGTGTCTACTCAGTCAGAGGAATGTATACAGCGAATTTCATGGTTCTAGCTGCATCCATTTGTTTGGTACAATTTGTATCCCCTTTTTCTATTTTACACCCTAAAAGTACGAATTTCGAACATTTCCTTTATTTTAAGTGTCTACGCAATCAGAGGAATATATACACCGAATTTCATTATTCTAGGTGCAGCCGTTTGGTTGGTACTATTTTTATCCCTCTACCCCCATTTAACCCCTTAAAAGTACAAATTTAGAAAAATACTTGTATATTATGTATCTACTCTATTAGAGGTCACACGCCATATTCCGTGTTTCTATCTGTTGTCGTTTGGTAGGTACTATTTTTATCCCTTATCGTCCCATTTCGCCCCCACTCTATGGAGCCCTTTTATGCTATAAAGGGAATGCGAATTACAAATATCAAGTAAATACAAGCAGACATATTCAAAAAGCATGCTGAAATACTCTAAATATTAGGGGTATTTTCAGTCCTTGTGAGGGTAAAATTTTTCCCTCCGGACCGATTTCGCCCACTTGCAACCATAAGACACATTTAGGAAAAATTTGAACCTTCTATCACTGCTTTAATTCAACATATCATTTTTATACCCTCCACCTCCAGGATGGGGGTATATTCACTTTGTCATTCCGTTTGTAACACCTTGAAATATCGTCCTGAGACCCTATAAAGTATATATATTATTGAATGTCATAAAATTCAAAGTCGATCTAGGCATGTCCGTCCGTCCGTCGGTCCGTCTGGTGAAAGCATCTAAACGAAAGGAGCTAGGACGTCCAAATTTTCCACAAAGGCGTCTTATAGTCGTAGATCGGTTGGGATTGAAACTGGGCGAAATCTGCCCAAGCAGAAAATTTTTTCCTCACGAGGAAAAAAAACGTGCACCATAAAGTGATTTGTATTCGTAGGGTGTGAAATGGGGATAAAAGTGGTACCTTTCAAACCACAACAGCTAGAAACACGAAATTCGATGTGTACATTCCTCTAATTGAGTAGATACATAATATAAAAGTATTTTATTCCAAATTCGTACTTTTAAGGGATAAAAATGGTTCAAACCAAACGGAAATGAAATTCGGTGTATACATTTCTCTGATTGCGTAGTCGTAAAATAAACGGATTTTTCAAAATTCGTACTTTTTGGGGTTAAAATGGGTAAAAGGTATAAAAATAGTACCAACCAAATGACCGCAGCTAGAGCCAAGAAATTCGGAATATACATTACTCTGACTGTGTAGACACGAAAAATAAAAGGTTTTTTCGAAATTCGTACTTTCAGGGGATTCAATGGGTACAGACGTATAAAAATAGTGCCAACTAAACGACTTACTAGAATGATGAAATTGGGTGTGTACATCCCTGTACATCTTATTGCATAGACACGTAAAATAAAGATATTTTAGAAAGTCGTACTCTTAAGGGGTACAATAGGAAAAAGGGGATGAAAATGGTACCTACCAAATGACCTCAGCTAGAATAATGGAATTCGGTGTATACATTCCTCTGACTGATAGACACGCAAATTAAAACGATTTTTCCAAATTCGTTCTTTTTACTTTTTCGGCAAAAATTGTTTGAATCTGAAGTTAAGTTATTTTGCAATATGTACATACGTGAGATAATGGATTTTCCAAATTTGTACTTTTGGAATTAAAATAGAATGGAAATACACCCAACTGTAGCACCCACTATATATCAATATTTATGGTATGTAAGCTTTTTTGAAAAAAAAAAAATATATATAAGAATATTTATCTCTTGAATTGACTTGAAGTATTATTTCGATATATATAGTGTAAACGTAATATATTTATTTATAAAATTATTTTTTTCAAAATTTGTATTTGTTTTGGTTTGGCTATATTAAAAAATATATTTTCCTGTAATATTACTGCACTTCTAATCGACAGCCTCTGTGTAATGCAATCCATGGTGGAGGGTGTATAAAGTTCGGCGAGGCCAAACTGAACGCCGTTTTTACTTGTTTTTCTTAGAATATCTTACTACTTTATCGAACTTTTATAAAAAAATCGACAACGTTGGTACGTCTGAGGGAACCACAACTTTCATAGGATGCACTTCTTCTCAAAATTAAAAGAAAATAAAATATAAATAATAAAATAAACAAATAATAATAAAAATTAACCAAAAATATTTTATTTTAATTCGAAAAAGTAATATTAATTATGTACCAAAAATGAAAAAAGCACAACATATATATTTTTTTAAACAACTAAGGAAAGGCTAAAGTCGGCCGAGGCCGACTATATATTACCCTACACCACACCCAGCGTATATACCACTCTTTGTACAATGCTCTATTCGGCCAAATAATGAAAACTTTGGACTGAAAGCTTATTCTACAAAAATTATCTACTCAACATGCCTTTTACAGAATTATAGGGTCGCTACCCTGTTCCAATCAAAAAAATCTTAATTTGTTGGACAGTGTTATTAATTTAATTTCTTGAAAAAATCAAAAACAGTTGTTTGAAATTTCAATTAGAAACGGAACATTAGAAATGCCAACAGAAGAAAAAACGTCTGTCAATTAAAGCGTAATAACACTTTATGGCATCCAGTATTGTTAGAAATAGCACACGCCTTTACATATTCCATTGAGTACAACGTACATATACAGCTACATACTATTCATCATATTTTCAGATGATGTTTTGTGAGTGCTGAGAGCTGTTTACAAACAAAATTACTATTTATGTTTATACAATTCATCACGTGAAATTTTTGCGCTATTTATACTACTTCATCTCGGTTATTTTTAGGCAAATAATAATTAACACTTTTTGTGAAGGAAATTCAAATACGAGTTATATTAGGGCATACGATTCGATGTTTTAGTCGTAACCGTTCCCCGGCAACCTCTGGCGAATTGAAGTTTAAGGGATTATTATGTATTTAGATTAACTGAGACAATCTTCACTAATTTGGCATTTCAAAATGCATTTTAAATAGTTCGATTAGGCATGTTTTTTTCCATTGCAAACCCGGAAGAAGTAAAGAAAAAGAAAAAGTCTGGCGGAGCCGACTATATAATGCCCTCCACTGTCCTCCATCCTCCACTACGACATATTGTTAAGAAATTTCATTCATTCATTTTCACACACTTTTCGCAGCCACTGTTTAATATCAATATCATCTCGCCGCCTTCACCCACTAAAGTACACAGTCTGTTACACTTGTGAAATTGTTAATAAATAAAACAAATCTAATAACAAATGACAAGACAATCAGTCTCTATGCAACTCAAACTGAAAAAATAACGATCTTTGATCTCGTCTGTCTCTCTCCCTCCACCCCTGCCATGGAAAACAAATAGAAATTGAAAATTTTCCCAAAACCGCAAAAATAAATTGAGAGAAAAAATTGAAATTGCGACGATAAATACAAGTGCTAAAATTTATGGTCAACTGATATATGTACGAGTATTTCCACATCGAGAAAGATATAAGCGAGATTTTATTTATCGTGGAAGCCAAACGAATTTCAAATCCCCCTGGACAGAATAACTCTGGCGAGAAGTTCCGAGCTGCGTTTGAAGGTGTGAAATTCATTCAAGTTCAACACGATGACGACGACGACTTCAGTTTTGCAGCGGATATCGTAGACGAAAGATGTCTCTGAACAATTTGAACAGCACGTCGCCGGATTTGTGTGATGAACCTTTAAATTTGTGGAAAACCAAGCAAAAAGTCCAGTATCGTTACGATGTTCGGGGTGATGAGAAAAAGAAGTGTGTGAAAGCAATAAACAAAAACAAACAAAAATAGTATAACGAAATATATAAATATTTTAAAAATAATAAATTATATATACATATGAGAGTGATTTATGCCTGACATAATTATGATGTTTCGTCTCAACATGTAAATAAATTTAATTTAAGTGAATGTGCATAACTTGTTGAAATCACAAATTTATGACTTATGACAATATTGATTCAAACCTGTCTAATATAATTCCGATGTACTTGACAAATCATAAAACAATAAAGCACTCAATAAAGTTATCAGATTCTGTGATTAGAGCACGCTGAAAGCAATAAATTATCAAATGAAACTTTAAAAAATGCACATGAATGGAATCTTTTCTATATGTGCCTCCATAAGCGTGGGCGGCATACTATGCTTGTCATTACGTTTGTAACCTCTTCGAATATCGATTTGAACTCGTACAATGCAATTGTATGTTATCATTCGGAATAATATAAATGCTCCTCTCAGGAATAAATATTAATAACACGCTTCGGATAAACCTATCTCCGTATAGTTTCACTCAAAGGCATTTTGTAACATTTTTACCAGTGAATATATATATATATTGGTATATTTTTTAAAACACTAATAAATCTGCGATTAAAAAAAAAGAAAGCCAAATTCAGTTTCTCATAGAAAAAGTGGTTTAGGAGCAGTCTCAAAAAAATTGAGAACAAATTTATATGTTATCGAAGAAAATCATTTTTTGCTGTCACAAAGAAACCCATGAAAATAAAAAAATATAAAAGATCTATGGAAAAATATAGGACACAGCAAAAATACGAAGTATTTCGGCAGGATGCACATTTTAGTCGCATCAAAAATCCCAAATTGCACGCTTTTGAGGAAGTTCTTTTGAATAACTTCCAAAAAAGTTGATAATATGTTAATATCCCGTAACATTTTAAGAATAGCATTTTAACGAGTGAGTGAGTGCCCGCTTTGTACTCAGGAGGTTTCGGGTTCGAATCGTGGCTCGGGAAAATTCTTTTCTGTTTTTTAGATAAACCAGGTTTAATTTTGTATAATTTCCGCAACAAGTTTCAAATGTATGAAAAACAGAAATTTAATTAATTAACCAGGCTACAAATATTTTTATACTATTTATATATATAAATTGGAAATAATACTTCAATTCATAAGGTAAATATAAGGCAGCAATCATAAAAACCCTAAATATTGGGGGATAGAGAGTGTATTTTCATTTGCAGTCCTTTGGTTGGTTGTATTTCCATCTATTTTAATTTCAAAAGTATACATTTTGAAAATACCTTATCTCTCAGGTACGCAGTATAAGACAACTTCATGATTCTACCATTTTTTATCGTAAAAGCAACAAAATAAAGTACGAATTTGGAAAAAAATATTTTACGTGACTATGCACTCAGAGGAATTCCGAATTCCATGATACTATCTGCGGCCATTTTGTTGGTACCATTTTTATCCCCTTTTTCGCATTTTACTCCTTAAAAGTAGGACTTTCGAATATTTCATCAGCTAGCCTTTAGTTGGTACCATTTTTATCCCTCTGTTCCCATTAAATCCCTTGTAAGTATGAATTTGGAAAACGTTTTCTTTCGTGTCTACTCAGTCAGAGGAATGTATACAGCGAATTTCATGGTTCTAGCTGCATCCATTTGTTTGGTACAATTTGTATCCCCTTTTTCCATTTTACACCCTAAAAGTACTACGCAATCAGTGGAATATATATATCGAATTTCATTATTATAGGTGCAGACGTTTGGTTGGTACTATTTTTATCCCTCTATCCCCATTTAACCCCTTAAAAGTACGTATTTAGAAAAAATAGTTTTATATTATGTATCCACTCTATTAGAGGAATGCACACGCCAAGTTTCTATATGTTGTCGTTTGATAGGTACCTGTTTTATCCCTTTTCGTCCCATTACGCCCCTTACGAATAAAAAACTCTATGGTGCCCTTTTATGCTATAAAGGGAATGCGAATTGCAAATATCAAGTAAATACAAGCTATTATGTTCAAAAAACATGCTGAAATACTCTAAATATTAGGGGTATTTTAAGTCCTTGTGAGGGAAAAATTTTTCCCTCTGGGCCGATTTCGCCCACTTTCAATCCCAACCGATCTGCAACCATAAGACACATTTAGGAAAAAATTGAACCTCCTAGCTCATTTCGTATTTTGAAATTTGTAATTGAAATTTGAGACTTCACTTTTGTTTTCACCTTCCTACGCAGACCCAAGTTACCGAATTTGTTGGTTCTCTTTTGAATAATCTTTGTTACCCTTTGTTACCTATGTACACAAAAATAAAATTTATTAATTCAGCAAAATATGTGATTTTAAAAATTTTACAGGACTAACTCGTAATGTTGCCTATAGGCAACGTTGGGCATGAAAGGGTTAACTACACTATGCAACAAAATTTTCTCGAATGGTCATGTATAACATTTTCTGATGTATTTTGGCTTTCTAAACTCGAAAACAATATTAAAAAAATAATGGTATTTTTTTGTAACAATTTTTTACTAAAATTCAAATTTTCGTCACCTTAAATATACTCATGTTGGAAGTCCGGTTACATGTTAAATTAGAGGTGGCTACAAATATTCCGAATTACACATTCCCATAGAAATAGTGGTCAAAAATTTGGGATTTTTTTGTGGCAGGAAAATCGTAAAAATAGAAAAAAGTCAGAATAATGCGTTACAAACGGAGCTTTATCATTCAGTTTGTAACGCCTTGAAATATCGACCTGGTACCCTATAAAGTATATATTCTTGATCGCCATAAAATTCTAAGACGATCTAGCCATGTCTGTCCGTTGAAAGCACTCTACCATCTAAACGAAAGGAGCTAGGACGTCCAAATTTTGCATAAATACGTCTTATAGTTGTAGATCGGTTGGGATTGAAACGGGGTGAAATCGGCCCACAGGGAAACATTTTCCCTCACAAGGACTGAAAATAATAATCCCATAATATTTAGAGTATTTCATCATGTTTTTTGAATATGTCTGCTTATATTTGTTTGATGTTTGGTATGCGTACTCCTCTTATAGCAAAAAAGTGCACAATAAAGTGATTCTTATTTTTAAGCTGTGAAATGAGACAAAAAGGGATAAAAATGGTGCCTATCAAACCAAAGCAGCTAGAAGCTCGATATTCGGCGAGCACATTCCTCTAAATGAGTGGATATATAATATAAAAGTATGTTTATCAAATTCGTACTATTAAGGGAGGGAAAAAATGGTACCAAACATACGGCTGCACCTAGTATAATAAAATTCGGTGTATACATTCCTCTGATTGTGTAGACATGTAAAATAAAGGGATTTTTCGAAATTCTAACTTTTAGGGGGTAAACTAGAAAAGGGGATTATAATGGCCGCAGAGTCATAAAATTCGTGGTATACATTCCTCTGACTGCGTAGAAACGAATAATAAAAAGTTTTTTCCAAATTCGTACTGTCAAGGGATACAATAGGAACAGAGGGATAAAAATTGTACCAACTAAACGACTACAGCTATAATGACGAAATTCGGTACGTACATCCCTCTAATTGCGTAGACACGTAAAATAAAGATATTTTTAAAGTCATACTTTTAAGAGGCTAAAATAACATAATCTCAGCTAGAATCATGGAATTCGGTGTATTCATTGCAAAATAAAAGATTTTTATTTTTACTTTTACGGCAGAAAGGGTAGAAGTTAGTTAGGTTAGTTAGGTCTTGCAATATGTACATTAGGGTTAGTCATTTTTTTAGATTCAAAATCTGTGGAAATAGCATATAGGGCAGGCAAAACCAAGCAGAATTGCGTTTTTACTTTTTCGAAATTGTGAAAAAACGTTCCGCACAAAATGCAATTACTTTAGCTCAAAACCAACTTTTTTATTTGAAATTTTTTGTGATTTTTAAAATTTGATAATATTTTTTTTTTTAATTTGAAGATATTATGCAATAATGTTAATAAGATTAAAATTTTATTTAAAGTAACGCCTTAGAATAATAACATTTATAATAAATTACTCAAATGCAGTAGCATTTTCTACTACTTCAATTGAAACCGAGTTGCAAATTTTAAAATCGATGTAGCTTAAAAACTAAATGACAGATTTTTGATCAAATTGCATATTTGAAATCGATGCACTAAAACCAACTAAAAAAAATTATTTCCAAGAACAACTATTACAGAAAAAAATTTCTCAAATTTAAAAATTTAAAAAAAAGTAAACTAAAAAAGTTTGTTTTTAGCTAAAGTAATTGCATTTTGTGCGGAAGGTTTTTTTACAATTTCGAAAAAGTAAAAACGCAATTCTTATTATTTTTGCCTGCCCTAAATGCCATTTCCACAGATTTTTGATATTCGAAAAAAAATGACTAACCCTAATGTACATACGTGAGAGATAATGGGTTTCTAAAATTTTTACTTTTGGAATTCGGATTGAAATACAACCAATAAAACGGCTGTAGCTAAAAATGCACTATCTCTTTTACTTTTACTTTTTGACATATTTGATTGACTTGAAGTATCATTTCGATATATATATATAGTATAAACATCTGAACCGATCTAACTCAATTTCACCATAGATGTTTTTAGTGGAATTATTAGGTACTGTGCGAAATTTGAAGTAAATCTAGTAAAATATGTGGTTTCTAGAGCAGAAATAAGTAAATCTGAACCGATTTAATTCAAATGAAATAGCGTTCGTTCTTGAACCTCAATATTTACTTGTGCCGATTTTGGTTGGGATAAGATAAATGCGACCTGTACTTAGTTTGCAGGAATAGATGAACGAACGAACAGACTGGCGGACAGACGGCTCAGAAAGTGATTCTAAGCCGATCTGTCTAATAAACGATGAGTCTATCTCATTTCCTTTCGGGTGTTACAAACAAATGCACAACGACATAATACCCTAGTGGAGGGTATACAAATCTATTGATAAATATAGAAGTAGTAAAAAAATTTCGTAAAAAAATACACACGATTTTTCTACATAGAAACACCTGTGGTAAAAATGGGTCAGATCGGTTCAGATTTATATATAGCTCCCATACATATTTCGCTCTCGATTTGACTTTTTCCGCTCTAGAAACCACAAATTTTATCAGATTGTCTTCAGATTTGGTAAAACAACTTATATTTAAACTAGGAACACCTTTGGTGAAAATAGGTCAGATCGGTTCAGATTTATATATAGCTCCCATACAAATTTCGCTCCCGATTTGACTTTTTCCGCTCTAGAAACCACATATTTTATCAGATTGTCTTCAGATTTGGTATATTTAAACTAGGAACACCTATGGCGAAAATATGTCAGATCGGTTCAGATTTAGATATAGCCACCATACGAATTTCACTCCCGATTTGACCCTTTTCACTCTAGATACCACATATTTTAACAGATTTTCTTCAAAATTGGCAAAACATCTTGTAGTTCAACTAGAAACACCTGTGTTAAAAATGTGTTTGATCGGTTCAGATTTATATATAGCTCCCATACAAATTTCGTTACCAATTTGAATTTATCCGCTCTAGAATGCACATATTTCAACAGATTTTCTTCAAAATTGGCAAAACACCTTATATTTCAACTGGAAACAAATTTTGTTCCCCCAGAAACCGCGTATTTTCAGAGCATTTCTTAAAATTGAGCATAACACGTTATACTTCAACAAGAAGAACTTATTGTGAAAGTTAGTCACTTCATTCCATGTTTGGATATACAGTCCCTATACAAATATTCTTCTCGATTTGACAAATTGGGTCTGGTCATATCAGCCTATGATTAGGAAATATATAAAAATTCTTCCCGTTTTCAATTTTCTACCGATTTGAATTGTATTCGGATTGAAAGTGGAGTGTATCATATAGTCGGCCCCGCCCGACTTTAGCCTTTCCTTATTTGTTATAATTATATAATTTGAAATGGAACTTTTCGTTTTATTTTAACAAACATTTAAAAGATTGGTGTTAAAAAAAATATGTTGTGTCTACAAAGAGTATCATAACTTCTACTTTTATCCATAGATTTAGCTATTAGAATATATTTTCCGACTTTTTCTATTTTTATGATTTTTTTCGTGCCAGCAAAAATAGATTTTTTCTCCTAATTTTTGGAGACGAAATTTGAATTTTAGTACACAATTAAAAAAATAAAAAAAAACGTTTAACATTGTTTTTGAGATTAAAAAGCCATAATACATGAAATATGTTAAACATAGCCATTTGGCAAAATTTTTGTTGCATAGTGTAAGCAATCTCTAGAATAATTGAAACCGTTGAACTTTCGACCGCTCTGTTGTTATTCAAAACCTTCGCGACGATTGTTTCTCATTTGTTTCGCCAAAATGAAGAATAAATGAAACCTCATCGATCGGTCGATTGTCATATGGATAATTAACAGCAACGACATCATCATTAACGTCGAATGTGAAAATGCAACAAGTGCTAGTGGTGTTAATCTTAAAAACAAATTTAATTTATTAATAAAACGTGATTTTTAACAGCAACAGTATAGACTGTCATATCACTGTCATATACTTAGTTATATATCGCAAGTGACGTCATGTCCAACCAAATACAAGAGAAAACTAGAACACAATGCAGTGTGTAATGCCGGAATGTCGCCGCTCTATGTTTACCCAACTAATCCGAGATTTTAACCAAAAGTGGCAACGACGACCGACATACAACAACAACAACAACCTAACCAGATACGACGAGTATGTCTGATTGTGTTGAGTTGTTATAATTGATTTGTTTGTGGAAATCTTTGACATAAACATGTGAATTTGCTGAAAACTGAAAATTGTATTCGATGTTCTTAGTCACCGCTTTTTGTGGATAATAATTTATTGGATTATTCGAAATGGCTTATTTAATTGGCCATAAATGATTTTTTGTTGTCCAAATATTTATATACCTTCCATCAGAGGACGAAGTGTGTAATAAGTTTGGCATTTGTAATGAAGGGCAAATTTCTTTGCCCAATGAAAAATGCCCCAAAAATGGGCGAAATGCGGGAAAAACCACTCAAAGAAGTTGGGCATTATTTCATATTTGCCATTTAACAGATTTGCATAAGAACAAATTACCCAAAAACCAAATACTTTTGGGAATAATTACATTTTTCGTCCACTTTTTGACTTGGATGATTTTTAATTTGTTGATGTTCAGATAAAACCCTTTTGTATGTCCAATTAAAATTAATTATGATGACTATAAATGTTGCGAATATCATATCATACATAATAGCAGTGGTTTAGGAACAGTCTCCAAAACTTTATTTATTTTTCGGAGAAAAATCTATAAAAAACCAAAAAAATGTTAAAGATCTATGGATAAATGTAGAAGTTACGGCCCTCTTTGCAGACGTAAAGGATAAAACCTGAAGAGCTTTTAAATGTGTGGTTAAATTGTATTTAGTATTTATACCCTACACCACTTCGTGGTCTAGGGTAATATAAGTTAGTTACGCGCCAAATGTTTTTAACATCAAAAAATCGAGCTAGACCCACATTTAAGTATACGGATCGGCTTAGAATCACCGGCTGAATCGATTTAACAATGTCTGTCTGTCCGTCCGTCTGCTGTCCATCTAAGCTTGTTCGCACTCTACAGGTCGCAATTGTTGTCCGATTATCATGAAATTTGGCAGAAGTTATTTTTTTTTTGCCAAGAAGATCGGTATTGAATTTGGAGGAAATCGCTTCAGATTAAGATATAGCCCCCATACAAATGGGCCCCCAGTTTACACTATTATCGCAGTAGAACCCACATCTTACATTGGATTTTGATAAAATTTTGCAGATCATATTATATTTCCATAAAGAATACCTACTTTGAAAGTGATCTGTAACGGCCCACTTTTTAATGTAGCGCCCTTACAAAGGGGCCCCAATTTTTATTATTACCCCTCTAGGACCCACTTTTTACATCGGAAGTTTATCAAATTTTACAGATTATTTTATATTTCAACTACAAATACATACTATGAATGTGAAATATATGGGTCCATATTTTGGTATAACCGCCATACAAATTGGGCCCCAATTTCTACTCTATTATAGCTCTAGAACCCACATCCTGCATTTGATGTCGATACAATTTTGCAGGTCATGTAATATTTCAACTAAGAATACCTACTTTGAAAGTGATCTATATGGGCACACTTTTTAATGTAGCGCCCTTCAAAATGGGCCCATTTTTATTGTTACCCCTCTATGACTCACATTTTACATGGGAAGTTTTTCAAATTTTGCAGATTTTATTATATTTCAACTAAGAATATGTACTATGAAAGTTAAATATATCTGTCCATACTTTGGTACAACCCAAATGGGCGCCCATTCTACTCCATTACAACTTTAGAAACTACATCTTATATCGGATCTTGATCAAAATTTGCAGATCATGATATATTTCAACTAGGAATACCTACCGTGAAGGAGAACTTAAGGAGAAGGCCCATGTTTTGGTACAGGCTCTAAGTGTTGTCATAGGCCCCCTTCCATACTTTGTAATTGCCCAAATGGGCCCCATTCTATTTTATTACAGCTCCAGAAAATGCATCTCACATCGTATCTGCATCAAATTTTTCAGATCATGATATATTTCAACTAGGAATACCTACCGTGAAGGAGAACTATATAGGTCCATTGTTTTGGCACAGGCCCCAAGTTTTGTTAAAGTCCCCCTTCAAATGTCTGTCCAATTCATCCTATTACCGCGGTATAATCTGTATTTGTCATTGGATCTTGATCAATTTTTCCAGATCATGTTATATTTACTTTACTCGGAATATCTGCCGGAAAATTGGATTAATTGCCATGTTTTTTACCATATTCGTTAAATTTACTGTATAATTTATATGAACTACGTAAAATTGCTTCAATGAAACACCTGGGTTTTTTAATCAAAACCAGATATATATGCAGGGAGTGGTGTAGGGTATCATATAGTCGGCCCGTCCGACTTTAGCCTTTTCTTACTTGTTTTATAATTTAAAATGTTATGTATAGTCTTAACAAAGAAGTCAAGCCCTATTTGAAGAACATCTACTGATAATGTCCCTTCTTGTAGAAGTGCATGACGTCACGTATGATTAAATCTTTTTGAGAAAAAATTTCTTTAAAAATGGCACACGATTTTTTTAATTTGTCTTACCTCTACAATAAATGTTATAACTATACATTTTCTTCAAATGGGCCTATTTTTCTTTGTTAAGATCCCAGCTATTATAAAATAAAAATAAAAATATATAAATGTCACCATGCCATTTGTAAATAAATTTGCATTCTATTAAATATAGAAGCAAAATGGTCTTGAGCCAGGACAATATCCCAGTTCAAATCAAATATGCACAAATCTAATTTGTAAAGCGTTTATTCGCGCTATTTAAATTTTTTTTAAATCGAGGTACTTTATATATCCGCCACCATGGATAGCATTCTACAGAGGCTGACGATTTTCGTAGAAGTGCAGCAACATTGTAGGAAAATGTTTTATTTTTAATACAGCCAAGCCAAATAAAAATATTGAAAAAAACTATATATAAAAATTACAGAAATTTCCAACGAGAGGTGTTATTTTGAATCACCTAGTATTTCGGTAGCTGTCACTTTTGAAGATTTTATTCTTTGACATTTGACAAGTAGAAACTACGCCATTACTAAAAATGGAACGATACTCGCTTCAAAAACGTATGGAAATTATTAAAATTCATGTATGAAAATGATCCGGAATTCCATCGGAATTCATCTTGACTGATGAGGCCCATTTCCACCTCGGTGGCTACGTCAACAAGCAAAATTGTCGCATGTGGGGCAGAGTTACAAGCCGAACCATAATTATTGGCGGCGGCGGCGCTGTTCAAAATGGGTCGGCGGCGGCGGCTTTCGGCTGATTTGTCGGCTCGTTCTGTCATTCGATCACCCCATTTATTTGGCAATTTTGAGAAAATGGAAGGAAAAATTTGTATTGTTTTTTTACTCCTTTTCTTTTATTCAATGTATATATATATATATATTATAGTTCAATATTCGTTAATAGTAGCCAATGTTCCAATAATTTAATATTATTATCCCATACAATTATTTTTTGGAAGTGGGATTTCATTCTCAAAATTTATAATATAGATGAATTTAATAAATATTTTTCCAATTACAGCTTTTCGTGTGAGGCATATTTGACCAGACATCTTGAATATCATAATCTTTCCAATGAATGATAATACTATACCTACTTTGACACACTAAATAAGCACAATAGAGAAACTGTTGTTTAATAATGCTGTTTTTCTTTAAGCCGGGATAAGAAGCTGCGATAACAAAAACGTTAATAAAAATTTAATTTTTTACCCAAAATAAAAAAATTAATTGTCGGCAACAACAATATAAATATTTGTATCAAAAAAAAAATTCAAAAAAATATTTTCTGTTGACTTTTTTGGGCTTATGGACGATAACCATAAATTGGACCTACACTGGATAATTTTCCATGCTAAGTCCAATATTTTTAACATAAAATATTTTTGTTAAAATTTGTTTTTATACATGCATTGGTATTGGTGATTATTTAAAAAAAAATATTTTGAGTTAAATTTTAACTTTTTATTTGGTTTTTTCTTATCACAGCTTAGTTATCCAGTCTTAAAGAAAAACAGTCTTAATGTTATGCGACTTTCAAATCAAAATACAATCATTCAACTTTCTATGGACGTCATCATATGTGGAATACTAAATTCAAAGATAGGTCAATATATTTTACAGTAGTAGGATGTCTAAGTCGATATGAGTCGATGGAATCGGCGGCGTGTTGAAGTCGATTTGAGTCGACGAAATCGGCGGCGGCGCGGCTCGTGCAGATCCATGCGGCGGCGGCGGCTTGTCGGCTTAAAATCGGTCGGCTTGTATCTCTGATGTGGGGCTCGAAAAACCCAAGAATTATTGTTGAGAAGCCTCTCCATCCTCATCGTGTGGCTGTTTGACGCGGGGTCATTGGACTTTACTTTTTCGAAAATGAGGTTGGATCAACAGTTACGGTGAATGGATTGCGCTATCGAGAGATGATTAATGATTTTTTATGGTCGGAGTTGGATGGTATTGATCTGGACAACGTTTACTTTCAACAAGACGGTGCTACGTGCCACACAAGCAACGAAACCATTGCTCTTTTACGGGAAAAGTTTCCGGACCGTGTTATCTCTCGAAGAGGTGATCACAACTGGCCACCGATATCTTGTGATTTAACACCTTGCGACTTCTTCCTTTGGGGCCAAGTGAAAGATAAGGTCTACGCCATCAACCCAGCGTCGATTCAAGACCTCAAAGATAGAATTCGTGAGGCTATCGAGGACATAGGGCAGCCATTTTGCGATTGGGTTATGGAAAATTTCATGAAAACGATATCGTCCTGTAAGCGTGGTCGTGGTGGCCATTTGGCTGATGTAGTTTTCCATTATTAACGGCATACCTTCCTCTTTATTATGAAATAAACATCCGATCATTTATCTCAAAAACTGGCATTTTTCTCTAAATACCAAAATAACACCTCTTGCTGGAAAAAATTTTAATTATTTTAAAACACGTTAAAAGGCAAGGCTAACAATATGTTTATTCGTTATATATAATCAAATTGGTAGATTTGTCTTATAAGCGTTCAATTCAATTCAAAAAGTAAATATTTGGCAGCAATCTTCAAAAAAGCTTAAATATCCTAAATATTGGGGTATAGTGGGTGCATTTTCAGCTACATTCGTTTTTTGGTCCTATTTTCATCCTATTTTAATTCCAATAGTACAAATGTTTGTATTCTTTGAAAGTAAGAATTTGGAAAAAGTATTCATGTCTACGAAGTCAGACGAATGTATACTCCGAATTTCATGACTCTGGGTGCGGCCATTCAGTTTTTATCTCCTTTTTCCATTTTACCCCCATAAAAGTACGAATTTGGAAAAATCCCTTTATTTTACGTGTCTACGCAATCGGTGGAATGTTTAGACCGAATTTCATTGTTCTAGGCGCAGCCGGTCGGTTGGTACCATTTTTATCCCTCTAATCCTATTTTACCCATTTAAAGTACGAATTGGAAAAAATCCTTTTATTTTACGTATCCACTCAATTAAAGGAATGTACACACCGAATTTCGTGTTTCTAGCTGTTTTCGTTTGAAAGGTATCATTTTAACCTGTTTTGGTCCGTTTTTGTTAAATCAGTTTATGCTGCTTAGAATCTTATCTACATATCCAATACTAAACGATATGACAATATAAACACACTTTCCATACATTTAGCATAAGAGGAGATAATAAAGTTATCCCATATAAAAGCGGAAGCAGAGCTGCTTTGGGTTCAATGATTTTTTTTCTGTAGCACGCTGTATTAAATAATAAATAAATGCAAATTAATAATTCAATAACAATTTTATACAGGTATACATATAAATTATTAATATAAATCGAAATAATGTGATTTTAAATGAGCAAAGAAAGACATGTCTCGCATCACAAAGGCTGCATACCGAGTCGATCGATTTTTGGTGAGATAAATCGTTGGAATTTATCCTCAATTTTTAGAAAATATAATCTAACTCCAGAATGTAAATAGTTATATGTGTGAGAATATATAATATGCCACTTTATAAACAAGTGAAGTTGAAATGGAATATTTAAACCCATTTAGAAATGCATTTTCTTCAAATCCGCTACAAATATATTTATTTTATTAAGGGTACATCAATGACTATCAAGTGGAAGACGAACCTAAAAACGCCCAACAACTCACCCTAATATATAATATAATATACACCCTGTAGAGTAAGGTATAATAATAGATAGACTTCCAGTTCAGTTATTAAAATTCTTCAAAATAGCCTTATCTCCGATACAGTGGTCATCGATTTGCAACACCAACTACTGACTCGTTAGCTATTTAGCATTGACTTGGTAGCGTTAATTGTAGATCATAGTAGCATTTTACAACAACATCTGACTGCAGACCGAGACTGTTTGCTTTTGACCGATTTCGTCTGTGTTTGTACTCGAAATATGAAATTTGTTTTTCCTGTCATCAATCACTGATTATGAATTCATTTAACACTTGTCGCCGCTCCATTCTTTGTGTGTGTTTGTGGTTGTATGAGCGTGATTGTTTAATAATAAAATATATAAATATCGCACCAAGGTACGACGAGTGTAAGCAGCGTCAGTTTTTGCAAAATAAATAATAAACGGAAAAGGTATGAAAAAAGAATAACTTCAATATATAAAATAGATAGAGACATAAACACACCAAATTTGTATATTAACCATATACAATGGGCGGAGTACTGGGGTGAGAAGGCGAATTTGAAGAAAATAGTTCCGACAGAAAAATAATTTCTAAATGACTTCAAATATTCCATTTCTCAGTGTCGAATGCGCAAATACAAAGTTAATACACCTACAATAAATATGCTTTCATACATAGACAAAAGTTAAACAGGAGCTACTTTTTTATGTGTACTTTGGCAGCACAGTGGTCCAGAAACAAAAAACATTTTTGAGTTTTGTAAAAAAATTAAATTAGCCAATTTTTTTTTAATTTTCCAACATCTGAAAAATGTGAAAATCTGTAATAGGAAAAAATTATTTTTTTTTCTGTACATTATGAAAAATTTGTGTGTAGTGTCAAGGCAGCCAAAAAGGAATTTAACAACAGCCAAAAGACCAAAACCCACATATGTACATTAGGCTGGGTCGCGGTCCATATAATTGGAAAACAATTTGTATAGCATTTCCGGATGTACTTTTGGCTTTTTAAACACGAAATCGATTCAAAAAAATATGATATATTTTTTTAATTTTTTACTAAAATTCCAATTTTTGGTGAAGGTACCTTAAATAATTGTAAACTCATTTTGAAATATAAGTCCGATAACACCCGGTTATATGTTACACTAGCAGTGCCCACTACTTCGCACTCGGAAAAGCCAGTTATTTCTTATCAGTTTTATCCATCTCTGCTTTTGGATAGTATTTACTGAATTTTCTTTTGAGGTAATTCCACAAGATTTCGACCCAACATGGATTTCGACCATCATAGATTTTGATGAAATTTGGCACATACATTCTACTAGTATTTTCGGGCAATGTACCGTTTACCGTAGCTCAAAATAGCACGTGGTTTAAGTTTTACAGTGGGCCAAAGTTGGTCATCTCGGGGGTTAACTTTGGATCGCGTCATCAGATTTTAAAGAAATTGATCTCGTCTGAAAGATTTACACCTCCTCTTTCCGAATATGTACAAAAATATGAATGTCCATGTAATTGAAGGACTTCAAAAATTAAAAAAAAAATTCAATCCTTAAATATCCTGAAAAGCATATCTTTAATTTTCTTCATTTTGTTTTGTATTTTATATTATATTATTCTCTACAAAATATCAAAAATTCAGAGTGGGGTGGCCATAGGTTAAGAAATTACGGCTGTTTTTCCAAAGTATTGAGTTATTTCAGCAAGGTCAAAATTTTTCATTCATATCTATGTACATTAGAGTCGCTTCAAAAATAAAGTTGTAGATGTTCTCGACTATAATGAAAGATTCCCAAAATATTTCGCTTTTATCATTGTCCGTTCGTGAACTGGAGGCGTGCAAAAAACTCTATAAAACAGGTTTTTCTTGAAAAGAATTCACTATGAGAATGGTATAGAAAAAAAAAAATCATTAAAAATTAAAATCTGGCCCTAGCCTTATCAAACCGTATCAATTGCAATTTGACCCAGTATAAAGGGTCGATTTTTACACTTTTTAGACAGACTTGTGTTTTTAGTGGCTCGTTGGGGAGGTAGGCAATTTTATGAACCGATTGAGGGTCGCACATTTTTTTCAATTGTTTAAATGTGAAATAACAACTGACATATGGAGGCATTTGCATCGTAAACATATTCTACTCTTATGCAAAGCTTTCTTAAAAAATCTGATATTTTGTTCTTTCAATGGATAGATGAAGGGAAAATTTGTAATGGTTGTAAATTCCAAAATAATACAGACAGAAACATGAAGTTTGAAGTATTTTTAAAAATATTCTTCTCTTTCATTTACTGCCTATATCGTCATTCTATGGCACTCACAAATACGAAACTAAATGATTAAAACCTTTGGAACCTTTGGAAATTAAAAGTCCTCTAAAAAGAATAAACGACAACGAAATAAAAAATGAGTATGCAGCTTTGCTATTAGTGATCTATAGTTTCAGTTCTATATAGCAGGATAATCGTGTCGCACGGAGGAGCTTATGTGCAGTTTTCCTCCCAATTTATCCATTGAAATACCGAAATTTCAGATTTTTTTTTCAAAAATGGGTTAAGAAGTTCTTAAAATTGCAAATGGCGATCAATACCTCTCAAACGAGCCCCTAAAAACACAAATCGAACTAAAAACGCGGAAGTTTAGCGGATTTAATAATAAACCAAAAATTTTGGGCTTGCTGAAATAACGCAATACTTTGGAAAAAAGTCGTAATTTCATAACCTATGGTCACCCCACTCTGAATTTTTGATATTTAGTAGAGAATAAAATAAGCTAAAATACAAAACAAAATGAAGAAAATTAAAGATATGTTTTTCAGGATATTCAAGGATTAAAATTATTTTTAATTTTTGGAGTCCTTCAATCACAAGGACATTCATATTTTCATACAGATTCGGAAAGAGGAGGTGTAAATCTTTCAGATGAGATCAATATAAAAAAAACCCCGAGATAACCAACTTTGGACCACGCGCTAGTTTGAGCTACGGTAAACGGTATAATACCCGCAACCACTAGTAGAATGTTTGCACCAAATTTCATCAAAATCGGAGAGGATGAAAATCCAAACCTATGCTTTTTGGGTAGTTTTCTGTTGGAATTACCCCTTGGTGGATATAGATAAATCTAAAATAGTAATTTCGAAACCTCCTATTAGATAGCACCCATACACATTCAAAGGAATGTGCTTGTTGAATTGCACTATTTTAGCTGAACTCCCTTCGTTTGCATAATTTTTATCATTTGCTACAATACAAATATTCACGATTCCAGCTGCAATACTTCAGTTTCTATCCCTTTTTGTCCAGCTAGCCCCTTAAAAGTTCAAAAATGCATTTATATTGCGCTTCTTTGTGGTAATAGGAATTTACGTTCCAAATTTCACGATTTTTACTCTCATACTTTAGTTGGTACCAATACCTTTTTGTCCAGCTCACTCTTTAAAAATACAAATTTCAAAACAAATGAATTTATGTTGCCCGCCTACGTGGAATGTACACGCCGAATTTCACGATTGTAGCTACAATACTTTAGTTGGTACCATTTTTATCCCTTCTTGCCTCTCTCACCCCTTATAAGTATAAATTTCGAAAAAACCATTTAAATTTCGCTTCAACGTTGTCAGAGGAATTTACGCACCACATTTCAAAGCTATAGCTGCAAAGCTTAAATTGGTACCATTTTTATCCCGCGCACGCCTTAAAAATACAAATTTCCAAAAACCCAATTTTACTGCGCTTTTACATGGTCAGAGGAATTTACATGACAAAATTCACTATTCTAGCTGCAATACTTTAGTGGGTACCATTTTTATCCCTTTTTGTGCCACTCACCCATTAAAAGTACAAAAATGCATTTATATTGAGCTTCTACGTGGCCAGAGGAATTTACATACTAAAGTTCACCATTTTTGCTGCAATACTTTAGTTGATACCTATCCCGATTTAGACCTCTTGAGAATCCCAAAAGGTCATAAATGATGCGGGTTGCAATATCCTCTATGTTACTAATAAAATAACTTCCTAGGTATTTATTTCTGCGTACACATAGCGCAGGACATCTGCAGATTATGTGTTCGACTGATTCTACTTCGTCTTCATCCTCACATAATCGACAATAATTTCGATGTCTAACTGCCATTTTGAGATCCTACTCCTAGTGCTGCAGTGCCCTGTGTAAATACCTATCAGTGTTCGAATTTCTGCCTTGTTTAGCTCCAAAAGAGTTCTGGTTTTGCTCCTATCGATCTTTGGCCGTGTGGCCCTGGCGATCCTGCAGGTTGACAAACTATTCCATGCTTCATTTATCTGTGACCATTCAATCAGTCTATAGAACGTGTCAAACGGTGGTTTTGCTAAGTTGTCAGCTCTATCGACTACAATACAATACTTTAGTTGGTGCCATTTGTATCCCTTTTTATCTCGCTCACCCCTTATAAATAAAAATTTTGAAAAGTTCATTTAGATTGCGCTTCAACGTTGTTAAGAGAATTTACACGACTATAGCTGCAATACTTAAATTGGTACCATTTTCATCCCTTTTTGTACCGCGCACATATAAACTTTGTTCTTTTTGCGGTCGATTGAGAGCTATTAAAAAATAAAACAAAATACTTTTTTTCGACTTGGTTTTTTCTATTTTTTTGTGCCAGCAAAAATGATACTTTATTCAAAGCTCTTGTTTCTATGTGAAAGTGTAATTTGCAACGTTTGTAGACATCATAGCGGTACGATCGGACCAATATATCCAAAACGAAAGTACAAATATTAAATTTAGCTGTGAGGAAAAGTTAGTAAACAATTTTTCAAAAAAAAAAATGTCCATAAAACATTTTTTGTGTTGATTTTATGAATCAGCATGGCTCAATGTACACATAAAATAAAATGTTTCTGCTTGAACATACAATTTTTCTTTTTATACCCTCCACCTCCAGGATGGGGGTATACTAACTTTGTCATTCCGTTTGTAACACCTTGAAATATCGACCTGAGACCCTATAAAGTATATATATTCTTGATCGTCATAAAATTCTAAGCCATGTCCGTCCGTCTGTTGAAAGCACACTAGCATCTAAACGAAAGGAGCTAGAACATTCAAATTTTCCATAAATGCGTCTTATAGTCGTAGATCGGTTGGGATTGAAATGGGGCCCAAAGGGAAAAATTTTTCCCTCACAAGGATTAAAAATACCCATAATAATCCCTAATATTTTAGCGTATTTAAGTATGTTTTTTGAATATGTCTATCTATATTTGCTTGATATTTGGTATGCGCATTCCCCTTATAGCAAAAACGTGCACCATAAAGTGATTCTTATTTGTAGGGGGTGAAATGGGGCAAAAAATTGATAAAAATGGTACATATTAAACGACAACAGCTAGAAACACGAAATTCGGTGTGTACATTCCTCTAATTGAGTAGATACATAATGTAAAAGTATTTTTTCCAAATTCGTACTTTTAAGGGGTAAAATGGGAATGGAGGGATAAAAATGGTATCAACCAAACGGCTGTACCTAGAATAATGAAATTTGGTGTATACATTCCTCTGATTACATAGACAAGTAAAATACACGGATTTTTTACAAATCGTACTTTTTGGGGTCAAAATAGAAAAAGGGGATAAAAATAGTACCAACCAAATGACCGCAGCTAGAATCATGAAATTCGGAGTATACATTCCTTTGACTACGTAGACATGAAAACTAAAAAGGGTTTTTTCCAAATTCGTAATTTCAAGGGATACAATGAGTACGGAGGGATAAAAATGGGACCAACCAAACGGCTACATCTGGAATAATGAAATTCGGTGTAGACATTCCTCTGATTGCGTAGACACTTAAATAAACAGATTTTTCGAAATTCGTACTGTTTGGGTTTAAAAAAAGAAAAAAAGGGATAAAAATAGTACCAACCAAATGACCGCATCTAGAGTCATGAAATTCGGAGTATACTGCGCAGATACGGAAAATAGACGAAATTCGTACTTTTTGGGGTTAAAATAGAAAAAGGGGATAATAATAGTACCCACCAAATGACCGCAGATAGTCATGTAATTCGGAGTATACATTCCTCTGACTGCGTAGACACGGAAAATTAACGGATTTTTCGAAATTCGTACTTTCAAGGTATACAATGGTACAGAGGGATAAAAATAGTACCAACTAAACGACTACAGCTAGAATGATGAAATTCTAATTGCGTAGAAACGTCAAGGGGGTCAAAACGGTACCAAACAAATGGGCGCAGCTGGAATCATGGAATTCGGTGTATACATTCCTCAGACTGCATAGACACGCAAAATAAAAAGTTTTTTTTCCAAATTCGTAATTTTTCTTTTACGGCACAAATTGGTTGAATCATGAAGTTAGGTTATTTTGCACTATGTACGTCTGATAATGGATTTTCAAAATTTGTACTTTTGGAATTAAAATAGAATGGAAATACAACCAACTGTAGCACCCACTATCTACCAATATTGATGGTATTTAAGCTTTTTGAAAATATAAATATAAAAAAATTTATTTTTTGATTTGAAATAAATAATGGTTTCAAATAATTAAAATATTATATTTATTTATACAACTATTTTTTCAATATTTGTATTTGTTTTGGTTTGACTATATTAAAAAATTTATATTTTCCTGTAATATTACTGCACTTCTACGAAAACCGTCAACCTCTGTGGATGCAATCCATGGTGGAGGGTATATAAAGTTCGACCCGGCCGAACTTAACGCCGTTTTTACTTGTTTTTTTTTTTGTTGCACAGTGTAGCTATTGTTTGTCGTCCTGTTAAACTATGTTGACAATTAATGATTAATTCTGTCTGTTGCTCTAGCTTTGTATGTTAAGCTACCCGCAAAAAAACCGGAAGTTGAATAAAACGCAGCGCCAAAAATAAAAGTTGTTATTTTTTCTTTTTGATTCCCCCTAATACACCCACATATATATGTATGTAAATGTGAGTGCGTGTGCATACGTGTCATATGTGTTCGCTACGTTATAAACGTAACGCACACACACGGGGGAGACACGCACACTCCTTCCTGCCAGAGTCTTTAAGAGGGATTTTATAATTAAAATATAATGAGATGATTAGATAAATATTACACGAAACTTACAAGCGCTATCATCGTCGTTATCATTATCATCCTATTATTAAGGAACGATATGAAACTATCAGAGTATCGGTGTCTATTAAGTACGCCTTTGCCTGGGTGTCTGTCTGTCTGTCTGTCTCTCCGTCTGTCTGCGAATGTGTCGATAGGAATTAACATATCATTAAGAGAATTAAGATTATTTTACGCCTTGTTCACTTGAGGGGTTGCGCCAGCCTTGACAGTGAAGAGCTAAATACCTTCAGAAGTTATACACAAAATGTTGGTAAAATTGTGCTAAAATACAATAAAATACAGATATCATTTTTTCTGTGTTGAATATTATATTATTGAAACTTTTGTATGTTTACTCGAGGTGCATGATTCATGTGCTTAATGTTCAGTTTGTGGAATGTATAAAATTGTGTATAACATTATATAGATAAATTAATGAAAGTTCACACATTCATTCTACAGCAGTAAATAAAAAAGGAAGAATTTTGACAACAATTGAAAATATGTTCTTATCCATTGATTGCAATGAACGGTTGCATCGTAGATTGGGAATACAAGGAAAGACAAATAAATACCTCTGATACAATTCCATAATTTAAAAAAAAAAAATAATACATAAGCTTATGAACACTTCAGGTATCAAAGTTGATTAGACTGTTTAATTACCTTTTTGATTTGTTTGTAACATTCAAATATCGATATACTTATACCGATTCATTTAGAATCACTTTCTCAACCGATTTAGTCATTCATTTGGACAAAAATGGATATCGTAATTTTTAAGGAAATTTTAGAGATTATATATTCTAGCTACGCGAAAGTAAAAGATATAAACTTAAATCCAGCAACGCCTTGATAACGTAGTGAGCAGCCGCGAATTTTTTAAGCAAATTTGCTTTCTATAAAATATAATATGGTCACGAGCCAGGTCAATATTACAGTTCGAATCAATTACTAAATATTTTTCACAGTACTTCGAATATCCCCACGTTTAACGTTTCGCACATATAAATTGTAATGTTCTTTATAGAAATTTTAATAAAAGAGTTTTGCATTAACGTACAGTTGTACTGTATTAAACCATTAGTACATAATGTTTTTTACCATCCGTACACTCAGAAAAATAGCATTCTTAAATCTGAGTAAAATCCATACTCCAATTTAGTTTAACAATTTTACTCCAGATTAGGTAAAATTTCCTTACGAGAAAGAAAATTAAATAGATATGAGTTCACTTTCCTTATTTCAAAGCCAGAAAAAATAGTACATATACTCAAAATAGTGTAGTAAATTTACTTAAAAACATTTTTTTGGATCTAGTAAAAACTTCTTACAATTAAGTATATTCATACTTGTGCGGAAGAAAATTTACTAGCGTTTAAGAAACAAAATAATGCAGAATTTTTTTGTATGGAAAAATTCCAGTTAGGATGTTTTTACTTAAAAATAAGTTTATTACTTCAAATAAAGTAAATAAATGTAATTAAATTTATGCCATGTTCCTCATACATTCAAGTATAAATGAACTTATAAAAAATACTTCAGAGTGTTTAGAAAAATACTTGAATAGTAGTCTAAGAAGCAATTCTCGTTCGTTAGCCGAGACTTTCTTCATAAGTACTTCAAATCTTACTCTAAACAATCACTGCGAACGCGCCTACCTAGCCTCCGCAGCGGTCATGGTGAAATATCTCAATTTTTTATGGTATAAGTAAGATGAAACGTTTGAGAACTATACCATGTTGTCATTTTTCATATAAGTGTTGCATACTCTGAAGCGAAAAAATTTATTTCAATTATCAAGTATAGTCGTAGTCAGGCTGAGTACAAATTTACTTCAATTAAGGAAAAAAATTCCGAAAATTTTCCTCAGATTGAGTAAAAATTTACTTGGCATGACTACAAATTTACTTAGTTTGCGTAACAATTTACTTGGATTGAGGAAACAAATCGGAATATTTTCCTCATTCTGAGTATAAATTTACTTGATTTGAGTAAAATTCCTTAAAAATTTTCCTCAGATTAAGTAAAGATTTACTTGATTTGAAGAAAAAATTTCCTCAGTTTAAGTAAATATTACTTGCATTGAGGAAAAGTTGAACTGGGATCAAGTTCAAAGCATGTCTTATTTTCAAGGAAAAGTTTGTACTTGATGTGAGAAATTTTTGCCTTAGCGCTATACGAAGTTCAATTTTCCTCAGTTTTAGTACATATTTACTTAATCCGTGGCATACTTTTTTCTGAGTGTACTTTATTTGGTACCACGTTTATCCCTTTTCGTCCTGCATCCTCCTCATAAGTACAAATTTTGAAATATCCATTTATCTTCCGCGTTTACGTAATTATCCCTATTTCCCGTGCACCCTTTATAAGTAAAAATTTCGAAATATCGTATTTTACTGCACTTCTACGTGTTCAGAGGAATTTAAATACCAAATTTCACGACTCTACCTGTAATACTTTGGTACCACGTTTATCCCTTTTCGCTCGCAGCTCGCCCTTGAAAGTTCAAAAATGTATTTATATGCGGTGAGAGGAGTTTATATACCAAATTTCACGATTCCAGCTGTAATACTTTCGTAGGTACCATATTGATCCCTTTTGGTCCCGCTCACTCAAATTCCAAAAAATCAATTTATGTTGCCCGTCTACGTGGTCGGAGGAATGTACACGCCGAATTTCACGATTGTAGCTATAATACTTTAGTTGGTGAGCGCCCCTGTAGTCGAGTTGGTAACGTGCTCGGCTATCAGCGTGTTGGGTTCGATTCCCACCAGAGGCTCTGGTCTGTCGCTGCAATAACTAGCTACAATGGTCTTAGTCACCCGGCTCAATCCCTGGACCCAAAATTAGAATATAAATTTACTTTGTATTGTAATTCATAATAAATAAAATAAAAAAAAAAACTTTAGTTGGTACAATTTTATCCTTTTTTTGTCTCGCTCACCCCTTTTAAGTACAAATTTGGAAAAATCTATTTAGATTGGGCTTCTACGTTGTCAGAGGAATTTAAACATCAAATTTCACGACTACAATTGCAATACAGAAATTAGTACTATTTGTATGGCTTTTTGTCCCGCGCACCCCTTAAAAGTACAAATTTCGAAAAATCCAATTTTTCTGCACTTCTACGTGGTCAGAAGAATTTACATACCAAAATTCACGATTGTAGCTGCAATACTTAAATTGGTACAGCTTTTATCCCTTTTTGTCCAGCTCGCCCCTTTAAAAGTGCAAAAAAAACATTTATATACGCTTCTATGTGGCGAGAGGATAGTTGGTGCCATTTTTATTCTTTTTTGACCCGATCGCCCCTTAAAAGTACAAAATCCTTTTTTGTAGATCGTCTGTATCGTGCAAGTGCAAGGCACACACCGAATTTCAAGTTCCTATCTACTGCCGTTTAGTCAAGACGAAAGTTCAATATTAATCCCTTTTTGTAAGGTTCACCCCCTAAAAGTACGAATTTTTTAGTACGCGTCTCCGTCATATTTGGGATCTATCCTGAAAATTTCATGAACCTTGCTTAGAGTGATCAAACCCGAAACCGAAAACCGGGCCAACGGACTTTTTCATCTCAGACCGACCGTCGGGTTTTTAGAAATCGCGGTTTTCGGAAAACCGGTTAAACCTGTTTTTTTGTAGTCGGTCTCGAACGGTTTTCGATTATGGGAAAAAATTCATTTTTTCAGTGTGAATTTCGCGGTAAAATTCCACTTTTAATATAAAATGTGACCTCACGGGACGCTTTTGAGCCATCCAAATTGACATAGGACAATAAGACAAATTTGTAGTAAAATCGGTGATGTTGTTTTTTCAAGTTTTTTATTATTAATTCTGCTACTTTAGAAATCACCTTTACCTCTGCTTGAAACGCACTACATATATTCATCTTTGATCATATTAGAGTACCTAATGTGTTTGTTCTCTCCCGCACCTTTGCCCACATCCGTTTTAGATCGGTCTGTAAACACTGATATGAGGATTCTATCCAGACATTCATCTCCATTGCGGGAGTCGGAGACTATAACCACATTGCTTTTATTAAAATAGTTAAAATTCCAGGAACAATAATATATCAACATAAACGTCTCACTACGATCATGATCACGAAACTGGAATTGGCTATATTCAACGTCTATTCAAAAAAAATAAAGACTTAATACTAAATGTTTTAGTGACATCAACCAATGATGTAGTCTTCGTCATGGTGAAAAATGTAATAGCACTGTGCGACTCTGGGAAGTGATAGTACTTTTCTGGTTTGTATTGTCGAGTAGAACAGGAATCTGTATTTAAAATTTGCCGGACACCCCCAAAATCTTGAGTTACGGGTAAAAACCGGGTTTTCGCACCTTTGCGCACTTATAAACCTGTAACATACACTGAAAGAATTTTCCTTCATAATATTTATGAAGCGATTTCATGAAAAGGTGTTCATAAATTTTGTGAATTTTTTCGTAATATGTATGAAAATTCATAAATAAAATGAAATGTTTCATATTTTTTTTTCATAAAAATTTCATATTTCATAAAACAATATTGTTAAAGTAGTGAAACTTAGTTTCATAAGATCAAAGAAAGATTTCATAGTATTAATGAAACAAACATAAAAATTATGAAATATGTCATAACCAATAAAATTATTTATGTTATGAAATGTCATCATAAATGTAATGAAGATTTTCATAGTTTTTATGAAATGTTTCATAACTTACAACTACGTTTTTAGTGTGTCGACTTTATTCGTTGTATAATAGCAATTCTCATTTGTGCTCTGTTAACTCTGACTTAAGTATGAACCCTGATTTATGTCAAAGACATATTCATTGCAAGACTCTCTCGTGTGTTGATTGGTTAGTCAACGCTGTCAGATCTTTTTTTGCTTTTTTGTGTATATTGGAAACTATTTATGAAACTTTCTCATAAAATTAATGAAGTTTCTTCATAAAATCTATGAAAAATTGCATACATCATATTATGTAAAATAATGAATTTTTTGTAACAAAAGTTCATCGAATGAAGAACTGCATTTCATAGTTTCTCAGAAATGTTTCATAAATTGTATGTCATTTTTCATTTATTTGAGCTTTATGAAACATACATTTTCATACATTTTATGAAATGTTTCTTTGGTGACTTTTCAATAAAAAATTTCACTGTGGTTAAGACAAAATCATAAATATTATAAAGATAATTCTTTCAGTGTAGTTGGATATTAACTGATTATAGCTTTCTCTCCGGATTTGAAGAGAAGAAACCTGGAGCTTTGGATAGTATTTTCATTGGACTTCAATTCGTAAAATAATTAGAGATGTGAACTGAACTTCTACTCGACAATACCCATCGGAAAAATATTATCACTTCCCTGAGTTTTCTGCTTCATTCTTTTTTGTAGAACTGTGTAGTTTATCTGCAAATTCTCAGTTATGCCTAAACCATTGCTTTAACACTGTACTATGTCAGAAAATATTGTATAAGAGGATGATCAGCTATGATTGGGATAATGAAGAATAAGTTTACTTTGAATTATATATGTGAAACTTTTGTTCTTAATTTGACTAAGAATACTTGGAACTTAATTTATATTCCAGTTATTGTAAAAAACTGAGAAAAATTTTAAAGCTGCGAAAATTGAATTAATTTATGTTAGATTATAAAAATATGGCGATCGATGCAATTAAAACTATTAACGAAATTAAGCCTTTTATATTGATCAGGAACGTCCAACAATTGATTTTTTATTGTTTTAAGAAAAACGTACGACCGTTTTTTTTATAAAATTGAAAACTGGTCGGTTTTTTTATCGCGGTTTTCGAAAAATCTTTGGAAAAATAATAAATTTCAAATTTTGACAAATTATATATTTTTAAATAAAAAAACTGATTATTTATCAACAAAAGTATCCACTACAAAATCCATATTTGAGCTATATTTAAACAATCATATTAAATGTATCACTATTTTAGAATCACTTTGTCCCGAATTAGGAACTCACAAATATCAACAATTCTTTATGAATAATTTTGCTCGCAACTTTATTTCGTTTCGACTCAATTTTGAAACAGAATTGTGCCAAGTATATTGAAGACGACTATACATAAAAAATGCGTACAGTTACGCGTCCACGAAGGAAAGAAGAAGACAATCCATATTTACTATGAATGTTTTTTAATATAATTATCTCGTTATGGAACGATCGCCTACATTTTCGAATGTGACGCAATTTTGAAAACAATCAAACTTGATACATTATTCACATCAAGTTCTTGATTCATATATTTTTGCCATTTGCAGTAATTACAACTGCTTGAACCTTAGGCAAACATGTGGCCAGAACCGTGTCGTGTCCGATATAACATTGATATCAAAACTAATTAAGTGATAATCCTACAAAGAACAAATTGTGTGTGTGTGTGTGTGGAGTGAGTTCGTAGGTACTGTAGGAACAATGCACACAATTACGAATCAATCACATCACGTCACAAATGTTGGACACAATCAATCAAATCCCAAAGAAAAAATACCACCACAAAAAACAACAAGAAATTGAATTTAATGTAATTTGCGAAAAATATGAAATTAGTTTTTGGCTAAACTTTAAAGTTAACGGTATGGAAGAGTGAAACGAGAAAATAATAAAAAAAAAATAAATAAATAAACAACGTTCGAGGAAATTTTAGAAAACTCAACTAAAAAAGGACAAAGAAACAGTTTAAAAAATGAAAAAAAAAAATAATAGACTGATAAAAATACAAGCGATTTTCTTTCCTTGTAGACAAAACAGAACATAACCTCATAAATATTATATAACACAATTGTATTTGCATCGCTCTAATATCCTCTTTTTCAATTTCTATTCCTACCTTCTTTACAGTAGTCAAATATCTCAAAGCGAGAGTGGTGAATATATCACCATCAAAGCACCCAAAAAATCGGCATCATTTTCGAAGCTACCGCCCTCCACATCGCCACCATCGACACCCACTGGCGCAGGACCCGTAGTACGTTACGCACGCAGTCCCTGCGATTCGTGTGGCCATCATAATATACCCATTATGACACATCCCATTTCACCATTGGCCAGATCTCAGACAAATTTAGAATTAATGGAAGGCAATAATGCCAGACAGGCTTTGCTGCCCGCTGCAGCCGATGAGCACAGAAATGAGTCTTCGTATTCGCTGGCCGTGCCACAGACACTACAAGTTTCCAGACGACCTTCAGTGTTGCTGCAAGAGATACTGGGAGGCAGGCGAGATCCTGGTGGTGGATTTGGACGTAAAAAATCCACTTATGCTGGGTAGGGTAGTTATTGAAGTTTTAAAAAAACTGAATGCATTAAAATTATTCCTCTGTCATTTCAGTACTCTTAATGGCACAGTTACCGGAAGTACTGTAACCATACAGGGAGCCGACAGTGGAGCCAAAAGTTTTCATGCCAAACAATCGAAGGAGAAGAACCGAAGACAAGGAAAGTAAGTTAGAAATTTAAATTGAATTGCACATATTCCGCTGTATTAAGGAAACTTATCATTAAAAGTAAGCCGAAACGAAAGGGATTCATAATTATGATAATTCAAGGAATCCTCATCCTTGCTGGAAAGCAATCAATCACTCCCCGTGATTGAAAATGTATCTAGTTCCATGACTCAGATATTTTTCCGAACACGTGGAGTTAAAAGGGTTCTCGCAAATCTAGACGTAAATAAATCTCCGGGCCCCGATGGCATTTCAGCACTTGTCCTATGTAAGTGATCTTCGACGCTTGCCCGTTCACTTCGCAACCTTGCAACCTTCCAACGTGCTGGGAATACCCCTGCCCCAGCGCGTTGGATGATTGCGATCATCCTGCCCATCACTAAAATGGTGAGATTAATAACCCTTATAACGACCGACCGATTGCGATTAGCTCTGTGCTCTCGAAGGTTATGGAGGGAGTATAGTTAACCAGATATTTAGAGACCAGTTCCTTACATAATGATCGACAGTATAGCTTCCGTAGGAATCGATCTACGCGATCGAAAAATGGAGTCGATCCATTCTCCAGTTTGGTGAGAGTAAAGCCCAATACCTTTGATAGAGGTGCACTTACATCAAAGTTCATCGCTTTTGGTGTTGGTAGTGACTTCTCACGATGTATAACGAGTTTCCTCAGAGATCACACTATACGTGTTGTTGTAGATGGGTTCTCATCCGACGAACATTGGTTGACCGCAGCATTACCTCAGGTCTCTATCTTTTCCCCCTCACTTTTTTATTTTCATCGACGACCTCTTGGATCGGACTTCGAATCGATCCATCCACCAGTTTGGTGAGACTAAGTTCGATGCTCTAGATATCTCCAAGACCTTTGAAAGAGTCTGACACGGCGCACTCATATCAAAGCTCATCGCTTTTGGTGTTGGCAGCTACTTCTCTCGATTTATACCGAGCTTCCTCAGAGATCGCACTATACGTTTTGTTGTAGATGGGTTCTCTTCTGACGAGGATAGATTAACCGCAGATGTACCACAGGGCTCTGTCCTTTCTCCCTCCTTTCTTTTTTTCATCGACGACCTCTTGGATCGGACTTCGAATCGATCCATCCACCAGTTTGGTGAGAGTAAGGTCGTTGCTCTAGATATCCCCAAGGCCTTCTATAGAGTATGGTACGGTGCACTCATATCAAAGCTCATTGTTTTTAGTGTTGGTAGTGACTTCTCTCGATTTATATCGAGCTTCCAAAGAGATCGCACTATACGTGTTGTTGGAGATGGGTTATCATCTCACGAGCATAGGTTAGCCGCAGGAGTACCAAATGGCTCTGTCCATTCCTCCTCCCTTTCTTATTTTCATCCATGATCTCTTGGATCAGACTTCGAATCGATCCATCCACCAGTTGGGTGAGAGTAAGGTCGTTGCTCTAGATATCTCAAAAACCTTTGAAAGAGTCTGACACGGCGCACGGCATATCAAAGCTCATCGCTTTTGGTGTTGGTAGTAACTTCTCTCGATTTATAACGAGTTTCCTCAGAGATCGCACTAAACGCGTTGTTGATGGGTTCTCATCTGACGAGCATAGGTTGACCGCAGGAGTACCTCAGGGCTCTTTTATTTCCCCTACCTTTCTTATTTTCATCGACGACCTCTTGTATGGCACTTCGCTTCGATCCATACATCAGTTTTGTGAGAGTAAGTACATCCGACGAGCATAGGTTAACCGCAGAAGTACCACAGGGCTATGTCCTTCCCCCATCCTTTCTTTTTTCATCGACGACCTCTAGGATCGGACTTCCACCAGTTTGGTGAGAGTAAGGTCGCTGCTCTAGATATCTCCAAGGCCTTTGATAGAGTTTGGCACGGCGCACTCATATCAAAACTTATCGCTTTTGGTGTTGGTAGTGACTTCTCTCGATTTATATCGAGCTTCCTCAGAGATCGCGCCATACGTGTTGTTGTAGATGGTTTCCCATCTGACGAGCTTAGGTACCACAGGGCTCTTTCCTTTTCCCTCCCTTTCTTATTTTCATCGACGACCTCTTGGATGGGACTTTGAATACAATCTACTCATTCGCGGATGCCAGTAACCTCTGTCATTTATTCTCATTTGACGAAGTCGTCAAGAAATTGAGGACAAAAGACTATTGATGGATGAGTCATTCAGTCATAATATACTGGACATTTCCAAATGAGGTCGTGTGAATAGAGTAGATTTTAATAAGACCCAGTGCTCCTAATTGACTCACAAGCGATTCACTTATCCAACGGTGTCGTCAATTTCATTCGATTGTTCGGTAGGGGTTCGGAAATGAGTTTGCTTCACTGATTCGAACAATCCCTCCCACAATAGGTAGGTCACAGCTGTTGGAAAGTGCCTGGGCACTATCATAGGTAAGAAGTTTCATTTTAGAGATTAACGATTATACCTACAGAATGACCCACTGGGGACTATCTCGAAAAAACGTTCCCTATAGCCAGCGTTGGTTCTTTCGATTCCGCTGTGCGCCATCTTGGTATGATAGACAGCCATTGAGATGGCGTGCTAATTATACACCGAGAATGATCTGCCGCAGCATATGAGATCTTGGTTTTTCTCTTTTGACCAACGGGACTATAGATCATATGACAAATTTCTCGTCAATGGTCAACGCTGTTACATAGGGTGGACTACAACACGTCGGTGGCTCTGTTTGAAAAAGGACACACGCTCCTGCTGGGAAGACTGCGTCCCAGCATGGGGTGGCTCGGTGGTAGAATTCCTGGTAGAAATTGTTATCATGTTCTACACAGACGGTTGCAAACAGGGAAGTGAGAGTTACCCAGCCGTTAAAAGTTGTGAAGTGGTTGAGCCTCAATGTTGTGACGATCACTGACGTCAACATCTACACGGATATTCAGACTGTCATCAGACCCATGGACCCTAATTTCAAGACCAGTCCAAAACTGCAGCACATCTCTTCAGGAGATGACAAAGCACACTTGACACAATTATTTGACAACGAGATAAAGTGTCTCGCGAGACATAGAGTTTGGTTACGATTCTAACCGTAGTTTTTTTAGCCCTGGCCGTCAAGAATCCAACATCCTCTCCTTATGTGCCAGACGTTCCTGGATTTTAGTCTACTGGAGGCATCTGGTTAGTTAATGGCGACACCCATGTCGCAGATTCTTTGTCGGGCTCTTGTACCGTTTTTAGGCAGCCCTCGGCCTCTGGCGTTCTTGGGCGGCGACTGCTTATCTATTACAGCCAACCTACATTGTATCTGTAGGCCGTCCAGCTTCCCTCACACGCTAACGCACATAGTAGCCTGAGCCTAGCCCTACATGTGCGTAAAAGCCTGTGGTATCACAAAACAGCTCTTCTGGTGTAGACGATGCTTGGTTGGTTGGTTCTCACGCAAGCGTCAAGTAGGCACCATTTTGAATGGACCACACCAATAGGAAAGGTCAGATATCTAAAAAAAATTTCCGATATTTCGTCAGTTCTGTGTAGTATGGTCCTGTGCCGTTGGATTATTAGATTTGGGCAGTCGCATAAGAAGTGCTCAACCGTCCCTACCGCACCGGCAGTGATCGTTGAATTGTAGCTTCATTCGTCTCCCATGGTTTCCAATTGGCCAATGACCCGTTTACACTGATATAACTCTCGATACGTTTCTTCTACTCTGGCTTAGATGCTTACATTCTGACAGCCACAACTTAACCTACACTTCACGAACAATAGGTTGCCAACAATCGCGCCACTAACCTTTTTCACATGCCAACGCTTTGGTGTGCGACGGCCTTTTATTTTGGTAAATTTAAATGTTTCCTTTCTCTCGTTTCAGTGACGCCATAAGTGCAGCTCTTTCGGCGACATATTGTAAGCTCTTAGTTTTATTGGGCGTCTGTTTGCCCATAACGGAAGTTATAACCAATAAGATACCCTTGTATATCTATCAAGGATTCTATGTCTATCTCTATGCTCTCAGCATAGTATTTGTAGTATTCCTATATGTCTCAGCATTTCGTAATCGTACACTGTTCAATGCTCTCAAAAATTATCGTAAGTATTGTACGCCAAAGCACTCTGCCAGCCTTTTCAGACTGCATGCGAAATCAATGGATTTCAGCTATAACTAACATAAGGTAGATTTTCAAATGTCAACTGTCGATTTCGAATGCAGTGTGGAAAGGTCATAATAGAGCGATCGGCAAAACCTCGTACACGAGAGAGACTCTCTCACATCGACCATTCTCATGCGGTGTTTTGCCGATCGCTACTCTAATACAGCCATCATCCCATTATGAAACAATTCTTACATCGTCTTGTTTACAGACGAAAAGAACAACGTACACTTGAAACATAAAGTCACTCATTTCGGCAGCTTCTATTTGCGAGTGGGCGCCATCGCTTTCGCCATTGGCACCATGGTCTACTCCGGCCTCGAGTTCGGTCAATTCTTCGAATTGAATGGACACTCGGGCTGTCGTGATGTGTTCGTGGCCATAACTCCGTTATGTCGCATGGTCTTGTGCATAGCCCAGGTACAGTTCATTTTCCTGAATACCACCTATCTGGACATGGCCCGCCATAAGGTCTTCTCACGTTTTGGCCTCATGCACATGGTGGCCACCAATCTGTGTGAATGGCTGTATGTGCTGGTGGAGGAGACAAAACATGAAATCTTCCATATTGGTCATCACGATGGAGATTCGGAGCATGATGCTGCATTGGCGGGTGACTCGCATGCAGGCGTAGACTGGTCAGCCGTGAATGCTTCATTGCATGAAACCCATCACCTGGGACACAATGCGAAGAATAGCACTATTGCAGCAGTCGTTGGACACGTGTTGAATAATGTTACATCGGCCACCACGGAAGCAGCGACTGCGGGAGCTTCTCATGGCTGTTCGCGTACTACTATAATGGGAGCCTTGGTGCAGGTGAGTTGCGTTTATTTTCTTGTTATAATTTAAATATGAATCTCCGAATTTTTGCAGAAATTGTCCCCCTTCCTGTTCCCGTGCACCATTGAGTATTCCCTGATTTGTGCTGTTATTTTATATGAAATGTGGAAGACCGTAAAATCTATTCCGGATATTGATAAATCACGTAAAAATTCGATGAAACCAACACACCAGAAGCCAGCCCATCATTTCTCCGTCGATTGCTCTCAATCCCACAAGGGCCTATTTTTCGGCATTCTAATCATTGTGATGACGATCATATCGATGATTATGTATTTCGTGCTGTATATGCAACCGGGCTATGAACTGATTGCCACCCAAGAGGTTACTTTGTGGGAAACATTCATGTATTTCATGTGCGGCACCGCGATTGTAACAGGTATGGTGATAACAGTGGGCCCAATGCTTCATTAATTACTCAATAATCTGAAAATCTATTGTTTCTCCTTTGCAGGTATGATTTTAATGCGTGATCTCAAATATATCAAGGACACAAGTGATGAACATCATTCCATGGACTTGGATAATCTACTGCTTATAGTGGCGCAGACAGGTCAGTCCCATTGCATGTCCATCGAATTCAGACTAATTTTATTGATTTTTTTAAACAGGTGTTTACCTATATGGCATGTTCAGCATATTGGGCAGTATTTTTGCCACCTTTGACACTGTACCCGATCGCATCGAGGGCATCATCGCCGAGGTCTTCAGTATACTACAGACCTCTTTGCAGACCATGTTCATTCTACATACGAGTCATCGTCGTTGCAAAGGATCGACGCAGGTACGCAAAAAGCCAGGCCGAGAAATTATCACTTTCCTGCTGGTCGCCAATATGGCCATATGGTTTGTAAATACTCTCATCAAGGGTCGAGCGGTTTTCCGTGAGACTCATATGGATTTTTATGGTGTCTGGGCTTGGACGATCATTACGCATGTGTCAATGCCTTTGGCTATATTCTATAGATTTCATTCGACGATATGTCTCTTTGAAGTATGGAAAATAACGTACAAGGCCAAAGCGCATTAGAATTTTAATAGTAATGTACATTTTTTAGAGAAATATTAAAACGCAATAATATAATTAGCTTAAATGTTGTTTTGTAGAAATAAGTTGTTAAATTATTAATAAATTAAAAAGTTGTATTAGACAAACGTATAGTTTTAACTTATATACATATATAAAAATGAATCTGTGTTTGTAAGTTTGTTTGTTTGTTCTTTATAGCAGCCTAAACTACTGGACCGATCTTCTAAAAATTTGCACAGTATGTCCATGCAGAACTGGTGGTGAAAATATGCTATATAAATTTTTGATATTTTCAGTGGGCGTGGAATATTGTCAGTTCTATAACACCTAGAGTGCTGAAAATTTTTGTGAGTAGATCCAATGTAAATAGCTGTGCAAAGATATATATTATATATATTCTGGGTCGTGGTAAAATTCTAAGACGATATAGCCATGTCTGTCTGTCCGTCTGTCTGTCTGTTGAAAGCACGATAGCGGCCGAACGAAATGAGCTAGGAGGTTCAAACTTTTCCTAAATGTGTTTTATGGTTGTAGATCGGTTGGGATTGAAAGTGGACGAAATCGGCCCAGAGGGAAAATTTTTTCCCTCACAAGGACTGAAAATACCCCTAATATTTAGAGTATTTCAGCATGTTTTTTGAACATAAAGAGTGATTTTTTTGAGGTTAGGATTTTCATGCATTAGTATTTGACAGATCACGTGGGATTTCAGACATGGTGTCAAAGAGAAAGATGCTCAGTATGCTTTGACATTTCATCATGAATCGTCTTACAAACGAACAACGCTTGAAAATTATTGAATTTTATTATCAAAATGCGTGCTCTGTTAAGAAAGTTCATTGCGCGCTTCCATTTTATGGTCAGTTTAATCGACCCACTGAAGCGGCTATTCGGGCTATTGTGACTAAATTTCGCACCAAATTTACATTGTTGGACATTAAACCACCAACACGCTTACGTAGAGTGCGAACTGAAGAAAATATCGCAGCTGTATCGGCCAGTGTTAATGATGACCACCAATTTTCGATTCGTCGCCGTTCGCACCAATTGGGTCTCTGTTACTCAAAAACGTGGAAATGCCAAAATTGGACTAAGCGGATGGACCACCTAAGACGCAGCCGCGGTCAACATTTAAATGAAATTATCTTCAAAAAGTAAATGTCATGGACCAATCTAACGTTTCAAATAAAGAACCGATGAGATTTTGCAAATTTTATGCGTTTTTTTTTAAAAAAAGTTATCAAGCTCTTAAAAAATCACCCTTTATTAGCTTGTTTTTACTTGATATTTGCAATGCGCATTCCCTTTATAGCATTAAAGGGCTATAAAGTGATTTTTATTTGTAGGGGGCGAAATGGGACAAAAAGGGATAAAAATGGTACCTATCAAACGACAACAGATAGAAACACGAAATTTGGCGTGTGCATTCCTCTAATAGAGTAGATACATAATATAAAAGTATTTTTTCTAAATTCGTACTTTAAAGGGGTTAAATGGGGATAGAGGGATAAAAATAGTACCAACCTAACGGCTGCACCTAGAATAATGAAATTTGATATATACATTCCTCTGATTTCGTAGACACGTAAAATAAAAGAACTTTCCAAAATTCGTACTTTTTGGGGTTCAAATGAAAAAGGGGATAAAAATAGTACCTACCAAATGACAGCAGCTAGAATCATGAAATTCGGAGTAGACATTCCTCTGACTGCGTAGACACGAAAAATAAAACGTTTTTTCCAAATTCGTACTTTCAAAGGATACAATGGGAGCAGAGGGATAAAAATAGTACCAACTAAACGAATACAACTAGAATGATGAAATTCAGTGTGTACATCCCTCTAATTGTGTAGATACGTAAAATAAAGAGATTTTAGATAGCCGAACTTTTGAGGGGACAAAATTGAAGTTGTCTTATACTGCGTACGTGAGAGATAAGTTATTTTCAAAATTTATACTTTTGAAATTAAAATAGGATGGAAATACAACCAACCAAACGACTGTAGCTGAAAATACACTCTCTATCCTCTTCTCTTACTCCCTTATATTTACTTTATGAATTGAAGTATTATATCCATTATATATATAGTATACAAATATTGGTAGCCTTGGCTTATTAATTAAATTTCTTATTTTCATACAGTTAAAATTTGTTGCGGACATTCCTCTTGTAGCTTGGAAGCACCACAAAAAAATAAAAGTTTTAGCGGGCGAAATGGGACAAAAAGGGACAAAATATGGTACCAATGATACGACAACAGCTAGAATCATGAAATTCGGTGTGTACATCCCTCTAATTGCATAGACACGTAAAATAGAGGGATTTTTCGAAATTCGTACTTTTAAGGGATATAATTAAAAAGAGGGATAAAAATGGGACCACCAAACCGCTGAAGTTGAAATCATGAAATTCGGTGTATACATTCTGACTATGAATACTCGAAAAAGGGGTTTTTTTCGAAATTTGTACATTTGGGCGGAGAATGGGGCGAATTGGGATATCATTAAAATTTATACTTTTATCATCACTTTATCACTTTGTCTGTATCTGAAAATGCTTCTTTCTAATGGCGACTGATTTTCGATTTTAAACAGTGCGCATAAGTATACATTATAGTTTTAAATACATAGTAAACAAATATAGTAATGTGCATAAAAATATCACAATTTTCGTAGTGTGTACCATACTGTAATTCTATGTAAAGTCGACATCCTTTAATCTGCTGGTAATACTGTGGAATGCACTCCGTGGTGGAGGGTATATAAGAATCGGCCCGGCCGAACTTAACGCCTTCTTACTTGTTTTTAAGTATATTTGACACCGAGATTCCTATATTGTTGTGTGAGTTAATTTATTTGTAACCTGCTTAGACAATATACAAATGGGAGGGATTTGAAAGATGATGAATTTTTGATTAGAATTTTGTAAAATTACACGTTTTCTTTGGATTTTCTTAGCACAATAGTAAAAAAAAGTTTAAAAAAAAATGTTCATTCGTCAAAAGCCGACATAAGTTATGAAAACGGAAATTATATTATTTTTAGTTTTTGTGTTGTTTGATTAGTGAACAATTTGATTGACTTTCTATGTGGTTAGTTGGCCTAGTTGTAGTACATTCGAATTCCAGCTATTCGATTAAGTAAGTTCTTCCTACGTAGGAAGTTTTTTTTTGCTAATGGAAAGGAGGAGAATCACACTCAACCTAAAATCAATTTGATTTTTTTACATTTCTTACTTTATTCGCCGTAAACTAAAGTTCTGTTCTTCAATATTCTCCATGGAACATATCCATTTCTTTAGTATCTCAAGGAAGTACCTTAATTATAAGTGGTACCTATATTACCGATCACAAGAAAAAACAATATGAAACCTGATTTTAATTTCCGTCTGTTTTTCTGCCTGGCGAAGCGGGTGCGGGTTCAGCTAGTTATCTATACAAATCAATGAAATATCTCCACATAATCAGTAGTCTTGCTAATTATACCCTTCACCTCCGTTTGTAACACCTTGAATTATCGACCTGAAACCCTATAAAGTATATACATTTGTCCAGGACATCAAAATTTTCCAAGAATATGTCTAATAGTTGTAGATCGGTTGGGATTGCAAGTGGGCGAAATCGGTCCAAAGGGAATTTTTCCCCTAAGAAGGACAGAAAACTCGAAAATAATGTCAAGTATTTAAACGTGTTTTTCGAATACTTCCGCTTATATTTATTTGGTACGCACATTCCCCTTATAGCGTAAAGTGTACCGCAAAGAGATTAGAAAAAATTTGTACTTTTAAGCGGGTAAAATGGGAATAGAGTGATAAAAATGGTACCAACAAAACGACTGCAGCTAGAATAATGAAATTCCGTATGTACAATGTTAGGACTGTTCGATTGGGATGACTAGCTTAATATTTGTATGAATTTACTCGCTTAACAAGAAAGTAGCTTACTACTCTCAGTTACCGAGTAAGGTGGTGCTGATTTATTTAAATGGATAAAAATGTTGTCACCTTATCAAGTCTATTAATTTTAAGCTAGTACACTTAAAAAGTCTGTTATTAACAGCAGCGATTGTCTGCTGCCTATCAGCAGGCAATTTTCTGCTATTACAGCAGTTTTTCTGCCATAACAGCAGTTTTTCTGCAATCTTGCATCAGCAGTCACACTGCTAAAGTGTTTGCAGTCTGCTAAAAATAACTGCTGTTAATTAAATTATAGAAATAGATAAAAATAAGCTTTTATAATTTAAAAGCCTTTCAGATTGACGTCGAATACGAATTTAACTCGAATTTCGTTGTATATTAGCTTGGGACAATATGCGTATCATTACAATATCTTTCTTTTGTAATAAATTCCCTTATAATAACATTTATTCTAAAAAGCGTTGTTAATAAAATTGTTAACTGGCTATATTGTTCTGTACATATGCTTAAAGTTTCAAGAAAACGTTTTGTCTTTATTGCTAAAAACAACAAACAGGTGTTTGCTATTTCAGCAGATACAAATTTGCTATATCTTTTTCAGCACAAGATCTGCTCTTACAGCAGACTATCTGCTTTCTTTTACTGACAAATCTTATATTCCGCGTCTACGCAGTCAGACAAATTACATGATTCTAGCTACAGCCACTTGATTGGTGCCAAATTTAATTCCATGTATATCCTGAAGGTACGAATATCGAAAGATCTCGCGTCTACGCAGTCAGAGCAATGTACACAGCGAATTTCACTATTTTAGCTATACCCGTTTGGTTGGTACCATTTGTAACATGTAAATTTCGAAAAATTCCTTTAAGTTTCGCGTCTATAGAGTCAAATGAATGTATACATCGAATTTAATGATTTCAACTTCAGCGGTTTAGTTGGAACCAATTATATCCCCACTATCGAAAGATATTTTTATTTTTCGATTCTTCTCAGTCAGAGAAATACACATCACTATTCTAACTGCAGCCTTTGGGTTGGTACCATTTTTATTCCCTTTCGCGTATTTTTTCCTGCAAAAATACAAATTTAGAAAAATTCCTTTATGGTTCGTGGTACATTAATGTATCGAATCGAATTTTATGATTTTAACTTCAGCGGTTTGTTTGGTACCATTTTTATCACTCCTTTTCAATTGTATCTCTTAAAAGTACAAATTTCAAAAATTCCTTCTATTTTACGTGTCTACGCAATTAGAGGGATGTTCATAGTGAAATTCATGATTCTAGCAGTTGTCGTATCATTGGTACCATTTTATTCCATTTCGTCCCAAAAGTACGATTTTTGAAAAGTCCTCTATTTTACGTGTATACGCAATTAGAGGAATGCACACACCGAATTTCATAGCTGCTGTCGTATCATTGTTACCATTTTTATCCCATTTCGCCCGCTAACTCTTATTTGCTTTTTGGTGCTTTCAAGCTACAAGAGGAATGTACGCAACAAATTTGAAGTGCATATAGATCAGAATTTTTCAAAAAAATGCTTAAATAGTCTAAAAATTAGGAGGTATTTTCAGTCCTTGGAAATTGTTTTCCCCTCTGGGCCACTTTCAATCCCAACCGACCTGCAACCATAAGACACATTCAGAGAAAATTTAGACCTCCTAGCTCACCTCGTTCGGCGGCTAGCGTGCTTTCAACAGACAGACAGATGGACATGGCTAGAACGTTTTAGAATTTTACCACGACCCGGAATATATATACTTTATAGAGTCTCAGATGAATATGTTTTGGTATTACAAACGGAATGACAAAGTGAATATACACTCAAAGGAATTTGTCAGTAAAAGAAAGCAAAAAGTCCGCTGAAAAAGAGATAGGGGATTTGTATCTGCTTAAATAGCAAACAACTGTTTGCTGTTTTTAAATATAATAAAGAAAAAACGTTTTCTTGAAACTTTAAGCATATGTTCATAACAATATAGCCAGTTAACAATTTTATTAATAACACTTTTTAGAATAAATGTTATTATAAGGAAATTTATTACCACTGAAAGATATTGTGATTGTCTTTTTAATGATGCGATAACAAATATCTAAATAAAATATTAAAATTTCACTCAAAATAAAAAATTCTATTTTTCAAATTGTCGCCAAAAGCAATGTCAATGTGTGTGTGAAAATAAATTTTGAAAAAATAATTTTGTGTTAAAAATGTTTGACTTAGCCTGGATAATTATCCAGTGTAAGTCAAAATGATGGATATCGAGGCTAAGTCCAATAAAGTCGACACAAAATTTTTTTTGAAAATTTCTTTTGATACATATAAAATAAATAAATAAATAAATATAAATATTTATTTATATTGTAGTTGGCGACAATGTGAAAAAAATATTTTTTTATTTTGAACGAAAAATTAAATTTTTATTAATGTTTTTGTTATCGCATCTTGTTATCCCAGCTTAAAGAAAAACAGCCCTAATATAAAACGAAATTCGTTTTCGTCGTCAATCTGAAAGGCTTTTAAATTACAAACGCTTATTTTTTATCTATTTTAATAATTTAATTATCAGCAGCCATTTTTAGCAGACTGCAAACACTTTTGCAGTGTGAATGCTGATGCAAGATCGCAGAAAAACTACTGTAATAGCAGAAAAATGCCTGCTGATAGGCAGCAGACAATCGCTGCTGTTAATGACAGACTTTTTTCTTTAAGTGTACATACCCCCATCCTTAGGTGGAGGGTATAATTATATTATTAAAAAATGTTATATTATATATATTGCACTTATACGTGAAGTGGACAGTCTATATTTGCCGGTAATAAGATAAGATTCAGCCCGGTCGAATTTAACACCTTTTTTCTTGTTCAGGTTAGTTTAGTTCCGTTTATTGGGAATATTTTAAGAGTATTTTCACACTGACGACAAAATCGAGCTTTGCAGACCACATGTGAAATCTAGCTGAAAGCATAAGATTTACAAATGTCAGATCCCATACATATTTGAAATTTGCAAACCTACCTTGCCCTGGATTTGTTACTCGAATTGTGTAACGGGCATAATTGTTCACAATTTCCTCGCATTTTCATAAACACCAGCTTTTATTTACGATCGAAGACAGAACACAAACTTATAACCTATTCATAGTGTATGCGAAATCTAGTAAAAATGACATAAGGTCATGTGACAAATGTCAGATCCCATAGAAAATTGGAATTTGTATGTATTATGTCATTTCAGCTAAATTTCGCATACAGTGTGACAAGGCTATAATGTCGATTTACAAATGTCAGATCACAGGCAAATTTGAAAATCGAACTTATAGCGTTGTAATCTCAGCTAGATTTCGCATGCAGTGTAACAGGCTATTATGTCATTTCAGCTAGAATTCGAATGCAGTCTGAACATGCTATTATGTATTTTTTATTTTATTGGTACTTCCACTATAAATGAATTCTTCCATGCATATGGTACACTAACATCTTACAGATTTTCTGTTATTGTTTTTTGAAAATAAATAAAATTAATCTATGAAATATAACAAAAAAAAAAATATAACAAAAAGATCATATTTTTAATGTATTATAACCTTTAAATGAAAAAAATGACATGAAACGTTTGAAATATTAAAATTGAAACCGTAATTGTACACACATACGGATAATAGCATCTAAGGCGGTGTGCCTAATGTCAGGGTTGTCAGATTATTTTGTACCTCTATAGCCAAATCAATTGTCAGAAATCGCCAAAAACCGCCAAATTTAAGCAACTTCAGTTTTTGTTAAAAAATTGACAAATTCCATTTTATATTTAGTTCTTGTAAAAAATTTATGGAATTCAGATATTATATTTGAATTGAATATTGTCAACATTTCATGATAAAGAAATAAAATATATTTTATTTGTATTTATTATTCTTAATAAAAGTTAAAAATTGTCTCTACCGTGACCTAGTTTAGGCAATTCATAATTCAACGCAGGGATTACTGGTTAAAAAACAATTAACATTAAAAAATATACTTTTTCTCCTTTATGAAGCACTTTCTAATATTGAGTTGATCTCTTTCTTCCGTTTTCATGGACCAATGTCTCCAAAATATTATTTCAGGTATTTTAAATGGAACGAAAAAGAAACAAATCTCAATAAAAGCATATAGATGTATTTTTAAAAAATAGCGTTTTCGGTCGTCTAGATTTATCACAGTTTATTAATTATTATTATTTCTCAATTCTAAAATTTACATTGTTTGTTTATAATAGGAATACACCTTTTTTGACTTTTTTAAGAAAACCACAAAAGATAATTCATTCTTTGAATTGTACCTACGCGTTTTCACACAATACAATTTTCAATGTTCCTACCTCGAACCTGTTATCTTGATTTTACTAATTCTCAATTGGTCATATCTTTAAAAAAATCATTTTTTTGTCCTCCATAAATCAAATATTTTATAGAGAGCAGTTATCCTACTAAGTTGCAAAGAATCGGAAATGGTAATTTAAAAAGTACTCGGTTTGACATGAACGCATTTCTATGTCTTGCGTACAAATTTTAATATAGAGTCCGCAAAATAACATTTTTATTTGGAAATGCCATAAAAAAAACTACTGAATATTTTCTCAAATTTCTTTTTTATTTGAAAGTACAATCCTTCCGGTTAATAATGGAAAATAATTTCATTCAAATGGCTGCCTCGGGAACCCAACAAATAATAGTCCAACGGTTGAATAGTTGAAAAAAAAACGTTAGATGGCGGACCCTATATATTTCTCTACAATGTAACGCCAATATAATAAAATCGGAGGACAGATTTAAAATTTTCTAAAATTAACCAAGAAAATCGCCAACTATCTTATAAATCGACAAAAAATCGCTATGTCGCCATATCGAAAATAAAGTCGCTAAACATATTTTAAATTCGCCACGTTTGGTGAGAAATCACCATATCTGACAACCCTGCCTAATGTAACCATACAAAATTCTGAAAGATACTCACCACAAGTTTCTGCATGAATTTTCTAGCCACTATAGCTACTACAAAGTATGACAGCAGAAATGAAATTCATGTTGGCAACACCCTAACAAATTGATCAATTCTATCTGTCATTATTTTACACTTCCATTAGGCACAGCAAAGCGAAATAATAATGTTCAACACAACCGCCAATATTTTCACCGAGTAAATAGTTTTGATTTCGCACACGGCCTTAATTATAAGAAGTCGTAAATCGGTATGACAAAATCGATTTTGGTCGATTTACCAAAATAAAAATCGACTGCAAAATCGTTTTTTGTAGTCAAGTCAACTAGAGCGAGACAAAGATAGTAACTAAGACCAAGAGTCTACTACTATCTTTTACACACAGCTAACAGTCCAATGTGATTGTCAGTCGAAAGAAGAAGAGGAAGAACGACTTGCAAAAAAATTTTCTCCTGTTAACAACCAAACAAAGAATAATTAAAAAGGTATTATTAGCATTTGCAGATCCTTTAAGCCGGATAAATGTTTTAATTTTTGTATTACGTTAACAGCCAACAAAATGGAAGTAGATGAAGAAGAATTCGAGATGCCCTCATCCAGCAGCAAAGGTGAGAAGAAGCGCTTTGAAGTCAAAAAGGTAGGTATTTTAGGAAATGTATTTTAAACTGGCGTAAACTATAAAATTGTACTTTCTCTTTACACATTGATCTTCAGTGGAATGCTGTAGCGTTATGGGCCTGGGGTAAGTAGTCGTCGACTGTGGAAAAATTGAAATATTTTACATTAAACATAACCTTCAAAATGTTTTCCTCCCCACCACCATTGTTTACATCGCGTCCATTAACTTGCGAACCTCTCACTTTCCTTGCAGACATCGTCGTTGACAATTGCGCCATTTGCCGCAACCACATTATGGACTTATGCATCGAATGCCAGGCCAATCAAGCATCCGCCACCAGTGAGGAATGTACAGTGGCCTGGGGTGTATGTAATCATGCTTTTCATTTCCACTGCATTTCACGTTGGCTCAAGACACGTCAGGTTTGTCCCTTGGATAACAGAGAATGGGATTTCCAGAAGTATGGCCACTAGTGTATCCTCATATGATCGCTTTAGTTTTGCTAGAGTTTGAATACTTAGGTTATTTTTATTTTTTTCTATTCCATCATAATTTATGAATAATGATTCAAATGCATATGTGTATGTGTATAAATTTTCTGAATGAAATGTAATTTTGCATTAAAAAAACAAACAACAAATTATAATTTACAGTATAATGCTGGAGAAAAAATCACTAATATGAGATCGTTTTTAATCTTACAGGTTCTATTTGAGGCCTCACGCCTTGTGTTGAGGGCATAGCGTAAAACTAACTGTTGATCACAAACAAATCTATATTTTGGTTAAATTTGATATTCAACATAGCAATGATATATAGTCAGTTTCTATTTTTCTGTTGATAACTAGCAAAGTTTGCTATCAGTATAACCTTTCATATAGTTCCATTATGTTACATTTTTAGCTAACAAAACAATATACATATAAGTCAGGGACCTCGTTATGTAACTTGAATTTTAACAACGGAATTGGTCTTTCCATCCAGGGGGATAAGGGATTCAATATCGAGAAGTTACGATCAACATCATTTTGTGTTTATTCCGAAAGAAATATAAATCTCCAACAACAACAAATGGGATTTTCAGTTACCGTATATTGGAATTTGATTATTTTTTGTCGAAATTTAAATAAAAGCGCATTTCGATCGTAACTTACTCGATTGCGAATACCGTCATTATCCCCCAGATGCTAACGAATTTCCCAACATAATATGTTTTATTTTCATCGCTTTCTCTATATCAGGTGAATGAATGGGGGAAATTCTCCTGGAGACGTAAGATGGGTCGCTGTCCATACAAATGGAAAACACAATTTTCAGTCACCTCACGAAAATAAAGTTTGGATTGTTTAATGATGATTTGCAAAATAGTTCGTCCCTAGATCAATCCGCCTGTGAGCTAAACGCTCTTGAAAATACTCCTAAATCATGTTTTCCCGTGCATTTTTTTGTGCTGCATTTTTGTCATTTTTTTCTGAAACAAACATTTTTTTCTTGAAAACACAAATTTTGTCATTTATTGGTCGAATCATTCTGTTTTTTTTCATACTGGCAACTGAAAAATGTTCGGATTTAGTGTTAGTATTTTATAAAAATAAATAGCGGCAGTCAATACCTTTGCCTAAGTGATTAACATCGGAAGGAAATTGAAGCCGCAGCAGTCATTTTTGTAAAAAGTGTTTGAAAAGCTTGACTCTGAAAATGCATCTCCTGTATTAAATTATTGTACAAACATGGAGTCAGTGGCGTCATTTTTCGTGCGATATTCATCATATAGGCATCATTCGAAAGGTATTGAGTCCTTCTAATTATTTCTCATAACACATAAAAAACATAAACATAACAAAACAAAATGTTTCCAAGAAATATGAGAAATATGAAATATGTCACCTTGAAAAAAACATTAAAAATCAATAAAAACGTCCAATAATACTACAAATGAGTCATCCGAAGACAAGTACATTAATATATATTTTAAGTGCTCCCAATTTTATTTTATTAATAATATTTTATTAATTTATATTTTATTAATTCTGAAAAAAATTTGGACAAAAATCCAACATAATAAAAATTACAAGGGAAAAACATGATTTTAGTCGCATTTTCAGGAGCGTTTAGCTCACAGATGGCTTGACCCAGTGACGAAATATATTGCAGATCATCATTAAACAAACCAATCTTCATTTCTGGGGGGTGACCGCATTCTAATATATATATATCCGATAACACCCACTTATATGTTGTATTAAAGGTACTAATGATGGCTAAAATGTTGCGAAGTAAACTTTACATACAAACAGTTTTTTTTTTGGAAGAGGCTCCAAAGAATTGGGAAAAAATTGTTTTTTAAATCCTTTTTTGCTGTCACGAAAAAACCCACAAAAATTTTAAACAAAATTAGAAAAAAATGTTTTGTTTTATTTTTCAATACAGTATTTTTATTCTGCAATAGCTGGAATCTTAAAACAGAATAAAAGGCATATTTGAAGAAAATCTATGGATAAATGTAGAAGTTAAATGGTCATCTGCTAATGATGAATCCTATGTTAAACAAACTATCTATCCAATGTCTTCTGATTATGATGAAATTTGGTGAACACGATTGGTATTAAAAAATATATGTTAGACGTTTTTTAAGTTTTCAAAACGATCCTGTATCGTTGAAATCATATATTTTGTACTATAAAATATATTGACATAATTTGCAGGAGAATTTTTGGCTTTTAGTGCAAATAAAATTTATTTTAAATATTGAAAAAATATGTTTTATTTTTTCGCAATAAGTATCTACATTAATGCTCTAAATACTCTGAATATTTCTGAGTGGGATGTTCAGTAGTTTTTAAGATATCAGCAAAAATGTGAAGATACTCATATGTATTTTAATATTCCAAAGCTCATGAGGCTTAATAACCAAAAAATAGAATATGCATATCTCAATAAAGTCAGAAAATATGATTTTTAGAGGTGTTTTCAGGAGCGTTTAGCTCACAGACTTGACCCAGTGACGAAATATTTTGCCGATCATCATTAAACAATCCAATCTTCATTTCAGGGGAATGACCGCTGCAATTTATTTTCGTGACCCATCCTAATGTATATATCCTCGGCAATAGTTTTCAATTATTTTTGTTGAAAGAAAAATAAGACGATCATGCAGCATACGTATCGTTGAAATTTTAACACAAATAACAAATAAAATAATTCAAAATACAATTTCGTTCAAAATATGATTTTTTTGAAATGTTGAACATTTAAGATTTCAATACGAACGTATGCCGTAATTAGACCCATGATCGAAGAAGGAAGGCAGAAAATATTGTGGTGATCGATGTAGCCATTCCCACTGTCTGCTCGCCCTATTTATTCTTGTAGTCAAAGTAATTATTGTCTGATCCTAACTAAACTTGGCACAAGAGGTTTTTTGGGGGTCATGGACGGACGCTATTGAATTTGAATTAAATTTGTTCCGATTTAGGTGTAGGGCTCATATCTATATATATAAAAGAGTTGCGTTACTGACTGACTGACTTATCATTGACCAGCATCAACTAAAGTATTGCAACTAGAATCGAGAATTTTGATAAACGTGGTACCAAATGAAGTACATGAGGTCGAGTATATAAAAGGCAAAGCGGTTGTAATTTTTTGTTCGAAACTAGGTAGACAATTATAAAAATTATACATAGACGGGAGTTCAGCTAGATTGGTGCACATCGACACATTCTTTTGACTGTATATGAGGTTTCCAAATTATTATTTTAGATTTGAATATATCCACCAAAAGAAAATTAAATAAATACTATCCAAAAACAGAGACGGATAAAACTAATAACAAATAACTGGCTTTTTCGCGTGCGAAGCAGCGGGTACTGCCTGCTAGAATATTATATTTTATCAAGAAAAATCTATATCGAAATTGGATCACATAGGTCCATGTTTTAATATAGTCCCCATACAAATGTCCAAAATTTTTAGTCGATTTTGTTAACATTTGACACAACACCTCATATTTCAACTAGAAACATCTGTGGTAAAAGTTGGACAAATCGGTTCAGATTTAGATATAGCTCGCATAAAAATATCGCTCTCGACTTTATCCGCTTCAAATTTGGCAAAATATTTAAAATTTCAGATTTATATATAACTCCCATACAAATTTCGCTCCGGATTTGACTTTATCCGCTCTAGAAGCGACACATATCACCTAAAAACGTCTGTAGTAAAAATGGAGCATGTCGGCTAATTTTTTGATATAGGGACATGTCACAAAAAATTCCGAACGTTTTGATTCTAGCTTCTACAGATCCCGTTCGATTTTGTAAACACTTTTTTCTGTATTAATAGAATTTTTTGTTAAATAAATATAAAATATATTTATTTTAACTTTAGTAGTTAATAAGTAGTATTTTCTACAAATTTTGTTTGGTTTAAGTAATTTTTCGAGTTTGATTGGTATACAATTTCACTTTGGGAAATGAAAGAGGTTTCATTTCGGAATAAAAATTCGTTTTACATTTTCTGCGACAAGGCCCATAGCATCCACACAAATGGTGTTACATTTTGACAATAATGAATTTAAAATACTTTGATATACTGGGGAGTCATAGAATCCTATTGTTGTCGGAATTAAAATTGACGTCGGATTTGGTACAAAGAAAACACAATAGGATTTCATGACACCAATTCATAGGGAATTGATTATTAAATTAATTCCGATTGGATTCTATGATACCCCTGATAGGCAGGCTCCATTAACATGTGTCCGCCATAGATATTTTAAAACAGTAATAAATAACTTGCAGTGGGTTAGTAAACGGAGGTATCATACCGTTGGCCCACACTACCCGCCTTTAGCATTTCCTTACTTGTTTCTGTGAGAAAATATCAAGAAAAAATTTGCACTTAGGCGAATTGTAATTCACCTAGCAAAATAAACAACGACTATAAGGCTAACCCAAACAAAGCTATCATCACAATAAAAATAATGCTGTGTTTATTTAAAAATAATCTTGATTTTATTTGTAGAAAAACAAAAATCATTCACAAACTAAACAAAATAAGAAAATAAGATTTGTATTTAGGGGTTTTTACTCTAACTTTTAAAATATATGCATTGTATGGGTATGTACTGTAAATGTATGTAGGTCGTGTAGTGTATGATTGTATTTTGTTTTAACATAGAAATTAATAATTAACTTAAAACTAAATTTAAAGAAATTAAAAATATGTACAAATTTGCATTTTCTTGTGATAAGTTTAATATGCTAAAAGAAGAAAAAATTAAAAATAATAAAAAGAAATTTTTGCTAAAAAAACTGAGCTACTAGAAAAAATAATATGTATAAATTAAATAAAGAACGCACGCAAATGCAATAGTCTACTAAAAAACAAGTTAACATAACAAAATTAAAAAAGAGATAATTTTGATTTTGTTGCTTGCTTTGTTGTAAGTTCAGTAGGCGAAAAAATAAGGTTAATGCTACTATATACATATTTAAAAGAAAAACCTCTGTGATAACTTTAGTTTCGTTGTGGGAAACCTCCCTGGGTTTCGTTTCTGGACTTGGTGTTGTGATTTGAAACTTGCTCCTTTAATGGGCCTAATTTAAAACTACAAATCCAGACGAGTCGTCATCACAGAGGCGAAAATGACAACAGTTCAGTCAACTCCTACTCTCAAGAGGAGCGGACGAGCATATTCTGTGGGAGGAAAACACAAAAGCCGCATTTGTTCTGAAGTTCTGAAGAGATTTTTAGTTCTTTTTTTTCAAACATTTGCATTTTTTTTACTTTATTTTTATTTTTAAAGAAGTTCGGGTTTTTGTTGTTTTTGTTGCTGTTGCAGTAGAGTACTGTTATTTTTCTCAACTATACATCATCTGGATTCGATTAATTTCTATTCTTAATTTTTTAACGGTTATATTGTAATTACAGTTAGTACTATTGTTGTTGTTGTGGTTGATGTTGTTGCTTTTGCAGTTTTTCTCGTTATATGGTTCACTTAAACTATTGTTGTTGTGGCTGTTGTTGTTGTTGTTGTTGTTGCTGTTATTATCATTATCATCGTAATTACAATAATTATTATTATTACTTAGTAATCTTTGTTTATAATATTTATGCTTAAAATTTCCATCTGCAAATAAAATAATAAGAATAAGAAAAACAAAATAAGGACCACATGATTTGGAGGAAATGAATAGGATGAAAATACCATGAATTTGTAGATTTTTTCTAAAGATAAACTATCAGACAAAGAGTTACAGAGAGAATGAGGACACACAAGGAGGAAAGAAGAGTTGTTTTTGCATTCATCGGAAGAACTGCCGTAGAGTTGTAGTCAACAGAACTACTTAAAGACTTACAAGAATATTGTATGTATGTTGTAGTTGAAATTTAAACAATAAAAATACAATATTTTTTAAACGGCGGCCCACACCACCCCGTCGTCGTCTTACTTGTCGAAATCGACTTGTACTAAATTTTCCTTTCTTTGTTGGGAGGAGTTTTTTTTGTCCCCCCAACACAACTCTTATTGAACACATACATAAATCAATTACATATTTTTTTAGATACACTTACAACACTTACACACTAAGAAAAGAGTTTAAATATTTTATTTCTTCTTCCTAGGGAGGGGCCAGAAATTTTCAAAAAACATTTTTTTGGGTGATTTTCTTGGTTTTTTACTTTCTTTCTTAATTATTAGCTAATACATAATCACACATCACAAACAACAATCACTTTGGGGTAAAACGAAAACTAAACTATATAAGTATATCTCTATGTATGCATTGATGTATTTATAAATAAATAAATTTCGAAACAAAAATAAAAGAAAACTGATGAAGAAGAAGGCCTTTGATCCTGTCGTCGCACAACAACAACTTAAAACAAATGCCTTAAAACAACTCAACTGTTGTGAGCTTAAAACTAAAGAATTTAGTTTTATTTATTTCTAATAAATGATCTTTTTCTTTTTGTAATATTTATGAAAGTATAAATGGTAATAGATGTGGCCACAGTATCAAGCTAAATCAATGTTAAACCAATTGCGTACGAAAATTTTAAATGCATATTAAAAAAACAACAAAATTTTCATCTGTCGCTTTGAAGCGGAGCATTTTCGAATTCATAAGGTATGTATGTTCGTATCAAGATAAATCTTTGAAGCCATGGCTGTCGCTATATACATATGTCGATACGAATGATAATTGGTCTTGTTCGTAAACCGCCCGTAGTGACCCGTAGTGTTTACACAAAATAATAATTCTTGATCGAATTCATTTTCAATTCAAATAAATTTGCCGCTAGGCTAAACAATCAATCGGTGATTTCAAACCACTAGTTTTTTCGTAAATTTCTGATTTTAAATTAGCTTCGAAACTTTTTATTTAAATTGAAGTACTTTAAGATCGTTTAAATGAAGATATTTCAACAAATAGACAAGTCGTTGTGAAGCCAAGTATCAAATGTAAAAACACGAAAAAGCAGTGGTATGACAATACAGCCCATCACAGTGGCGATAAATAGCTTATAACTTGGTAATATAAGGTAATGTTTTCTTCGTGGTTTTGAAGTGATTTCGTTGTCATCGTCTTGTGCTTGTAACAAAAACGATTAAAACGTGATGATTTGCACCCTGATTTCAAGCCAATGTCTTCTTCGTGATTCATATTTGATTCGAAACGTTTCTTAATACACTGAATAATTAACTACTTGAAAAAAGACAGACGTTAAAAACCAAATCTTAAATTTAAAAACACGAGGCCACACAAAAAGCGGCGGTTTGAAACCGCAGTAGAAGCCTTTACTCTAGTCGAAAAAAAGTTATTTTGTCATAAGGTAATTTAAAACAAGCAAGGTAAGGCTAAAGTCGGTCGGGACCGACTATATGATACCCTCACTTTCTACTCCACTACAATTCAATTTGATGAAAATGTGATCGACATTTGTATGGGAGCTATATATAAATCTGAACCGATCTCATCCAATTTTACCACAGATGTTTCTAGTGTAAATATAAGTTTTTCTGCCGAATTTGAAGATAATCGATTAAGGTATGTGGTTTCAACAGCGGATAAACTTAAATCACGAGCGAAATTTGTATGGGAGCTATCTAAATTTGAACCGATTTGACACATTTTTACCATATGAGGTATTGTACCAAATTTGATCAAAATTGGTTAAATAATGTGGTTTTTAAAGCAAAAAAGTCAAATCGGAAACATTTGTATATATAAATCTGATCCGATTTGACCCAGAAATGTTTCTAGTTGAAATATAGAGTGTTACTTTGAGTTTGACATTTACGGTTTCTAGACCGGAAAATGTCAAATATGGAGCAAAATTTGTATGGTGGCTATATATAAATCTGAACCGATTTGACCCATTTTTACAACAGATGTTTCTAACTTAGATATAAGGTGTTGTACAAAATTTGATCAAAATCGGTTAAATAATGTGGTTTTTAAAGCAAAAAAGTCAAATCGCGAGCAACATTTGTATGGGGGCTATATCTAAATCTGAACCGATTTGCTTCAAATTCAATAGCGTCCGTCCTCGACTTGCAAAAATCAAATTTGTGTCAAGTTTCGTTAGAATCGGACAATAATTGCGACCTGTATCGTGAATACAAGAATAGATGGACAGACAGGCAGACGGACATGGCTAAATCGGTTCAAAAAGTGATTCTATGTCGATCGGTATAATAAACGATGGGTCTCTCTCACTTCCTTTTGGGCGTTACAAACAAATGCACAAAGACATTATACCCAGTGGTGTAGGGTATAATGAAATTAACTTTTTGTGGTATGAGATACGAATGTGTTTTTTTAACTTCAAGCAAAAGTGTCAAATCTTAAAAATATATTTTTTCTTATTTATTTTATAAACAAAATGTACCTACAATTTTTGTAAAATTAATTTTATTAATTGTTAACAGTGTCCGAACGAGACTTACTGTCGAAATTAAAAAATATTTAATATAAATAATTAAAATAACTTACTTTAAGTTGGCTTCAAAAAAAGTTGTGGATGTCCCCCACTAAAATCAAACCTTGGCTAGTTTAATGTGTTGTACCAATTACAACCGAGAGTTTTGGATTTTTCAACAATTGCAGCGATCTTCGCGAAAATGAAAAATTTCCAAAAAATATCCAATTTATATCCACTTTTTGTAAAATATTTGGAAAAAAGGATAAAAATTGTACCAATCTGACGGATGTAGCTGGAATCTTTAAATTCGCTGTGTACATCCCAGAAAATGTGTTTTCTACACAACATTGCCAAGATTTCATGAAAAACGTTGTCGAGTTTACAATAAACCATATTTATATATTTGGGCATAAATGCAAATGTAACATGCAAAAGTGACTATGAACCATAAAACCGCGAATAATAGGAAATTTCGAAATTACAATTGCTCTTTAGATTAAACTGTAGAAGAATAATTAATCTTAAAATTAAGGAGAAAATCAGTATTTTCGCTCTCCTGGAAAGTTATGTTTTTGTTCATAGCCATTTATGAATATAAGCCCTCGATATATATTTGTATCCAAGGTGTATTTATATCAGGTGAAAGCATGAGACCAGCTGACTGAATTTTGTTGTTGCTGAATTTGTTTTTGCTCTGCTCACCTATAAATACACCTTGTTTGTAGCCCTTATCACAAAAAGTTAGAATTTTTTAAAATTACCTGATGTCAAAAATACTCTATTTTCGATTTTCTTAATTCTTGAAAATCGACAAATGCAGCTCAATTCGCCTTATAGAAAAGTACATACGTGGAAAATTTCGCAGAGAAGAGCCAAAATCTGTATGTGACCGCTTCACATGAAATTACTCATATAGTGGATATGTTGAAGGGACCTATAACTCTAAACATTTTTATAATATGTTTATTATCGACAACCCTAGCCACTATATTAACAAGAATATCAAATGAAAGGTATTTTCAGTGTATGCAATAGAATTTTGGGAAATTTAAATTTCCATCTTGATCACAAACACATACAAACCTAAGAGAAAATGACCATAATATAGTTAATTGTCTTGTGATTATCTGTGAACGGCGTAGTATTCTACAAAATTTCCATAATTTGACTTATGCCTCACCCACATCACTTTAGCATGTAGACTACGAATGAAACTCGCCATCAAAATGTGTAATATTCGCATGTTTTTGGGCCTCACTACCATACGTTCATTGAATAGGACAGATCGAAGTTTGAGTATAACAAACTACAATAATACCGTCAATACTTTAAAAAATATCCCAATTTTGTTGCTTTTCTATTGTTGTTTTTTTTTTGTAAAACTTAGCATATATCTCAATATATATAGTTCAAGCATCATAGCATACGTATGGCTAACATTGATTTTTAAAAGTGTGTGTTTATTCTATTATTATTGTTATGCTTGATACTGTAACGACGCTTTGGATTTTGTTTTTATTCTGGACAGTTTTGTTTATTTTATTTTATTTTGTTTGCAGCAGACCACACAATCGTGATTCGAAGAGGATTTTTGATGTGATTAATCTTTTGTTGGGAAAATGTTTTAGTTCTAGATATCTCAACATCGTTTTCCGCGATGGTGAAACATGTTCCCTACTTTCCATATACAAATGCATTGCTTTACCACAAATTATTCCCAAACATTAATCATTGACAAAACACAACATTAATGCAGAACATTGTAGTTAGTTAATAAAAATACGTACGATTAAATGGAACAAAAATAAAAATTGAACGAAACAAAACAATCAAATGTACAGCTTCAGAAGTCATGGTCTTTAAATGAAATGAATTTGCCAAAAAAGAGATAATTGTACCCAAACCCCATTTAAAAAAATCTGTAACTACTTTTAATCCATTGAAATTTAATGTCGATTTAAGCTCAATTTCACCATCATTGTGAAGAGGCTGCAAAAAGATTGTTCAAGAACAAAAGTTTTTATAGAAGACCAAACATTGAGATGTCCATGATTTCCTTGCTCAGCCACGACGCCTTCTCCCTTTTTGCAGCAAACTTTGTTAGCTAAAAATGTATTTGATTTGACATATTAAAATTTAAGGACAGACTTCATTCAGCGAATTATGAATTTAATGAAATTTGTCTCGCATTCGAGGAATGGGTTTTTAGTGAATTTGACGGGGATGGATTAAATGGGAAAATTGGAATCTGATAATAGCAGTAGTTGGTTTATCATGTGGAACATGTTATCCCCCTAACTCTTCAATGAATTGGTAATTTGTGTCCCCCCTTTTTGATAGACAGCAACATGTTTCTTTTGATTACTTTCGTGAAAAGGGAGGGGAAACGATAACTTTATTGATGTTAGAGTGTTATAAATTCTCCTAAGGCCATCCTATTGCTAAAATGTAAGAATAGCATGATTTCCTGTGCCGTTTGACCATAAGAATGTGCAAAATCGGGGCAATTTTTACCCCCCAACAGGCGCAAACAACTTTCAAAACGCCATTACACGTATATTTTGTGGCAGAATACGCCGGCCAAACTTTATTATTTTGGAAAATGAAACAATCTAATATAAAATTTAAAAAGAAGTGTTTTCCAATAACACGTTGTTATATACTGGGAAGCAAAACAAGAATCTGTTTGTGAAATTTCCCAAGCGACCCCTAAATATTGACAAGAAACCTTTGTGACCTTTGTGTACTTATAAGCCTGAAACTCAGTTGATTATCAACCGATTTTCAGTTTCTCGCTGAATTTAAAAAGAAGAAATTTAGACCTTTCAAACCTTTCGAATATATTTATGTAAATGTCTATTAAGAAGACAATTTTAAAGCTAAACCATTTAAAATCAATACTCTGTGGAAAAATAGTGATACGTAATTACATCTGGATTTAACCCTCTTATGCCCGAATTGTCATTTTACTATGTTTTTTGATGAGGTATGGGTCTAAATATGATTTCTGTAGAGTCTTGGGTTTCTAATTTATACAGGACATGAGTAACAGTACGTTTCTTAAAATTATTATACTGCAGATATCGGTTAAACAAGAAATATATTTTTAAATGTTTCTTCATATTAAAAATCTTTGTTACATATCACTTCGAATAACAAACGACAGTTTTTCTTGTACTCGAAGAAATCCAATAAAAATATGAAGAATTTCTAAACAATTTCGAATTACAAGAAACTCAAACAATCAAAATTTGAGACTTCACTTTTGTTTTCACCTTCTTACGCAGACCCATTTTACCGAATTTGTTGGTTCTCTTTTGAATGTTCTTTGTTATATATCGTTACCAAAAAATAAGAAAGACTCGACTAACATTTTTTCCCAAATCGATATTTTTGTTTATTATGACCGAAGTTGTAGTGTTTTGTTAAAATAACCAAAAATCTCGATTTGCAAAAAAATGTTAGTTGAGTCTTTTTTATATTTTGGTAACGATATGTAAACGAAAATAAAAATTATTAATTCTGCAAAATATGTGATTTTAAAGATTTTATAGCTAGCCAGTCGCAATGTTGCCTATAGGCAACATTGGACATGAAAGGTTTAAGAAGAACGTGATGGAATTGAAAGCGTCGAACACCTTCTCTGGCTTTGTCCAGTTATGGCTTAAAGACGTTCAGTGATACTGTGTTCAGCTCTTTTGGATGGTAGCACCGCTTGGCCAGAGTATAGACCATGTATGCCCTTTTTACAGTAAACTTACTCGATTTCGAATGCCGTGATTATTGATTTCTGACTGTCACCAAAACCTAAACTAGCATATATGTATATTAGGCTGGGTCGCGATCCATACTAATGGAAAAACAATTTCCAGTCACTGCACGAAAATATAGTTTGGATTGTTTAATGATGACTTGTAAAATATTTACTTCCTAGATCAAGCTGTCTGTTAGCTAAACGCTCCTGAAAATACCCCTAAAAATCATGGTTTTCCCGTGTAATTTTTTTGTGTTGAATTTTTGCCAATTTTTTTTTAAATGATAAAAAGCATTTTATATATAATATTTTGATTCCTGTCTTAGAGTAACTTATTGGTCGAATTATTGGACGTTTATAGTATTTTTTGTGGATTTTCACAGTGACAACTGAAAACTTTTTCGTATTTGGTGGTAGTATTTTATAAAAATAAATAGCTGCATTCAATACCTTTCGAATGATTTCTAAATGATGAACATCGGAATGAAATTGACGCAGCAGCGCTCATTTTTGTAAAAAGACTTGGAACATTTTGGCTCTGAAAATAATCTTTAAATTGTTTCACAAAAATTTTTCGTCCGATATTCATTATTTAAGCATCATTCGAAAAGTATTATAATTCCTTCTATTTATTTTTCATTTCCAAGAAATATGAGTTTTTTGAGTCACCTTGAAAACTTAAAAAAATCAATATAAACGTCCAATAATTCTACCAATGAGTTATTCTAAGAATAAAAAATTTATATAAAGTGATTCCAATGGTATATTAATTCAGAAAAAAAAACAATTGTACAAGAATGCAATATAAAAAATTACACGGGAAAAACATGATATTTAGAGGTGTTTTCAGAAGCGTTTATCTCACAGATGGCTTGACCCTGTGACGAAATATTTTGTAGATCATCCCATCTTCATTTCTGGGGGGTGACCGCAGCAATTTATTTTCGTGACCCATCCTAATGTATATGAAGAGCATGTTCACCCGAACTGAATTTTATATTGCAGTCATGATCATCATAATGCATACACTATTATTGTCCGCACGGACGAAATTAAAAGCTAAACAATTGAAAGAGGTTGCAAAACCTATAGGACAAGTTTCTTGTGAACATTCGAGGCATTGCTAAAGGAATGGCAAACATTATATGCCGACATAAGATGATGCCTGCCACTGTATCTTAAATGTGTGACAAGGTAGCAAAATTTGCCATTTGGGATTAGTAATCACGAGATAATTCTTTTAAATGGACGTGTGTTGGTGCGATTGAGGCACAGCCTTTTTTACTTCTTATGGTCAATCAAGAGGTCCGGCGAAAGCTTATCTCAGCCTCATGGGATGCTTCCCTCCACAATATTAATAACAATGGATGAGCCATTCACATAAATCCCTCCCAATCTAACATGATGGATAAATTACAATTCTACATACGTCGATATTTTTTAAGTTTTGGGGCATAATATTCCACGAAAATTCCTATCGATGTTTTCTTCTACCCAAAAATAGTTCCCCTCACATTTCGGAGAACAAAGTAAATTTATAATGTTTTTTGTTTTTGTTTTATAAATTAGAAAGCAATGTATTTTTACTATTTACTTAATTAATATAAGTAAAGGTAACCCTTTGATTTGATAAAAAAAAAATAAACTTACAAAATATGTACATAGAATAAAATTAATCAAATAGATCACAATTAAATAATTAATAATTATAACCCAAAATTAGAACGAATAATTTAATTTAATTTGTATAAAGTTGATCGATCATCAAAAATTTAAATTGAATTATCAACCACTTTGGCACAAAAATATTTAAACAAAATTTAACCGAATTGTGTGTGGCGGCTTATGAATTGCTAAATAACATATTTAATTTATTTATAGATAGGTAGGTAGACGTCCGTCCAATCACAATTAACCCGGACGTTGATTAATCAATTTGTGTTTTGTCAAAAATCCTCTTGGAAACATGATTTTTATGATTTTTTCCTTTTTCTTTTTAAAATACCATAGGGTTGTGTTTTGTATTTTCTTGTTTTCTTCAAATAGATTTTGTTTCCAAATCATCTTGGAAAGGGGCGGAGGTGTTTATTTAGTTTTGTTTTCTTTTGTATAGATGTGTGTGTATGTATTTTTGTATTTATGTATTTTGTTTTCTTCTGAATTTCATTTGATAGATAGATAGATAGATATTTACATATAACAACACTATGCAAATAATGTTTCGGTTTTTGTTAATAAAGGTCAATGAGGAGTTAAGAGATCAGTACTTTTCTTGGTTGATGACGCGCTTGCATTTGTATTTGTGGTGGTAACCGTAGCTGTAAGGCTTAAAGGTAATGATGAGGCAGTATGGGTGTTATGATTACTACTACTACTACTACTATTATTATTACTTAACAAACGTAAAGGAGACGTATTGGCGGCGGCAGCAGTGATGGTCACATTGTTGTTGACCAGATTACGAGCAAAGGAAGGCGCTATCAGGGCACACGAGCCAAATGTATGCTTGGGTATGGCTTGTGACAGAAATATCGATGAGGATGTTGAAAGCGCATCCATCAGACCCCCGCTCGGAAATGCTGTTAGCGTATGTGAGAGCGCGTGCGCATGCGCATGCAATGCCGATGTTGTTTGTTGTAATTTATGCCTGGGCGAAGCGCCCAGAGAAAGATTCAGAGGTTCTTTCATAGGTTCGTCCAACGAGAAAATACCCTGGGTAATGCCGGCGCCGCCAACGCCACCCCCGCTGCCACCTCCACTGCAGGCCGAAGCGAAAGAGGAATTCGAAATAGATGAGGGGGGTGGTGAAGCCGAGGCTGCCGCTTCGGTGGAAGAAGTCAACGATACATTCACCAGTGAGGTGGACGACACCGAGTGTGAGCCCGAAGTGTGTAGTGTGGTAGTGTTGGTGGAAGTATTGAAGGATGACGACTCGTTCAAAGAGTCGTCCATAAAACTACTTTCGTTATGGGCATTAGAAGTGGGTGGAATGTCTATAGTATGGGTTTCATTGCCAAATATCAAGCGTAAGCGTTTCTTTTGTGGCGTCATTTGAGTATTGGCCACAGCCAATGACGACGACGATGTTGGTGGTGGTGGTGGTGCTGTTGTTTGTGTTTGTGGTGGCGGTGTGGTTTCTTTGGCTTCTACAACATTTTCCATATGATGCTCCAATTCTTCGATGGCAGAAAGATTACGTCTATGATGTCTACGATGATGATGATGACGATCTTTCGATTTGTGACGCTTCTTTCGCTTGTTGTGCTGCGTCAATTCCTGTTGGTCATAGTCCAAGCCATTTTCCGTTATACCCTCCATGCGTAGAATTTCATATTCTACCGGTTCGGATGATGAACGACTGCACGAAGATCCACCGGTAACACTACTACTCTCATCGCTTAGGCTGGTGCCCGATTCGATGACTTCATCCAAAATAGGAGATCTTTTCATGCGCAGTGTCAATTTAAGTCTTCGCTCGGGTGTCTTCAACAGAGGCTCAACCAGCGATGAAGGGCCATTTGTGGTAGTGGACAGTGCTGTACCACCAACCCCACTGGTGATGGTGGCGGCAGTGGTAGTGGTAGTGCTTGGCTGTTCACTGCTGGGATGCTGACGCTTTCGCAAAGTAGCGGTACCAGATGGATATTGATGGTGGTCTGATATCACAGTTTCTTGGGAATAATTTGGACGACTTACATGACGTCGTAAACGCTGCTGCAGTGGGGGTTCTTCTTCTACCTTTTGCTCTACTTGAGGTCTATTGTGATTGGGACAAGTCCTAGCATTTGTCTCACTATTACTACAATCGCTGCCTTTGGCAACATCTTCAAAGGAATCTATCAGATTCTTTTTATAACTACTAGGACTACTACTTGAAGCATTCCTACTATTCAGATCATTACTAACGATGTTATGGCTTTTGTCTAAACTGTGGTCTTCCTCTCTCGCTTCATTCTTCGCTACAACTACTACCGCCTCATCATCATCGACTATGCCGATCTTTTGCGTACTACTACTATGGTTCCTAATCTCACCCTTTGGAATATTTTGTTCGAAATTTGTTGCTGTGGCTGCTGCAGTTTCACTGCCTTTTGTTTGATGCTGTGGATGATGATGCTGCTGCTGATGAGGATGCAGATGCAGATGATGATGCTGATGGATATGGTTATTGTGGTTATAAAGTTGATGGTTAATGTTGGATGTAAGACCATTGTTTGTTGTATTCTTAAAATTAAAATTTGTATAAAGTTTTGAATGATTACAATTTACAACGGTATGATTTTCTTCTGCGGGTATCGATGATGATGACGACGACGACGACGTCGGTGCTGTTGTAGTTAATGTAGATGTTGCCGATGATGCGTTGGCCAAAGCCGTTTGGTGCTGATGCCTTAAAACTCGTGTCGTTGAGGTTGCGGTCAACACGGCTCCGTTACGCGTCAAGCGTTTCTCTGGCAACTGCTGCACCGGCAACGTCTGCTCCTGATGTTTACTAAAACTATTTTCATCGGAATGCAAAACATCTACATCATGATCTTCATCCGCGATCAGACGTTGTTGTGGTTTATCGGGCGGTTGTGCCAAATTTTGTTTTGTAGAACTCACAACCGCGGGTGTATCGATATCGATTTGCTCAGGTTCTGATTCGGAGATCAATATGACATTGTCCTCCGTTGCGGAATTCTCCGAATTAGAAGAGCTGCTCATGGCTGCTGCGGCCGTCGAGCGTGTCTGTCGCGTGGTAGTGGTTGTCGCTGTTGCGCTGGATCGTGTGTTTTGAGACGATCTGTTACCTCCCCCTGTTGTTGTTGTTCCTCCACCTCTTCGCAAATTTCTCCTAGTGGTTGTAGCCGCTCCGTTCTTAGGCTCATCAGCCGTGGCCGGTTTGGCCGATGACCCCCTTGTTATGCTGGTGTTTGCTAGACTGGCAAAATCTTCAGTGGATCCTGAAGATATTGTACTACTTGTACTATTAACGCGGGCTGATTTCCTCAACGTCTCCCCCCTATAACTACTACGTGGTGTGGTCTCGGCTGGCTTAGCTGGCTGAGATGTTGTATTTTCGGTGTTCTCTATTTGAGCCGCTGGTTGTAGTTGATTGCTGTGCTGAGGATGTAGTTGATTTTGCTGAGCAGGCAGTTGGGCATGTTGAGTTTGATGCGGCGGATGATGATGTTGCATGGCATTGGCCATTATCATCTCGGCGTCATACTTTGTCATACCCTTTTGACGCAATTCATGGAGAGTCAAGGGTGTGACAACCGCGGCCGAACTGTTGTTTTTATTACCCGTTTCCATGGGCACATTCTCCCCCGTTTTACTTCCATTGCTACTGCTGTTGTTGCCGTTGTTATTGTTAACGTTAGACGACGCCGTCGCTGCTGTTAGATTCACCGACGATGCATTGCTATCACTTAAAGCTCCATTTGTGAGATCGGTATTTGTGGAATTTGTTGAGTTCGCTCGACTTTTAATGCGATTGATACGATTATCGGTCTCGCGCAGACGATATCCCCCGCTGGCATTGGGGTCTCCCACCACACAGGCTCCATTCAGTCCCGCTGCCAGTGCAGAATCCACACCCAACTGACCATTGCCATTTTTACCGGCAAATGCTCCCGTGCCTCTACGTTCGCAGGTCTCACACTCACAATAGCAATTGGCGTCGCCGAAAAAGTCTTCGCCATAGAAACAGGTGATCTCCTCGCCCACCTCAATGTCTCGCAAGACCTTAACGCAGGCGGTATCGCGTCCTGTGGCCACAAACTTACAATTGGCACGACAATCATGATTAATGTAAGCCGCCGGCCCCAACCACAGTTGGGCACAGTTCTTGCGACAGCTGTACATAACGGAAAAATCATTTTTGCCCGTATGCAGAAGGGCCGCCTCTTCGGCTTCGGATAGCTCAGCTATACAGCCGACCAGGCATTCGATTTTATCGTTTTTCTGCCAACGTTTCGTTGCACAAATTTTAGCTCCCTTCTGGCCCTCAAGGGAGTAACGGTAACAGGCTTCTATAACAAAACCGCTATCTTTATCGAAAACACGTAGATAGCGTATAATCTGGAAAGAAAGCAGGGGAAAAGAAGAAATGTAATTTAGAAAATTAGAACAGTAGTTGTGTCAAAAGACTGAAAGACCACAGAAAACTGTGGTTTAGTTGTTTGGCATTAAACAGGTGTCCTTATATGTTGACAGAGGGCGGTAATGGGTTAATTGGGTGGAAGAGAATGTGGTCGTGTTTCGATTATCATCAAGATTAGAATCAAGATTATAATAATTAGACTAATAAGGTCAGAGAGACAAAAAGGGATAAAAATGGTATCGGCCAAAGTATTGCAACTAGAATCATGGAATTCGGTGAGTACATTCCTAAAATTGGTACCATCCATATTATTGAAGTTAAAATCGGGATAATTATTTTTTTTTCGAAATTTTTAGGGGAAAATGGGCCAAAAAAATATGAAATTGGTACCAACCAAAGTGTTGTAGCTAGAATCGTGAAATTCGGTGTGCACATTCATCAGATCACGTAGACCAACAACACATACCAATCTTTCGAAATTAGTACTTTTAAGGGAAAAGCGTACAAAAAAGAGAAATTTACTACTAAACAAAGTATAGCAGTTGAATTGTAAATTTCGGGGGATGCATTCCTCTGACTACGTAGATGGATTTTTCGAAATTTACACTTTTGGGGGAAGCGGGACCAAAAGATATAAAAATGGTACCAAACCAAGAATTACAGCTAGTATCGTTATGTTAGGTGTGCACATCGACACGTCCCCTAACTCCGCAGTCGAAAAATAATGATGGATCTTACGAAATTTAAACTTTTAAGGGGGAAAATGAGCCAATAAACTGATAAAAAAAATGGTCGAATTCCCTAAATCAGAGAAGTCATGTTCGTATCAAAAAAATACAAAATAATATAAATTCCACCTTATTTGAATAGAAATTGACAGATATGAATATTTTCTGCGTGCTTTTACTAGTAAAACTATAAAATGGTTGAGGATATTTACGCTCCACAAAACATTAGGCTGCGGCAAACATTGTATTGATTCCTTCCTCCCACCGTATCCCGCTAAAATAAAACGAAACAAACCAAACAGAAAACTTACATGATCATGCAATTTTTTTATAGCCATCTTATTTTTATTCCGATAACTTCGCGGTAACCAGGGTCCACTGAATATCTTCTTAACGGCCACTTCATAACTCTGCGTTTGTATAAATTCATCAACAATCGATTTTAATTGCGCTGTATCCACTTTCAAAGGGCGATAGCGTATATTCATTTTGTGCGTCTGAAACCCCAAATGCGGGTCCAATATCAACGATGTGGCCAAGTCGTCATTTTCCGACAACTCTTTGGGTGTCATCCCGGTGGATTGTGAGAGTCGTGAGACGATACTGTGAGTGGATCCATTGATACCACTGAGTGGCAGGTGATAGCCGTTGTTGTTGATGTTGCCATTGTTATGGTTGTTATTGTGGCTGTGGTTGTTGTTGGCGGCATAATGACCATTTGAAGACATTGAATGTGTTTTGTTGGCGACAGCAATGGCACTACTCAATGTGTTTGAATTAGTGCCGGCAGTGGCAGTAGCAGCCGCTGATGAATTGGCGTATTTTGTTGCAGTTTCACTACGGCGGCTGTGATGTGAACCAACAACCATTCTGTATTACAGTCTGAAAGTGAAGTGAAAAAGAAGGTGGTGGTCTCGATGAAATAAATGGTGTAGAAAGAAAAGAAGATTAAAATGCAGAGCAAGCATAGAAAGAGATAGAAAGTTCCGAACTTAAATGACTTCTTCATCGCTTACATACGGCTGGCCGCCTTTCAAGTGAAGCGAATTAAGTTTAAATAAGGAACGGGTGCTAATTTAAGGAAATTACGTTCGATATACCTATAATATTTGTTCGCCAGTGCAGCATAAATAGTTTGGTACTCCGGGTGCCAATTCTGTTTAAAATGCTCAATGCAAATAGCTGAAAATACTCCTAAGAACAATAATTCCAGATTCAGTTGTACTCCATGTGAGTTTTTTGTAGACATGCAATACCGAATGTTCCACTAATTCCTTGAGACTTTAATTTGAAATACCTAGCTCATTTCAAAAAGATGATAATGTACATTAAACACATTGACGGACATATTTGCTAGATAGTATTAGAATTAGATCTATATTTCTGGTGTCACAAAAGAAATAACTAATTTGGAAGGATAATCCGTAATTCATGAGCAGCTGTTTTCATACACAAAAATAAATTTATTAAAAAAGCAAATGTAAATAATGAAAACTTCTGTTAAAATTCGTTCGTTCGTTTAGATTTTTTATATTGTCGAATGGTGTAAAAAAACAACACTCTCCCAAAACAGCTGACAATATTCGTGTTCCTTTTATCTGACATTCCCCCTTTTACGACGTTCAAGCTGTTTAACACAACAGAGCTGCATTTTTGTACGAAGCAAAAGGGGGAAAGCAAAACAAAAAAAATTAACCCAGGTTAAGTTCCAAAAAATCATCAAATACATATTGAATAAAATAGGAACACATCTCAAGAATCTGAAAATCATATGACCACCACTAAAATTCAGTATGCTTTAAATTTAAAACTTTTGTAATTCTTTACACATACATCATCTATGCATGTTTCATGTAAATACTTCTTTTTCCACTTCCATCACACATATTAACATTTACGATTTGTTCACCGCACATTTCTCTTTAAATTTTGGATTTTTATTTTATCGATTAATTGCCGTGTTTTCTACTTTTTCATTAAAAACCAAGCAGATACCAAAAAAAGTAAGTATTGATTGACTTCACACACTTCTCACACAGTCATTCTTTATGTGTACACGAGAAAGAAAAAACGAAAAGAATCGATGGTCGATGGCATAGATGAAAAACCATACAAAACCTAAACGACCCTCAGTGTTTGCAATTTGTTATTGAGTATTTTCAGTTTATTCTCAGTATTTTCTTTCAATTTCTAAAGCTAACTTTTTAATTCGTTAATTGGCAATACAGGAGAAAAACCACAAAAACTATGAACCTTTGTCCACTCGCAGAAAAAAAGTTATAACACAAAAACAAAGAGCGCATGAAAAAATGTAACCGAACGAGAGAGAGTGAAGAAACATGTGAACAAAGGAAAACCCTAAAAATCAACAAAATATGAACGAACACACATACACGCACGCACATCAACTCGGCTGAACGGATACATTCACCAGTTGTCTCTTTCTAACGCGCCGTTAACCCGTTTAAACTCTGCAAGGCGAATTCATTTTTGTATGGATTCTTTATGTTGAGGCGAATTCGGAGGGAAAAAACGCGAAATACAAAGAAACAGAACATACGCTCATTAAACACATATGAAATAAATATATCAATACATAATAAATAAATACATAGAGCGATTAATTCGATAATTACATTATCGATAACCACAAAATCGATAAATACACATGAAAATGGCGGCGTCGCTCCGCACAGTTTTCATGATTTTTTTTCACAAAGCTTGGCTTTGACTTGACCACCAGGACCTTTTTCTTAGTGTTCCATCATATTTTACCTTTGTATAGAGAGTATCCCAACAGCTTCAATTTCCGTTTTGTTCGTTATAGTTAACAAAGATGATACGCTCCGCGTACACTTGTGTTGCTTTGATTTTCTCGTCGATTGGTTGGTTTTCGTAGATGCCCCTTTTCTGATTTTAAGTATACATTTCTTCTTTGATTCTACGACGTTTCGTTTCTTTTCGCGTTCTTCATTAAAGCGACCGACGGTAACTTATTTTGGCTTCATTTTGAGATGATTTGGTGTTGCTGTTTGTTGCCTGTTTCACACACAAAGAAAAGAAGCCAAACCGATAACCACACCGATGTGTTTGGCTTTAAAAGTTTGTCTGCAGAGAAACAAATATTTTTTATTCTGCCGTTCTTCGTACGTTCTGCTCTTCTGAGCGAAACTGACAACGGCGTCGCAGTTTTGCGATGGAAAACTGCTGCGCGTTTTAACGCCTTCTTTGACGTCGCTGCAGTACTATGTCGGCTGCTTTTTGTCCGTCCGTATGTACGTACTTCTGTCTGGCTCTCTTCTTCTTTCCGTGTCGTCAGACAGTGGCGTGCAAGAAGTTGCGTTACAATTTTTTTCTTCTTTCTTTACTGGCTTGAATTTCTTCTTTTTTCTCACGTTTTTTGTTACACTATTCATGCACTTGTCGATTAGATGTTCATATTGTTGTTTTGTTATCTAAACACCGATTGTTTTTTAACGATATTCACGAAATAAAGTTAACAATTTTAATTTTTCCTTCTGTCCGATTGCTACACACACATTATTTCAGTTTTTTGCAAAAGAACTATAGAAAAAAGAAGAGTACGAACATAGATTGTATTTGCTAAACAGAGTTGCATTACGACTACGAGTTCGCCGTCTACACGAAAGGTACGCAATTTAGCAGCTCTGTTACACACAGTGGGGTTTGGTTAAATAGCACCAAATTATGGGCAGTATTTTAAGTCCAAGATTTCTTCGGACCAAACCTAAATCATCACGGACTGCAGCTGAAGACAATTTTGATTGCATGTATTCTTATGGTAGTCACGTAAATACGGATGCGCCCTTAATAGTGTTCAACTTGAAAATTATTCAATGAAAAATAAGTTTTGGCTGTAACTTAATTGCTAGATCTACCTTTTGTCAGAAAATTATTCACAGTACTAGAATGGGATGCCAAGTTGAGAAACAATTTCTCCTATAGTCTGAAAAAGCACAAACGTTAAGAGAAATAAGGAACTTCTCGATAACTATAAATCATGAAATTATTTTGTCATCACAAATAGAAAAATATAAAATCTCAAATTGAGCATGTAAATAATATGGCTGTTTTTCTTTAAGACTGGATAAGTAAGCTGTGATAACAAAAACCTAAATAAAAAATTAAAATTTCACACAAAATAAAAAATTCTTTTTAAAATTGTCGTCAGCAGCAATATGTGTTTATGAAAACAAATTTTGAAAAAATAATTTTGTGTTTGGACTTAGCCCTAATAGTTTTGTCACACTGCATGCGAAATCAAGTTTAAATGACATAATAGCCTTGTCACACTGCATGAGAAATCTAGTTTATATGAATAAAGTCGATTTTCAAATGTCAAATTTGTATGGCAACTGACATTTGAAACTCGACTTTATGTCACTTGAACTAGATTTCACATGCAGTGTGACTAAGCTATAAGGTCGATTTTCAAATGTAAAATTTGTATGTAATCTGATATTTGAAAATAGACCTTATGTCAATATATATAGCCTTGTCACACTGCATGCGAAATCTAGCTGAAATGACATAAGGTGGATTTACACATGAAATTACATAAATTTGACATTTGAAAATCGACCTTATGTCATCTCAGCTAGATTTCGTCATTTCAGCTAGATTTCGCATGCAGTGTGACATGTAATATAAATTTATTATATAAAATTATTTTATGAAAGGTTTGCCAAGCAGAGTTTTGCTATGCGTTCTTTTCGTACCGTGTATACTTCACCTTTACAGGGGACGAAAGAACACATCTTATATATTGGGATTTGCCGGGAAATTCTTTTAAAAATCCCAGGATTTACGGGATAGGGATTTACCGACCGACATCCCTAGTATTCTGACACTACATTTGTTTGTTTTTGTTTATTGGAAACTTTCAAAATGTTTTTGTTTTTGTCTTATTTCTTTTTTGTTCTATTATGTCCGATGTCGAAGAGTTAATCGAAGATATAGGTGATATAGTTTGCCGTATCAAAGAAAAACAAACATTGGAACTTTTAAACGTCTTTAATAATGTTCGCACATGCGAATGTGGTCATAAATCTCGAATACAATTAGTTCAGGACAAAATGTTGTGGTATGTTGTACATATAGAATTTTAAGTACATCTTCTCCTTATTATATAACCAACATTATATTTTAGGTTCCAGCGGATGACACGTTTCTATCAACTCATTTTGGGTGTCCTCAGTTTGATACTGACATTTCTAATCTATGGATTTTGGCTGGTCCGCCAATACAACCGCGCTAACATTTTTGGCAGTTATTGCAGCTCAATTTTTTGGCCATTTGGCCATGATTGTCCTGTTGCCTTTTGAAAATTTCAGATATATACATGTATATATTTTTATAATTAAATATGAGTAGTCCATACATTTTTCTATGCGGGTTGTGCATTAATATGTCTAGTCTATATTGATCATTTATTTCAAATATTATGCTAATTCTAAATAGACAAAGTTCAACTTTTGACGCGATTGACCTCATAACTAGAGATTTTACAGAATTTAAGTAGAAACTATGGAAGAAAACTATCGATAAAATTCGAAAAGATGCCAAAAACACAAATACGAATAATTTCAAGAAAATACGAAGTGCATTAATTAATTTTGCTGATAATTAATCATTAATAATTCATTTATTTTTTCTGATAATTTTTCGTTTAAAATAACATGGTGATTGGAAATGGTTGTGTTGTCATGTTGCCGAAATAAACGTGTTTCGGGTTGGCGCAAAGAGTTATTTACGTATCTTGAAAGATTTTTGAAACTAACCTAATTGTCAATGTGTATTTATATCAGGTAAAGTCCTGGCCTCTGGACTGACTGAATTTGTTTTCATTCGATTATAATCAATACGGCCAAATCTCACATATTTTGCTTTCACATTACGGTTTACCATTTAAAAATTTGCCTGTATTTTGAGGTCGCCGAATTTGTTTTTGCTCTGCTGTTATCAAGGCGTATTTATAAAGGTGATAGCACGAGCCCAGCTGACTGAATTTTTTTTCATTCAAAAGTAACCGAAATTGTAAAATCCCATATATTTTGCTTTGACAGTATTGCTCACCTTTCAAAAAATTGCTTGTATTTTGGTGTTGCCGAATTTGTTGTTGTTCTAGTGCTATCACCTGTATAAATACGCCTAGGCTGTTATATAAATACCCCCTTGCAAGGGGGCAACAACAAAATACAAGTATTTTTTTGAATGGTGAGCCATACTGTCAAAGCAAAATATATGGGATTTGACAGTTTCGGTTACTTTTGAATGAAAAAAATTTCAGTCAGCTGGGCTCCTGCTATCACCTTTATAAATACGCCTTGCCCCCATGATACAAGGCAGATTTACAAATGTCAGAAAATAAGTTTTTTTCAGTTAAATCCATTTTAAACATAAATATTTGCGCATAACGCAGCTTTGCACGAAATCTTATATTTGTATCAGAGTATGTAAATTGTGTTATCTTCTATTTTGAGTAATAGGTCGATTTTCAAATGTCAAATTGGTATGGCATCTGACATTTGTAAATCGACCTTATCTCATTTAAACAAGATTTCGCATGCAGTGTGACAAGGCTATAACAGACTTTCACACTGCTCGCTAAATCTAGCTGGAGTGACATAAGGTAAATTTACAAATGTCAAATACCATACAAGTTCGACAGTTGTAATTCGACCTTAGCTGAAATCGATTGATTTGCGAATAGACTTAATAGTAGTTAATAGCCTTTACAGACTGCTTGCGAAATCTGCCTGAAATGACAAACATGTTCTTTGAAAAGTCTTCACAGAAGTAAAATAAAATTCCAAGCTATAGAATGAATCTTATTTCACCACTAAATACCATATTGATATTTTTAAATCGACCTTATAGCCTTGTCACATTGCATGCGAAATCTAGCAGCAATTATACGAGGTCGATTTTCAAATGTCAAACTTAAATGAGATCCGACATTTGTAAATCGGCCTTATGTCATAGCCTTACCACACTGCATGCGAAATCTACATTAAATGACATAATAGCCTTATCACACTGCATGTGAAATCGGCCTTATAGTTCGATTTTCAAATGTTAGATACTAATTTCACATGCAGTGTGACAAGGCTATAAGATCGATTTTCAAATGTCAAATTTGTATGGCATCTTACATTTGAAAATCCACCTTATGTCATTTAAACTAGATTTCGCATGCAGTGTGACAAGGCTATCAGCTATATTTCGCATGCAGTGTGGCAAGGCTATTATGTCATTTCAAGCTAAAATCTAATGATTTTTCATGCAGTCTGGAAAGGCTATTAACAATTTTAGCATTTTTCGGTTATAGCGCGATATATATATTGTAAAACTTGGATTACGATTCTATCTGAAGGCTTTTTAGATAAAAATATTATATCATTTATTAGATCTAAGCATCAAGTTATACTTTCTATCAGAAATTGGTAAGTTTTCGTCATAATCTATTTTTAAATTGTAAAATAAATATTAAAGTGTAAACAGTGCTGTATGGAGTTTGACAAGCGAAATCCGATCAAATGTTGATTTTGGTTAATAGACCAAACCAATGCTGAGGCAACGATTTGCATAATAATACTATTCTGTATTTTTTAAAAGTCCTTTCTTATTTTCCGGTATACTACTAGAAAATCCACTGATTTCCTAATATTTGGTCAAAACGTATTTCGGAGAACAAAAGATTTTGCTATGGTTTTTAAATCCGTTAAATTCACGAATTTTACTACACCTACTCATCATAAATATTTGAAGGGGATGGCTGTTTTCAAGAATTATAATTGCATGCGTTCTACTCCACTCCCATCCAACTATGTCGTCATTTTGTCTCGCCTTACGAATTTGCCTGCTATTCACTGTCGTCTACAACTCTGTTCACAACAGCTTGACTACAGAGACAAAGAAGTTGGAAAAGAATTCACAAAAATTCCAGTGACACATTTTATATAAAATATAGCAAAAATAATTGCAAATCCAATTGACATAAAGCACAATCTTTACTATTCTTCACAAAACAAGGTAAATATTTTACAACAATTTGCGTAATTCACAAACAAATTTTGGTCTGCACTTGGTGGCCTGGGAGAAAAATGAATTCGCCGTATGAGGAATAAAATGGATGGTTAGGGTAAAAATACACGACAACAACAACAATGACTACTCATTCGCAATGAAAAATATAAATAACGATTATATATTTACCACCATACCGCCACTTGCTTGGAATTTCCATTTGACTGTGTTTTTATTTCTGTTATTTTTTTCTCAGAATTTGTGTAAAGCCGATATTAAACATCAGAAGCAACAACAAACACCAAGATGCCCAACATCAAATTACAATCATCCGACGATGAGATCTTCGATACTGACGTACAAATTGCCAAATGTTCCGGCACCATCAAGACCATGCTGGAAGACTGTGGCATGGAAGATGGTGACAATGCCGTAGTGCCTTTGCCCAATGTCAATTCGGCCATTTTGCGCAAAGTTCTACATTGGGCCAATTACCACAAGGACGATCCCCAACCACCAGAGGATGACGAGAACAAAGAGAAACGCACTGACGACATCAGCTCGTGGGACGCCGATTTCCTTAAGGTCGATCAGGGCACACTGTTCGAATTGATTTTAGCCGCCAATTATTTGGATATCAAAGGCCTTCTCGATGTCACCTGCAAAACGGTCGCCAACATGATTAAAGGAAAGACGCCCGAAGAAATTCGCAAAACGTTCAACATTAAAAACGACTTTACACCAGCCGAAGAGGAACAGGTGCGTAAGGAGAACGAATGGTGTGAGGAAAAGTAAGCTGGACACGAGTTGGTTGTACGGCAGAGGAACGTTGATACCAAGCAAAAAAAAAAAAGAAATATGTAACTACTAATTAAATACCTAAGCTGCTATGTCTTAATATGAATTTTGTTTTGTACTATTAACTACCAAACTATTCGATATATCGATGATAATGAAGAGCGCGTTGGAGGCATTTGGAGTCCCCACAATCCCAAGAAATTATAATTGTCGTCGTACAGTCACCCCTATTCTTTTAAGGAAGCAGAGGAGGACTCCTCTACTCACTCTAATCTTAATAAAGTATTGTTTATTAAATGAAAAAAAAAGTATCAAGCACACCAACAAAAATAACCTGGTTTATATTTAGTTTCTTTTATACTTTTGATTTTCTCATTAATTCGCTTCATTATTACAATGTTAATAAAATCGATTAGATTTTAAAATAAATGGATTCGTTTGTATTGTAATATTCGTCTGGTATTTTATTTAGAAAGGGATGTTGCCTTTTGCCATTGTGGTTCATTTTCTTATCAGAAGAAACTGTTTAAACTTCTCAGAATTGTTCTGATAAGAAATTCGTTCTTTTTATACCCTTCACTAGGGTATTATGTATTTGCGCATTTGTTTGTAACATCCAAAAGGAGTCGAAGTAGACACATTCTTAAGCATATCTATCGACTTAGAATTACTTTTTGGATCGATTTTGGCATGTCCGTCCGTCCATCTATTCATGTAATCAAAGAACAGGTCGCAATTATTGTCCGATTCTAACAATAATTGGCCCAAGGACGATTTGAAGCAAATCGGTTCAGATTTAGATATACGCCCATGTGCTGACAACCGCATGATTTCAAATCGCATTTTTTTTGGCGATTTCGAGTCTCTAAATTTTACATTTCTATTTAAAATTGCTATTTTTAACCAAACATCTTCTTCATTTATCCGCCAGTAAAGAAAGAAAACTGAAAACAATTGTTTAAAGTAAAAATGCGAAATTTAGAGACTCGAAATCGCCAAAAAAAAATGCGATTTGAAATCATGCGGTTGTCAGCACATGGGCGATAGCCTCCATACAAATTTCGTTTCCTATTTTAATTTTTTCTCTCTAAAAACCACATTTTATTCGATTTACTTAAAATTTGGCTAAGTGCCTTATAATTCAACTAGAAACATTTATGGTAAATTTGGGCTAGATCGGCTCAGATTTAGATAAAGCTCCCATACAAATTTCATTGCCCATTTACCTTTTTGCGCTCTCGACCCACATATCTTAACCAATTTACTTCCAATTTGGCAAAAAAAACTCACTAGAAACCCACTAGAAACATCAGTGGTTCAGATCGGTTCATACAAACATTTTTGTTTCGGATGGAATTGTTCTGATAAGAAATGCACTCTTTATGAGATGTTTTTGTTTCGTTGTAAATGTTGAGCCTTTCTACAAAATTCGAACGGTTCTAAAATTTGAACAATCCATGAACCGCTACTAAGAAGCTAGATAGGTGTTGTTTTTAAACTATTCTGTTTTTGGGATGGAGGGTAGTTGTATTCAGAAGAATTGTTTAGGACGGAAATCTGTAGAACAAATGTAAAAAATAACCCGCAATGTTGGATCATTTGGGGTTTGCCAATAGTCATGATGTGTTCATGTCTTTGAAATATGGCTTCTTAATTGGAATCAGATTTTACTTGAATCAACAAAACATTATTTTTATAATTTGATTCATAGACCACAATCAGTCTAGGAATTTAACAATTTGTCATAAATAAAACCTAAAGAATTCCATATTTGATTTTAAGGTTGTGACCACTAGAACTTATACATAGTCTATGCATGTACAGTGGCTCCAAAAAGTATTCACTCATAGACACAATTATTTAGATAAAAATATGCTGAAAATACAAAAATGATTGTAAATCCGCGTAATGAGGGAAACATTTAAGAGAAATTAAGAGAATGTTGAACGGCATTTGTCTAACAGTAACATCAAAAATAAAGAAAAGTTGTGTGAACCTCCGAAGATAACCTATAAAGAAAAGCACATAATTACTAATAGAGTCCGAAAGGACCCCGGGAAATGTAAAGTGAATTTATTTATAATCATTTTTCCTCTTTCCAAATTCTGTCACAAGCGGCAGATTGATATCGATATTTTATAAACCGTAGACATCGCTTAGACCCCTTTTGAAGAAGCAAAGGAATCATTTATTTATAGCAAGAAGTGTATTGAAGATATTTTTCGAAAGAGTGGCCAATAGAAAAACGGAAAATAATAATAAATTGTCAGGAAATGGGAAATGTTTACTTAGAATGAGGAAACCAGCAGTGCAAAATTTATAAATCGGTTCAAACGAGAAAAATAATTGAAAATAATTCATGACGAGGTCATCATAATAGTAGAGAAAAAAAAATAAAAATTAAACCGATTATTAAGAAAAAAATACATTTATAAGTGATCCTGAAGTAGTTACAGTGTTAAATAGATCATTTGGGAAAGACACTGTACGTATGTAGGTTCATCAAGAGTGCCGGGTATAATGCTCGCACTGAACGTTGAAAGCCGGACGTTAGCGAAACACACACAATCACCCTCATCATGTAAGTCGTAGTCCTGTCGAATTTTCGACTCGTGTCACAAATTTACATTTTTGGTATCGCGTATGTCGTATTTGACTGTGAAATTCGACAAAAACTGTCACTGAATATTTTGCAAGTGACTAGAGTAAAAAAAAAATTAAAAATGGAAAAAATTAATCAAATCAAAAGTTAATGGATTTAGTTCTATTAAACTAATATAAAAAGCAAAAACATATAATTTTATTTCTTGAATTACATACGTAATTTAAGAATGGAAATTATGACTCCCAAGGAATTTGGTATTTTTATTGGTTAAATGATTTGAAAAATGAAAATTTTGACAAAAATCTACAATAAAAAAGTGGAAAGATCAAATATAAAGAAAAAAAATTAACAAAAATTTTTAACAAAATCGACTACGACGAAAATGTTCTAGTCACGTCGAATTTGTTACATGATACCGACGAAATGCAAATTCGACTACGACTACGACAGCTGTCGAAATTCGACTACGACTTACGTGATAAGGGTGAATTATTTATTGACTTCGCAACAGAAGATCAAAATAAAAAATGAGTTTTGGAAACATGAAATTTTCTCAGACGAATCAAAGTTTACCATTTTTGGATCGGATAGAGTCTATCCGATCTATTGGTAGAGCGGAAAAAGTTGGAAGAACTAAGTTTAATTTTTTGTATGGTGAGACATACTGTCAAAGCAAAATATATGGGATTTGACAATTTCGGTTACTTTTGAATGAAAAAATTTTCAGTCAGCTGGACTCCTGCTATCACCTTTATAAATACGCCTTGAATGAGGAAATGAAAAACTAGAAACGTCAATTAACTAAATTATGTCTATAGTTTCAGCCGTATATCATTCGGTTCAAGTGTAATATAGACAGTCGGACGGTTATTTTAAATATGAATTGTTTGAAAGGAAATATGTCAACAAAACTATTATACATATAGTCAAAACGACACGATAATTCGAAAATTACATAAATACCTCCTCATTTTTTGTTTTAATAAGGGAATACAATATCATTCAAAAGACTACCATGACTGGCTCGGCAGTACCTCATCCGATCTGCCCAATTTTCAGTACGTTTTCGGTTGTTCCGGCTCGAATCTTTTCAATGGCAACTTCGATTTCATGTGTACGCTTCAATTGTCTCTGGATGGTTTGCGTAACATTTATAACACAAAAATAACCCAAATGGCTCAAATCACAGCTCTGAGGCCGCCAATTGACATCACAATTTCGGCTGATTATTTGATTTTAAAAAACAGTGCGTAATATAGCGATGGTTTCGTTGGCTGTATAACATATGACCCTGTCTAGTTAAGACCAATTGTCGTCCATGTCATTCTGTTGAATTTTTGAAAATATAAATTCGCTGAGCATGGCACGGTAACGGCGGCCCCTTGCTCATTTTCGAAGAAAAATTGGCCCAATGATACCGCCCGTCCAATAGTCACGTGCGGGTTTTCTGAACCCCACATGCGGTAATTTTGCTTATTGACATAGCCACCGAGGCGAAAATGAACTTCAACTGAATACACGATTTTTCGGTAAAATTCTTCATCTCCTGCCAAACAATCTTCAGCCCATTGGGAGAACCGCAAACGCATCGGACACGGCCCCCTTTTTGCAAATGTCAAACATAAACCTAAAAGAAATAATAAAAATAAAATTTAATGCTATTCTACCAAATATAAAATTTTAAATGGCCCACCCAATCTCGCTGGCTATTCCTTTAAACACCGAAGGTTAAGTCGAGCTTAAATCAATGTCAAGTGTTAAATTCCATTGGAATCTGACATTTGAAGGTGTATAATGCTGAGTTTAGATATACACTCAAAATCCACTTTTTCGGATTTTGCATCCATATGGAAAAATCCAAATTACGAAAATGTGTATATCCGAACTTATAGCCTTGTCACACTACATGCGAAATCAATCTGAAATGACATAAGGTCCCATACAAATTCGACATTTGAAAATGTATGGGATCTGACATTTGTAAATCCACCCTATGTCATTTAAACTAGAGTTCGCATGCAGTCTGAAAAGGCCATCATCAATAAAAGCTCGATTTCGTAGCCAGTGTGAAAAATGCAATGGTATTTTTTACAAAATCCCACGTGTAAACACGACCTGAAAATAATCCAATAACATATATAACATATATTGCTGAGATGGCAGCCCTTGGTCGCAGAATTCATCTTTGAGTCAATCCGGTACGTAGAACCGGCTGTCGTGGGATTGAAAATCCCAATGAAAATAATCCAACCATACTCGTTGGCGACAATGGATCTGGCCACACAGCAACTATCGTCCTCTACTTCATGTCCTCTCATTCTATACATGTCCAAACCTTCATTCCACATTCCTTCTTCAATCAACTCTGCACATTTTGTTCTACTCCCTTTTTTAGCAACTCGCTCGTTCTACTCCCGCGTAACATCGTGTTGTCTCTCATCTTGGCAGAAAAAAGGAAAAGTGTGCAAAAAACAAAAAAGTAAACAAATATTATTCAAAATGAGAAATTCAAATTGAAACTCATATAAAATCGAATATAATAAAATATACGAAAAATTGTGCAAAAAGAAACTAGCAGCACGAAGAAATGACAGTGGTGCGTTTTGTCACTTTCACATTTGCATGAAGGCAAACTAACTAAATAGCAGATGAAACTAAAGCAATTGTCGTCGTCGGCTGTAATACATGGTGGTGGTAGCCTCCTCTGAAAGTGTGTGATGGAAGTTAAAATCAAATGTATGAATAAACAGCATGAATTGTGAATTGTCACGATGGTGATAACAGATGTAAAAAGCTAGCTATTGACAACAACTATAATTTTAGTTTGATCGAAAGCAAAAACAGTCTGAAAACTACAACAACATCGCTGAATGACAAACACCGCGAACATAATAAAATTAAACAACAAGAACAGTCCAACAGTGTGACGTTAGCGGCGCGGCTACTGCAGAAACGCAGCCCAAACCAACAACAACAACAACATTGAAACAAAAACAATTGCGTGTGCGGTGCGGCAAATTGGAAATTCTCTCGTTCTCAATTTAAACGTGTGTGAACTTTGCATTTGTTTTGTTTGATTTAAATTATTTTCTGATGGAATTCCGTTCCGTGGCTGCTTTGGTGAGAGAGTAGAGAGTAGTTTACTGTGTCAGTTTGGAAAAAATTAAAAACCTTGGACTCAAGTCATACTAAACCATTGATAACACACAAATAGTAATAAATATTCTGAAAGAAATTAAATCGTCTCAATTGTCGATCACATTATTTCCAAAAAAAAAAAGATGAAAGTAAAAGCAAACTCAAAAATAATGTGTTGATTCGGAATATAAAAAAATAATTTGCAAAGTGTGTTTTCAGAGTACAGAGAGCGTTCACGTTTGAGTTTTGACGTGAGAGGAGATTTGTGCAAAAAAATCGGCCAAACAGTATTGCCACATTGTTTTGATATTTTAACGGATTTATTTTTCAAAATAAAATAATTGCTAGAATTTAGGCCAAAATTGTGACTTGAAACCCTCAGTGTAGTGTGTGAATTTAAGTTCGCGTATGATGGATCACTTTCAAGCAGCATTGGATCCTCGCAAACAGGAGCTCTTGGAAGCACGTTTTATTGGAGCACGGGTAAGTCGTCAGTTTCGATTTATTGCCCTGGATAAGGGGCATCTTCTTTAATAAAACGTCTTCAAAAGTATATCATGCTGTGACCGGCGTTTAGCTCCCATTCGTATGTGAATTATAAAAAGACAAAACGTTATACTATTGGGCATCTTTCTAATTGGATTCAAATTGGAAATGTTGTGGAAAATCGAAAGTATTCTTCTTATAGCCTTGTCACACTGCATACGAAATCTAGCTGAAATGACATAAGTTCGATTTACAAATGTCACATCCCATACAAAATTGACATTTGAAAATCGACCATATAGTTGTGGTCAAAATAATAGCAGCGCACCGCAGCTTAGCATACATTTTCATATATTTATTTGTGTGATCATTTTTTATTGCTACTACTGCATTAAATGCTGTGTTGTGAGGTTACAAACACAATAATAATATTTATAATTTTATTTGGTGATATGATTTTAATTGTTTTAGAAATTTCACATTTTTTTGACTATTCGACATTTTAGGACCGGTCAAAATAATAGCAGCATTCAAAAAATCTCAAGAAAAAGGAATTTTATCTCATTTTTTCGATTCGATTTGATGATATAAATAAGATATGTGACCTGGTCTACGAAAAGGGAGCTTACGTGCGAAAACTAGTTTTCTGTGAAAAAGCTGTTAAAAGTAAGCAACTCGTTTCGTCAGTTTCCCATTATCTCGTTAATTGTTCTCCGCGCCGGACGTCCAGTAAGTGTTGTTGTTGGACCAGTAAGTGTTGTTGTTGGTCGGAATATTATTATAGTTCATCGTGTAAGTTGCTAGTGTGGAACATTACCAATAAATTATATTTGTCGTATTTTTACTCTTCTTTCTCTACATTTTTAGTACACTTCTAAGCAAGTTAGGACTTTCTGCTTTTCACCACGTGAAAAAGCATCTCATCTTCCATCCGAATCAACCAAAAAGTGAAAATTGATTTTTTGACACTAAGCCCCCTTTCCGTAGACCAGGTCACATATTATGAAATGTACATTATTTCTGAAATGTTGTTGATTTATTTTTCTTCATAAGTAGGGCGAGTGGATAACAAAATCGAGTTCATATAAAAAGTTTGAAATCTGAGGGTAAATCATATAGTGAAGTTCGATTTTTTCCAGTGTTCCATTAAAATGATCAGAAATTCGATATTATAAGAAGAAAAGACAAAAACACGTCAAAAAATCAGTTTATATCACCTGCAACCATTCGCCGAATAGTAACGTCTAGTAAAAAAACCCACTTACGCCCGCCACCGCAATAAAAAACAATGTCTGTCCATCTTTGAGAGTTTAAAATGTTCGTAGAATACTAAGAAAACATAATCTGTCAGCCAGAAGTCCGAGAAAAGTCCCACTTAAAAATAAAAGACATGTCACAAAAAATTTCAATTCGCAAAAACACACCTTTAGTAGTCAACCAAAAAGTGGGTGCACGTTTTATAATCAATTGAATCAAAAATTGTTTTATATGGTGCGACAATCCCTCGACAGTTTGTAAGACGTCCACAGAACATGGAATACATCTCCAGGTATAGTACCAAAACTGTCAAATAGGGAGGATCAAGCATAATGGCTTGGGCTTGTTTTTCATATTATGGAGTTAGGTCAATACATTGGCCCAGAACTACTATGGACTCCGCCCAGTACATCAAAATACTGCATAATATTATGCTTACGTATGCAGAATGTGGAATGTCACGTAAATGAGTCTTCTAGCAGGTCAATTATCCCGAAAACACCAACCGACTTGCAAAAAGGTGGTTTGAAGTCAATAATATCGATGTTGTGGAATGGTTCGGGCAGACACCACTTCTCAATATAATCAAAAATTTTAAGTGTGATGACTAAAATGAGATCCTAGAAATACTGAAAGACAATAACGATATTTGACACGAAATTATAGAGGCTTGGTCAGAAATACCTCATGAAAGGTGCAAATTACTAGTCGATTCAATGAAACGATATTATGTAGCAGTAATAAGCAATAAACCAGTACAACAAAGTGTTAAATTCAAGAAAATTTCGTTATTTAAGTAATTCTTCAAAAAAGTTTTCAATTAAAGTGAATTGAAACAAAATATGTTTAGTTTTTATTAGCGCTGCTATTTTTTTGACTGGTCTCATTTTTTGACATAAATGGTTCTAAAGGCTTAATCTCAAAATTACATAAACTTAATTTTTTATTTAAAGCCATATTAATAATGGCACAATACCACCTTTCAATCGCCGTAAAAATTTTTAGGATTTTCGAAGTAAAACTGATATTTTTCTTTGTCGACATTTTTTTATCTCGTCGCTGCTATTTTTTTGACCGCAGCTGTATGTCATTTCAGCTAGATTTCTCATGCAGTGTGACAAGGCTATTATAGGTATAACATACATAACACTTAGATCTACACTCACAGGACTAGATTTAAGTTTATTCCTCTCCGCCGTCAATGTGAAACCTCTATTATTTGATTATAACATTTACAGACTACCGCGATATCAATTGTCTACGAAAAATAGAAAATAGTTGATGAAGCCCGGAGCATCATTGGTTGGATCTGCAAAAATTAATTTCAATTCCCCACAATGTTGTGTGTACATTAGGCTGGATCACGGTCCATACAAATAGAAAAACGATTTCACCCCACCAAAATAAAGATTGGATTTAATGATGATTTGCAAAATATTTCGTTCCTACTTCAAGCCCTCTGTGAGCTAAGAGCTCATGTCCATTTGTCCATTTTTTTCTGAATTAATAGTCCCTCGGAAGCACAATAAATATAAATATTGATTCTTGCTTAGTATATCTTATTGGTCAAATTATTGGACGTTAATAATATTTTTTTTTGTGTTTTTTCATACTGACAACAGAAAAACATTTTCGTATTGGGTGTTATTATTTTATAAAAAAATAAATAGCGGCAAATGATGTATATCCGAAAAAAATTCGCGCCGCAGCTCTTTTCTAGAAAGAGATCCCACTGTGACCTAACGGAAAATATTGGTCGAATAAAAATTATAGCACCGATAGCCCTACACGTACTCCTTCGGAATTTGGCCTTCATACATACCAGAAAATTATTTTTTTCACAATTTAGAATTTTGTTTCATTTTCGAAGAAAGTGAGCCCACTGTGGCCAAATGGAAAATATTGGGTGAAAAAAATGTATACCACACATACCCCTCAATTTTGAATTTGACCTCCACACATATCACAAAACTAAAATTTTTCACAATAAATTATTTAAAATAATCGCGCGATTTAAAAAAATGATTTTTCGTTATATAACTCAATAACTAAGCGAGATATTCATAAACCAATTTTTCTTTTATTTTGAGGTGCTCTATTGAAAAATGTGGTCAGGTCTTATGGCCTCGTATATTATACTCTCCCCAAAAATTGTTTCCAAGGGCCTACGTTTATTAGAGCTGAGGGAATTTTTCGAATGTCTCTTCTTCATCTTCGGTGTTGCATTTAACAATATTTAAAATAAAAATGGAAACAGCACAAAAAGGCAAGAAACTCGCTATTAGAAATTCGCAAGCTTCCCTGTCCAAAAAAATAAGAAGGACGGATCTAAAGGGTGATTTTTTAAAAGCTTTAGGAAAGTTTTTCAAAAAAAAAAATAAAAAAACACATAAAATTCAGAAAAATGCATAAAATCTTTATTTGAATCGATAGTACGGTCCATATAATTTAATGTTTGAAGATTATTTCATGCAAATATTGACCTTGACTGCGACTCAAATGGTCCATCCGCTTAGTCCAATTTTGGCATTTCCACGTTTTCGAGTAACAGAAGCCCAATTGTTGCGAACGGCGACGAATCTATGATTGATGGTGATCATTAACACTGGCCGAAACAGCTGCGATATTTTCTTCAGTTCGCACTCTACGTAAGCGTGTTGGTGGTAATGTCCAAGAATGTAAATTTGGTGCGAAATTTAGTCACAATAGCCCGAATAGCCGCTTCAGTGGGTCGATTAAACTGACCATAAAGTGGAAGTGCGCGATGATCTTTCTTACCAGAGCACGCATTTTGATAATAAAATTCAATAATTTGCAAGCGTTGTTCGTTTGTAAGACGATTCATTGTTAGATTATAGACCAAACTGAAGATGTTTGGCAGTGAAACAAAACACGAAACGTGCGCCAGCTGTTTAAACCAGTGTTGCCAAAAAGATAATAGCTAAAAAATCACACTTTAGTTGGGAAATTGTTAAATTGTTGGACTATCATTTTGACAGAAAGTGCCCACTGTGCGTATGAATAACATTTATTATGCTCACGTACTTACTGTCATTCCACCGACTCTTGTATCGTTTTGTTTGACACAGAACAATTCTGTTACGAGCTCTCTCTCGCTCTCTGTCTCTGCGATGTAGGCACTTTTGAGATTTCCGCTTTTTGTTTGTTTATTTAACATGGGCAGCAACGCGGTGGTGTTGCAAAGCGAACAAGAGTACCAAATAAACAGAGCTGTTGAACATTTGCAACAAACACTGAATTCTGAGATCCTGGTGCAAATTAAAAACTAGTGTGAGTAGGTGCGCATCTCAGCGTAGGTACTTTGTTTGTTGTTGTGAGTGAGTGGGACGGACAATTTTATTTCGCCCCAGAACGATATCATCGGCCGGCCCCAAATGTCAAATAATTTAAAAAAATGTTTCGTTTCAGATTGAATTCCAATGATTATTATGATTTAATAGAAAATTATTTATATCGTTTTTATCGCATTCGAACAAAGGTACACACACAAAGGTGTGTGTACTTATTTCATATATGTACATACATACGCTAAACCGCTATTTGTTTATTGGTGTTATTCTATATGCTGCTTTTGTTGGTGTATGTAGAAATTAGAAATTTATATAAAAAGTAAAACTTTAAAAGTATTTAATTGTTAAATACATCGAACAGCAAATATTCTCACTAATTTGTTTCATACTAATATGGGTACGGGTATGATTTTTTACGTCCACCTAGAAATAATTAATTTGTTGAGGAACAGAACAAACAGACAACGTTGTGATACAATAGCGCCATGTTGTGTATTCTTGTTTAAAAATAGATTTAAAAGTATTTAAATGCAATTTAAAAAGCAAACTGAACAAACAATACAAATTGTAGTTGAATTCTTTGTGCAGAGAAATAAATACAGAGAGTGGTGAGAGAGTGAGAGGACTAGAGGGTTCTTTGCTTTCTAAACAAAAAAAATTTTTGATTAGGGTTGCCTAATCGGCAATTAAGCCTTTCATTAATTCCATAAGTCCATAAGTATGGACCAAATCCGTTTGACAACTATTTAAGCTGTTTGTCTGGATATAGTGTACACAATAACTTCCGAAAGAAGATAATGAATCTTTGCAAACTTAGTTTAAGTTCAAAGATGGACGAAAATGCCACGCTCTGGTATCTTCTGGAATCTCCCACACATAACTTATACATTGATATTCGGAAGCAGCTACACTCGGAAAAAAGTGAACCCTATAATGAGTTAAAATGAGCTAAAATTTAGGAAAATTTAACTACGTATTGCACTAAAGCAACATTTCCTCATATCAAGTTCAAACTTTTCCTTGGAAGTAGTGCATGCTTTGAACTTGATTCTAGTTCAATTTTCCTCAAACAAAGTAAACAGAGTTTCTCTTCAAACTAAGTATATTTTTACTAAATCTAAGTAAAATTTTGCTGACAATTTCCTAAATCTAAGTAAAATTTTGCTGACAATTTCCTAAATCTAAGTAAATTTCCCCTAAAACCAAGTAAATTGTAACTAAATTTAAGTAAAGTTTTCCTAAAAATAAATAAATTTTTCTAAAACCATGTAATTTTTTACTGATTCTAATTAAAATTTTGCTGAAATTTTCCTAAATCTAAGTAAATTTTACCTAAAACAAAGTAAATTTTTACTAAATTTAAGTAAAATTTTCTAAAACCTTGTAATTTTTCTTTACAAAATCTAAGTAAATTTTTGCTGAAATTTTACTAAAACTAAAAAAATGTTTACTCAAATCAAGTAAATATTTACTTAAACTGAGGACAATTATGCCGATAGTTTTCCTCAAAACGAGTAAATTTTTCTTAAACTGAGAAAATAAATTAAATTTCACTAAAATAATTCAAACAAATGATTTTGTTTCAGAGTATTCAAAACCAATACAAAAAATGACAACATGAACTATTTCTCAAAAGTTTCATGAAACATCTGCCTAGGGTTTGGTGTCCGGGAATTCCCGAATCGTTTTTCCCGGGAATTCCCGGAAAAATTTGGACGGGAATTCCCGGGAAAAAATTTTCAATTTCCCGGGAATACGGGAAATATTAAAAAAATAATTTATTTATTATGTTGATCAATAATTTAATGTTACTATATAAATTGGAATTTGTACATGTATTTCAAATTCATATATGTATGTACTAGCAGTACCCGCTGCTTCGCACGCGAAAAAGCAAGTTATTCGTTAATTTTATCCGTATCTGTTTTTGGATAGTATTTATTTAATTTTCTTTTGGTGGATATAGATAATTTGGTAATAGTAATTTGGTAAGCTCTTTTTAGCTAGCACTCACACACAGTCAAAGGAATGTGCTTGTCGATATGCACTATTTTAGCTGAACTACTTCGTATGTATAGTTTTCTACTAAGTTTTGAACAAAAAATTACAACCATTTATATCCTCGATCTCATGTTTCTAGATTCAGCCAGCCAGTTTACAACTTTTTGCACCTCTTTCCCAAAAAGTACACATTTTGAAAAATCACTATAGGTAACATGTGTTTTTGCTCCCCTAAAAATATGTACTTTATTTGGTAACACAGGATTGTACAGCATTTTTATCCCTTTTCGTCCCGCGCACCCCTTAGAAGTTCAAATTTCGAAAAATCAAACTATTGCGCAGTGGAATTTACACACTAAATTTCACGATTCTATCTGTAATAGTAAAATTGGTACCAGTTTTATCCCTTTTTGTCCCGCTCGCCACTTAAAACTACAAATTTGGAGAAATCCAATTTTACTTCGTTTCTATATGGTCAGAGGAATTTACATACCGAATTTCACGATTCTAGCTGTAATACTTTAGTCGGTACCCTTTTTGTCCCGCTCGCCCCTTAAAAGTAAAAATTTCGAAAAATCCAATTTTAATTCGTTTTTATATGGTCAGAGGAATGTACATACCAAATTTCACGTTTCTAGCTGTAATACTTTAGTTGGTACCATTTTTATCCCTTTTTCTCCCGCTCGCCCCTTAAAAGTACAAATTTCGAAAAATCCAATTTTACTTCGTTTCTATATGGTCAGAGGAATTTACATACCGAATTTCACTTTTCTAGCTGTAATACTTTAGTTGGTACCATTTTAATCCCTTTTTGTCCCTTTAAAAGTACAAATTTCGAAAAATCCAATTTTACTTCGTTTCTATATGGTCAGAGGAATTTACATACCGAATTTCACGTTTCTAGCTGTAATACTTTAGTTGGTACCATTTTTATCCCTTTTTTGTCCCGCTCGTCCCTTAAAAGTACAAATTTCGAAAAATCCAATTTTACTTCGTTTCTATATGGTCAGAGGAATTTACATACCAAATTTCACGTTTCTAGCTGTAATACTTTAGTTGGTACCATTTTTATCCCTTTTTGTCTCGCTCGTCCCTTTAAAGTACAAATTTCAAAAAATCCAATTTTACTTCGTTTCTATATGGTCAGAGGAATTTACATACCGAATTTCACGTTTCTATCTGTAATACTTTAGTTGGTACCATTTTAATGCCTTTTTGTCCCGCTCGTCCTAGCTGTAATACTTTAGTTGGTACCATTTTTATCCCTTTTTGTCCATTTAAAAGTACAAATTTCGAAAAATCCAATTTTACTTCGTTTCTATATGGTCAGAGGAATTTACATACCGAATTTCACGTTTCTAGCTGTAATACTTTAGTTGGTACCATTTTAATCCCTTTTTGTCCCGCTCGTCCCTTAAAAGTACAAATTTCGAAAAATCCAATTTTACTTCGTTTCTATATGGTCAGAGGAATTTACATACCGAATTTCACGTTTCTAGCTGTAATACTTTAGTTGGTACCATTTTAATCCCTTTTTGTCCCGCTCGTCCCTTAAAAGTACAAATTTCGAAAAATCCAATTTTACTTCGTTTCTATATGGTCAGAGGAATTTACATACCAAATTTCACGTTTCTAGCTGTAATGCTTTTGTTGGTACCATTTGTATCCCTTTTGGTCACGCTCGTCCCTTAAAAGTACAAATTTCGAAAAATCCAATTTTACCTCGTTTCTATATGGTCAGAGGAATTTACATACCAAATTTCACGTTTCTAGCTGTAATACTTTAGTTGGTACCATTTTTATCCCTTTTTGTCCCGCTCGTCCCTTAAAAGTACAAATTTCGAAAAATCCAATTTTACTTCGTTTCTATATGGTCAGAGGAATTTACATACCGAATTTCACGTTTCTAGCTGTAATACTTTAGTTGGTACCATTTTAATCCCTTTTTGTCCCGCTCGTCCCTTAAAAGTACAAATTTCGAAAAATCCAATTTGTCTTCGTTTCTATATGGTCAGAGGAATTTACATACCAAAATTCACGTTTCTAGCTGTAATACTTTAGTTGGTACCATTTTTATCCCTTTTTGTCCCGCTCGTCCCTTAAAAGTACAAATTTCGAAAAATCCAATTTTTCTTCGTTTCTATATGGTCAGAGGAATTTACATACCAAATTTCACGTTTCTAGCTGTAATGCTTTAGTTGGTACCATTTGTATCCCTTTTTGTCACGCTCGTCCCTTAAAAGTACAAATTTCGAAAAATCCAATTTTACCTCGTTTCTATATGGTCAGAGGAATTTACATACCAAATTTCACGTTTCTAGCTGTAATACTTTAGTTGGTACCATTTTTATCCCTTTTTGTCCCGCTCGTCCCTTAAAAGTACAAATTTCAAAAATTCCAATTTTACCTCGTTTCGACATGGTCAGAGGAATTTACGTACCAAATTTCACGTTTCTAGCTGTAATACTTTAGTTGGTACCATTTTTATCCCTTTTTGTCCCGCTCGGCCCTTAAAAGTACAAATTTCGAAAAATCCCTATTTGTAGCTCGTCTAGATGGTCATTGCAAGGAACTCACCGAATTTCATGTTTATAGCTACTGCCGTTTAGTCAGGACGAAGGTTCGATGTTTATCCCTTTTTGGGCCATTTTATCCCCTAAAAGTACGAATTTCGTAAAACCCATTCTTAGTCGACGTCTACGTCATATTTGGGATCTACCCTGAAAATTTCATGACCCTGGCTTCAGCCGTTTGGTCTGGGTTCTGGTCAATGATAAGTCAGTCAGTCAGTCAGTCAGTCAGTCAGTCAGTCAGTCAGTCAGTCAGTCAGTCAGTCAGTCAGTCAGTCAGTCAGTCAGTCAGTCAGTCAGTCAGTCAGTCAGTCAGTCAGTCAGTCAGTCAGTCATTCAGTCAGTCAGTCAGTAACGCAACTCTTTTATATATATAGATTTACATTACTGTATATTATAAAGAGTGATTTTTTTGAGGTTAGGATTTTCATGCATTAGTATTTGACAGATCACGTGGGATTTCAGACATGGTGTCAAAGAGAAAGATGCTCAGTATGCTTTGACATTTCATCATGAATAGACTTACTAACGAGCAACGCTTGCAAATCATTGAATTTTATTACCAAAATCAGTGTTCGGTTCGAAATTTTTTATCGACAAATTTTGTTCAGCGATGAGGCTCATTTCTGGTTGAATGGCTACGGAAATAAACAAAATTGCCGCATTTGGAGTGAAGAGCAACCAGAAGCCTTTCAAGAACTGCCCATGCATCCCGAAAAATGCACTGTTTGGTGTGGTTTGTACGCTGGTGGAATCATTGGACCGTATTTTTTCAAAGATGCTGTTGGACGCAACGTTACGGTGAATGGCGATCGCTATCGTTCGATGCTAACAAACTTTTTGTTGCCAAAAATGGAAGAACTGAACTTGGTTGACATGTGGTTTCAACAAGATGGCGCTACATGCCACACAGCTCGCGATTCTATGGCCATTTTGAGGGAAAACTTCGGAGAACAATTCATCTCAAGAAATGGGCCGGTAAGTTGGCCACCAAGATCATGCGATTTGACGCCTTTAGACTATTTTTTGTGAGGCTACGTCAAGTCTAAAGTCTACAGAAATAAGCCAGCAACTATTCCAGCTTTGGAAGACAACATTTCCGAAGAAATTCGGGCTATTCCGGCCGAAATGCTCGAAAAAGTTGCCCAAAATTGGACTTTCCGAATGGACCACCTAAGACGCAGCCGCGGTCAACATTTAAATGAAATTATATTCAAAAAGTAAATGTCATGGACCAATCTAACGTTTCAAATAAGCTAGGGGAATAAAAACTTTTTGTGAGGCTATTTGCAGGATCTTTATTGTGAAATAAAAATATCATGCCGACAATACTATGGCTTACATAATGTAAATTTTCTTGTTTTTCTAGAAGAATCGAGGTGAACTTATTCTTCGAGAACAATTTACTTTACATATGTAGCCAGAAAGAAATGGTATAAAAATAGGAATACAATAAAAATTGTTCGCCTGGAAATTTTCAAGAGAAATCTTATAGGAATATAATATATATTACGGTGTATTTCAATGGCCATTTGTAAGAATTAATGACTGGACTATTTCAATATTATTATTTTTATGAATTTATTAAATTAATATTAATTTTTTATGTTTCTATTGTTTTTACAGTTTAGAATATCCCCCCCTGTTTCTATAAAATATTTTTGTCTTCAGACAGAATGAATATTCTAAATTAAATGTATCATAACATTCTCCGTCATATGAGTTATTTGTTTCCTTAATCGTTTTCAATTTTGAATCTAGTGTAGGTGTCAGTCACTTCAACCTGCGATATAAATGTCCAATTCTGACGATTAGTCTACATCTTTTCAAGTTTATAATGAGAAAATGTAATTTATAATCAGAATATGTAAGTTCATGACGAGAAATGTAAATTTATAATAAGAGCATGATAATTCACAATCAGCACTGTAAATTCGTAATGTGAAATGTAAATTCATATTGAGAAAAATAAAATCATACAAATTGATAATGAGATATATAAATACAAAATGAGAAAATCCAAATTCTTATTCATATATATTCATAAAATTTAAATTCATAATCAGGAACTGTAAAATTTATAATCGAAGCTATGTATGTACGTTTTTCTATGGATATTTTCGTAGAAACACATATTTTATCAATGATCTCATTATAAATTTACATTTTCTCAATATGATTTTATATTTTCTCATTATGAATTCATATTTTCTGAATATGAAATCGTATTTTCTGATTATGAATTTGGATTTTCTGATTACAAACTTGTATATTTCATTATGAAATGGTATGTTCTTATTATGAATTAATTGTTCTCAATATAAATTAACAATTCTCATTATGAATGTATATTTCTCATTATGAATTATCATGTTCCTATTATAAATTTACATTACCCATTATGCATTTATATGTTCCTAATATGAATTTACATTTCTCAATATAAATTGGTATGTTCCGAATATAACCTTGAAAAGCTGTAGAGTAAAATATTTGTAAAATGAAAAATAAATTGCAAAATATTTTGACAATAATATTCGTTTTTAATTTGTAATATGATAGTAGTGAAAAAAAAACACACCAGTTGTTAAATGTTGATATTTTAAACCATATTGGACATACCTATAAATAAATTACTTTTTCCCGGGAATTCCCGGGATTCCCGGGAATGAAATTTTTCATTCCCGTTTTCCCGGGAATGAAAAAAGTCCGGGAAACCCCAAACCCTACATCTGCCATAAGGAGATGTGGTATTACTCAATGTTTGCTACGAAGGCAAGATAAGCGCCTTCGCAGTGGATGTTTAGGAGAATACTCGAAATATTTAAGAAAAAAATATCGGCGAACGAACGAGGAATGCTTCTTAGATTAATATTCAAGAATTTTCTAATCAATTTCAAGTGATTTTTCCATGCATTACTTTCTATATATGTTTGTGTGCCACAAAATTTGAAATCAATTTTTGAAAGCTTTTTGCTCAACCAATTTTGCTCAAATTTTGCACACTTAATCATTTTCGATGACAATACCAGGAAATGGAAAAATTTGACCAATTGGACAAAGGGGCGTGGTACCTCCCATACAAACCACAAATTAAAAATCTATTATTTCTGCTCCTGATAACGGTATTTGAACAAAATTTGGTACGTCGGTTTGGTGTGCATTTTTTAAGTGCTGCTGCAAATATGAGCGGGAATGGACAAAGGGGCGTGGTACCTCCCATACAAACCACAAATTAAAAATCTATTATTTCTGCTCCTGATAACGCAGTAATTTTTCCTTCTACAAAAGATAACTAAAAAAGAATTTCTAGGCCCAATAGAATTCTGCTTGCATAAAGCATGGATTTGAAAAATTTTTTTTTTTGATTTACTAGTTTATAAGTTCATTAATACGGGGTTTTCCAACAAGAGGTGTTATTTTGGTATTCAAAGAAAAATGCAATTAGATAAATGATCGTATGTTTATTTCATAAAAATAATGAAAAAAACCCTCAGCCAAATGGCCACCAGGACCACGCTTACAGACCATATCCTTTTCATGAAATTTTCCATAACCAAATCGCAGAGGGGCTGCCCAATGTAATCGATAGCCTCACGAATTCTATCTTTGAGGTCTTGACGCTGGGCTTTTGGCGTAGACTTTATCTTTCACGTGGCCCCAAAAGAAGAAGTCGCAATGTGTTAAATCACAAGATCTCGGTGGCCAATTGTGATCACCTCTTCGAGAGATAACACGGTTCGGAAACTTTTCCTGTAAAAGAGCAATGGTTTTATTGATTGTGTGGCAGGTAGCGCCCTCTTGTGGAAAATAAACGTTGTCCAGATCAATACCATCCAACTCCGACCATAAAAAATCATTAGTCATCTCTCAATAGCGCAATCCATTCACAGTAACTGTTGATCCTCATTTTCGAAAAAGTAAGGTCCAATGACCCCGTCGTATCATAAACCGCGTCAAACAGTCAGACGATGAGGATGGAGAGGCTTCTCAACAATAATTCTTGGGTTTTCCGAGCCCCAGATGCGACAATTTTGCTTGTTGACGTAGCCACCGAGGTGGAAATGGGCCTCATCAGTCAAGATGATTTTTCGATGGAATTCATTCATGAATTTTAATATTTTCAATGCGTTGTTGAAGAATGTATCGTTCCATTTTTATTAATGGCGTAGTTTCTACTTGTCAAATGTCAAAGAATAAAAGCTTCAAAAGTGACAGCTACCGAAATACCAGGTGATTCAAAATAACACCTCTTGTCGGAAAACCCTGTACTTAAATGTATGAAGAACTCGGTAAATATTTCAGTAAACATATTAACCTAATTTTAGGAAAAAAAAATTAGTAAATTTACTATCCTATTTGTAGTAAATGAACTATTTACTATGGCTTTTTTCCAAATTAGTACTATTAAGGGGTAAAATGGGAATAGAGGGATAAAAAAGGTACCAACCAAATGGCTGCCCCTAGCATAATCAAATTCGGTGTATACATTCCTCTGATCTGACGTAAAATACACGGATTTTTCAAAATTCGTACTTTTTGGGCTCAAAATGGAAAAAGGGGATAAAAATAGTACCAACCAAATGACCGCAGTTAGTGTCATGAAATTCGAAGTATACATTCCTTTGACGACGTAGACATGGAAAATAAAAGGTTTTTTTTCCAAATTCGTACTTTCAAGGAATACAATGGATACAGAGGGATAAAAATGGTACCAACCAAAAGGCTACACCTAGAATAATGAAATTCGGTGTATATATTCCTCTGATTGCGTGGGCACGGAAAATAAACGGATTTTTCGAAATTCATACATTCAAGGGATGCAATGGTACAGAGGAAAAAAATATTACTAACTGTATAGAAACGTCAAATAAAAAGATTTTAGATAGTCGTACTCTTAAGGGCGTAAAAATGGTACCAACCAAATAGCCGCAGTTGGAGTCATGGAATTCGGTGTATACATTCCTCTGACTGCATAGACACGCAAAATAAAAAGTTCGTACTTTTTCTTAGTACCATGTACGTCTGATAATGGATTTTCAAAATTTCTACTTTTGGAATTAAAATAGAATAGAATTTAAAATAGAATAAAATACAACCAACTGTAGCATGATCTACCAATATTTATGGCATTTAAGCTTTTTGACAATATAATTAGAAGAATATTTATTTTTTGGATTGACGTATTGGTAGCGTGGTTGATGTATATAAGCGTGGCTTGAAATAATTAAAATATTATATTTATTTATAAAATTATTTTTTTTTAATATTTGTATTTGTTTGGCTATATAAAAAAATTATATTTTCCTGTAATATTACTGCACTTGTACGAAAATCGACATCCTCTGTGGAATGCAATCAATGGTGGAGGGTATATAAAGTTCGGCCCGGCCAAACTTAACGCCGTTTTTACTTGTACCTACTTTTAAGGACATTTTTACTGAACTGGAGTAAAATTGTTGAACTAAATCCATACGATTTTACTCAGATTTATGAATTATTTTTCTGAGTGTATATTTGGTATAATCACTTCAAGTGTACAAAATATTGCGGGTTTTGCCACGCTCCTTCCAGTACCTCTAATACAAATCAACCTAAACTACGTATAATTAAAGCTCATATAACTTACAGTATTGGCCATAACTAAAGCACCCCCTATAATACATTTTCTTCATATCATATCTATCATACTAGCTGAACCCCGCCCGCTTCGCCAGGCAAAAAAAAAACAAATTGTAAAATTAAAATCAGGTTTCATATTGATCTTATCATATAATATTATCGTGGTCAGTAATATATACGTTCCAATTTTCAGCCTTCTAGCTTAAAAAACACTATTGCCACGCCCACTAAACGAAAATCCAAATTTCGGTATCATATTTATCATTCTCGTGGTCAGTAATATACATGTACCAATTTTCAGCCTACTACCTTTCAAAAACACTTTTGCCACGCCCACTCCGCCCCCAAAACGAAAATCCAAATTTCTGCATCATATCTATCATTCTCGTGGTCAGTAATATATGTATATCTACCAATTTTCAGCCTTCTAGCTCTCAAAAACACTTTTGTCACGCCCACTCCGCCCACAAAATGAAAATCCAAATTTCGGCATAATATTTATCATTCTCGTGGTCAGTAATATATATGTACCAATTTTCAGCCTTCTAGCTCTCAAAAACACTATTGCCACGCCCCCTCGGCCCACATAGCAAATTTTTAAAAATTCTATAGCCCATAGTTCCTTCCAGACCTACATCTATCTGTACTGAAAATTTCAACAACATCGGTTCAGCCGTTTACACGTGATTGCGGAACAAACAAACAGACAGACAGACAGACAGACTTACACTAAGGTTTTATAATATTAATAGGAATAATAGGAATATATTTTTACGAAAACGACGATTTTAAATCGTCTTACATGGTTATTGCTGATGTAGAATTAATTTAGAAATGAATAACAATTTTTAAACACTTCAAACCAGAAAGCTAAACGGACAAAACTATAGCAAACTATCTCAAATTTGACCAATTTACTGGGAACATGCTGTATTATTTAGCTATATATACATATATATATACACACAGCAAATTGATTACTTTTGCCCCACCCTGTACAATTAATTTTGTCTATGATCTTACGAAAGTAAGTTTCACAAATTTAATAATTATATTTTATTAAGTCTAAAATGTTCATGAAAAATTGTATGATATAAAAACTCCCTAAATTTATGAAATCACATCATTATTATTATTAGAATGACGCTTGAGGTGCTTGGAATCATGTTCCACTGTATTTACACTTAACAATCTTCAGGGTATTATAATAAGTGTGACGTATTTATGTGATAAGACAAATTAGCGCTATTGTCACGTCTCCACTATTAGTTTTTATCACCTTATCGCGTCTTAACAAGTAGACATCAGGTGCAGTGCTTTTGCTACGATTAAACGAAATGAACTTCAGGGTATAATGATTCAAAAAAATTTTAGTCACGTCATTTTAAAATTAATTAAACAAATTAGTTGGACTCTCTTAAGAAGACCTTACCTCGACGACCATGTTTGGCGAACAAAAATACCCAGCAAAATATGTGTTCGTTCGTCATTCTTTTCCCCTACAGCATACACATAAGCCCACCCATCATTAGTTTACCAGAAGTAGCCAGTATGAGTCCTTATGAGTATTTGGTAATACAAATCTGTAATCAAAAATAAGTTAGTTAGCATATTACACCGTACGACCATTTTCTAAAAAAAATCGTTACACTTGAACCGGATGATATACGTCTGAAAATATAGTAAGTATAGTTATAAGTATGAAATCTGAGTTTGACGCTTATACCGCAATCATAGGGTACAAATGAGTATTTAAAATATTTTTTCAGAAATTGTATCCTTTCGTAATTTTTAGTCCTTATAAATGGCAAAAGGATGAGGAATGAGATACAAAAAACTTTAACATTAATTCTATAAATTCAACCGGGAATTGTCTTTGTTTGTCGTATCTATCATTCAAATTATTAGAAATATAACCATTTCGAAGCGCACCTTATACCGAGAGATAAGTTCACCTGTTGTCGCCTTTTGATCGGACTAGCAGTGTCTGCTACGTCGTACGCGGAATGTGCTTACGTGTGTATGTGTCATTTATATCGTTTTCTATTCTGATTCGATATCATTTCAAAAAAAAAAACAATTAGATTGCGCTTCTAATTAGTCAGAAGAATTTAAATACAAAATTTCACGATTCTAGCTTCAATACTTTAGTTGGTACCATTTCTATCCCTCTTTTTATTATATACATTATCTAAGATCTTTATTTAGTTTTTTAATTGTACATACTGCAATATTGGTGAGTAGTTTTTTAGCCATGTTAAAAAATACGAATTTTGTAATATGTTTAAATTGGCCACCGGGCCGGGCTTTGAATTATAAGTTGAAATAAATAAATGAAATCAAATCAAATTTCGAAATATCCAATTTTACTGCACTTCTACGTTGTCCGCGGGATTTAAATACAAAATTTCACGATTCTAGCTGTAATACTTTAGTTTGTACCATTTTCATCCCTTTTTGTTTCGCTCACTCTTTAAAAGTATAAATTTCGAAAAGTCCATTTAGATTGGGCTTCTACGTTGTCAAATTTCACGACTATGGCTGCAATAATTTAGTTGGTACCATTTTTATCCCTTTTTGTCCCGCTCACATCTTATAAGTGCAAATTTCGAAAAATCAATTTAGATTGCGCTTCTATGTTGTCAGAGCAATTTACACACCTTCTAGCAGCTATACTTAAATTGGTACCATTTTTATCCCTCACGCCTCTAAAAAGTACAAATTTCGAATAATTCAATTTTACTGCACTTCTACGTTGTCAGAGGAATTTAAATACTAATAATAGTTGGTACCGTTTTTATCGCTTTTTGTCTCGCTCACATCTTATAAATACAAATTTCGAAAAATCAATTTAGAAAAAAAAATTTCGAAAAATCCATTTATGCTGCAAGTCTACATTGTCAGAGAAATGTAAATACCAATATTCGCGATTATAGCTGCATTACATAAATTGGTACCATTTGTATCCCTTTTTGTCACTTTTCTGCCTTAAAAGTAAAAATTTCGAAAAAATCCTTTTTGTAGTTCGTCTGCATGGTAAGTGCAAGGAACACGCCGAATTTTATGTTTCTAGCTACTGCCGTTTCGTCAGGACGAAGGTTCTATGTTTATCCCTTTTTGTCCCATTTCTCCCGCTAAAAGTGCGAATTTCGTAAAACCGTCATATTTGGGAACAACCCTGAAAATTTCATGAACCTAACTTCATTCGTTTGGTTAGGGCGCTGTTCAATGATAACTCAGTAAGTAACGCAACTCTTTTATATATAGACTCCTTAAATGTCCTAAAATGTCGAATAATGAGCAATACTAACTTTGCCGACCTGAAACCCAGAAAGTATATATATACTTGATCGTCATAAAATTCTAAGACGACCTAGCCATGTCTGTCCGTCCGCCCATCTGTCTGTCTGTTGAAAGCACGCTAGCATCTAAATGAATGGAGCTAGGACGTCTGGGCGAAATCGGCTCAAAGGGAAAAAATTTTCCATCACAAGGACTGAAAATTCCCGTAATAACCCTTAATATTTTAGAGTACTTAAGCATTTTTTTTTTTTTTCAAAATATGTCTGTTTGTACTTACTTGATATATCCAATATTCCTTTCCCCTATAACAAAAAACGTGCTCCATAAAGTGAGTCTTATTCGTAGGGGGTGAAATGCGTCCAAAAGGTATAAAAATGGTACCTATCAAACGACAACAGTCAGAAACACGAAAATCGGTGAGTACATTCCTCTAATTGTGTAGATGCGTAATATAAAAGTATTTTTTCCAAATTCGTACTTTTAAGGGGTAAAATGAGAATAGAGGGATAAAACTGGCACCAACCAAACGGCTGTACATAAAATAATGAAATTCGGTGTATACATTCCTCTGATTGCGTAGACACGTAAAATAAAGGGATTTTTCGAAAATTGTACTTTTTGGGAATAAAATGGAAAAATGGGTTAAAAACCAAATTACCTCAGCGTCAGTCATGAAATTCGGAGAATGTTCCTTTGACTGCGTAGACACGAAAAATAAAGAGGTTTTTCCAAATTCGTCCTTTCAAGGGATACAATGGGAAAAGAGGGATAAAAATGGTACCAACTAAACGGTTGCAGCTAGAAGGATGAAATTCAGTGTGTACATCCCTCTAATGGCGTAGACTTGCATAGATTTTAAAAATTTGTACTTTTGGAATTAAAATAGGATGGACATACAACCAGCTGTAGCACCCACTATCTACCAGTATTTATGGTATTACAGCTTTTTTTGAAGATTTCTGTCTTATATTTACTTTTTGAATTGACATAAAGCATTATTCCGATATATATAGTAAAGGGTGGTTAAATTTTAAGGGCCGAAGTTGATTTTGAATAAAACACAAATTAATTAGGAAATTATTGTCATTTCTTTTTATTATGATAATATTGGTATGGTTAAATTACACTACGTAACAAAAAAAATCTTTTTGTTTGTTTAAGTGAATTTTTTGCTTTTATCTAATGAATTAGGTCATATATATAATATAATGAGTGTTCTTTCCTCTACCTAAACGTTTTTTTAGTATATAAACCGCTATTTTAAAAATGATGGAGGTTTCACCACACATTTTAGCATAACTCAAGAACAGTTTGTCCGATTTGATTAAGTAAAAACTACGAGAATCCGCAGCTACATTACCTCCAAGTTACTCTTACACTGTTTTTTGATAAAGTGAATAGTTTTGGAAATATTCAGAAACTTTTTCCAACAATTTTTTTTTCATGCAAAATTGGAAAAAAATTTTTGTCTTAAAATTCATAAAAAACCAAACAGTATTATTAAGAGCATTCTGAATTTAAGGATTCAAGTGTATTTTTCGTTTTATTATCATATAAAAGCATACCTTCATTAAAATTAAGCTGTTTAACAATCTTTTATGCACACTCTTATCTATCTGTACCATGAAAAATAAAGGCACTATTTAAAAATTTTAAAATTCGATGTCATTTCTTAAAAAACGATTAGCCAGACATCAGTTAAAGTTTTTCTTCAGTTTAGAGACATACCCAATGAGAAACAGCAAAAAATTCACTTAAACAAAATTTTGTTACATAGTGTTATGTATGGAACAAAATATCGGTGAAATGGCCGAGATCACGGCGGCACACGCCGAGACCACGGCGGCACACATCCATTTGATGGTCCAAATTTTCGATGACGCTGACGCATAATTGAGGTTCTATGCCGTTAATGTGCCGCATTATCTCATCCTTTAGCTCTTGAATGGTTCCTGGCTTATCGACGTACACCTTTTCTTTCAAATAACCCCAAAGAAAGAAGTCCAACGGTGTCAAATCACATGATCTTGGCGGCCAATTGACATCGCCACCACGTGAGATAACACGGCCATTGAATTTGTCGCGCAAAAGAGCCATTGTTTCGCTAGCTGTGTGGCAAGTGGCACCGTCCTGTTGAAACCACATATCATCCACATGCATATCTTAACTGCCAGACCGGCCTCATTTTGAAAAAAATACGGTCCGATGATGCCGCCAGCCCATAGACAGACACTCTTTGTGGGTGCATTGGTTTTTCGACAATCACTCTTGGATTATCATTCGCCCAAATGCGGCAATTCTGCTTATTGCCGAATCCACTGAGGTGAAAATGTGCCTCATCACTGAAGATAATTTTCTTCGAAGTGCACGATATGCATTTTGATTTGAACGCCCATTTTTATAATAAGCCTGAGTAAGCATTCTTTTAAATAGAGATGCAAAATGGTCTTGAGCCAGAACAATATCCCAGTTCAAATCAAATCAGACCAAAAAAATACAAACGAAAAAACTAAAACAAATGAGCGTTGGCACCAGATATACAAGCCGACCGATTTTAAGCCGACAAGCCGCCGGCGCCGCATGTTTCTAAACGAGCCTAGCCGCCGATTTCTTCGGCTCACATCGACTTTAACCACGCCGCCGATTTCTTCGGCTCACATCGACTTTAACCACGCCGCCGATTTCTTCGGCTCACATCGACTTTAACCACGCCGCCGAGATTTGACGGAGTTCTAACTCCGCAAAGTTGTGTTTGGAAGGCTTTATCCTAATGGTGCACTTATGCTTCCTTTCATGGTTACATTTAAGCTGAAGATGTTTCTACTTGGGCACTCTTGTGTAGGACACAAAGCCACAAATCTTGCAACGATGATCTTCGACGTCACACACATGTATATTTAGGACATGAAGTTGCACTATCCTCCGATTACAATACCATTTGCTCTGTTCGGACACTTTTGGATCATGAACCTTATATTGTGCTTCTTTAGTGTCAAAGTAGGTGGAGCTTTACCATTCTTTGGAAGGATTATGATATTCAATATGGATTATGATACTCATATGAAAAGCTGCAATTGCAAAAAAATATTATTATTAGGGTCTGCAAAATAACTTTTTTTTTGAAAATGCTATAAAAAAACTACTGAATATTTTCTCAAATTTCTTTTTTTATTTGAAAGTACAATCCTTCCGGTTAATAATGGAAAATAATTTCATTCAAGTGGCTGCCTCGGGCACCCCACAAATAATAGTCCAACGGTTGAATAGTTGAAAAAAAAAACCTTAGATGGCGGACCCTTATATAAATTTTGGCAATGGATTCCCACTCCCAAAAAATAATTGTATGGGATAATAATATTAACCCATCAGAGCCCAGCCAAATTATTCTTTTGACGTTTCTTACTGGAACACTGGGTCAAAATGCGTTAAATTATGGGAACATTGGCTAATATTAACAAGAATATTGAAGTACTTGCCAAAATATAAAAGAAAAGGTATTAAAAATCAATACAAATTGTTCCTTCCATGTTCCCAAAATTGGCAAATAAATATCATAGCGGAGTGATCGAATAACAGAACGAGCCGGTAAATCAGCAGAAAGCCGCCGCCGACCCATTTTTGGTAGCGCCGCCGCCGATAATTCTTGGACGGCTTGTAACTTTGGTTGGCACGGCAGAAGTATTGCTGCGTAACTATACCTGCATATACACATACTTACATATGCAACTCAATGAGATGCTTGTAAGATGGCATGTGTACTTTATTACTTGGTGCGATTTTTTAAATGCAAATTTGGCAAGTGAGTTGTGCTTCTCGTTCGTGTGTGAGAATCATTTCCTTATAGAGGCCGGGTTTGATGTTGAAAAGTCGCAGCGAAGCCACTGACATGGTCGAAATTATGCTCGTGGTAGTCTGCAGCCATGTAATAAATGTCACCATGCCATTTGTAAATAAATTTGCATTCTATTAAATATAGAAGCAAAATGGTCTTGAGCCAGGACAATATCCCAGTTCAAATAAAAAAAAAACTGAATAACTTTAACGTGTTGCTCAATTTTGTATCTTTCCATGGTTCACATTGAGTTAGTCTGAAATTGAGAAATGTCAATGAAACACACATTCATATTCAACATCGGACCCTTATAATTTAACCACCCTTTTATAATCGTATTGGTAGCCTTCCCTTGAAATAATATTTTTTTTTATTTATTTATAAAATTACATTTTCATTTGTTTTGGTTTGGCTATATTAACAAAATTTAAGTTTTCCTGCTATTGTTATTGCATTTCTACAAAAGTTGGCAGCCTCTGTAGAATACAATCCATGGTGGAGGGTATATAAAGTTCTGCCCGGCCGAACTTAACGCCGTTTTTACTTGTTTATTCTGCTGCAATGCTTTGATTGATATGCAGAAATGATGTCAGCATCACCGGGCCATGTTTTGTCTAAATCTAAATGGCAACTCTGTTTTATGGCCCACAGTTTTCCGGGGTATAATTCGTTTAGCCTTTGTAGTGCGTTCGTTGTTTCTGTGTCTACTTACTTACATACGTATGTACATGCGATGAGTGAGTACTCGTACTTGGTCTTATTTACACTCGTTTGCCTTTTAATTCTCCTTATTTATTATTCATAAGCATTCGTCGTTGTTGGCTTTATTCCAAATTCTGTCGTTAACATACCTAAAATTCCTATTGAGCTGTTGACTGTCGAGTCGTAACACGCCTCCCACCATACTCCTCACGAATAAACAGAAGTAATGTCTGCAGTTTGGCGGAGGATGAGGACAAGACATGTTGCGACTTCAATGAGAAGTTTCGTTGTGGCGCCCTCCTTTGCACGCGCTGCTTATTTTCACGTTTGGTTTGTTGGAGGCGACTTCTGCTTTATTATGTATTATGACGATTATTCCATGCTTTATATAAGGTTACTTTCTATATATGTTTGTGTGCCACAAAATTTGAAATCAATTTTTGAAAGCTTTTTTCTCAACCAATTTTGCTCAAATTTTGCACACTTAATCATTTTCGATGACAATACAAGGAAATGGAAAAATACAAACCACAAATTAAAAATCTATTATTTCTGCTCCTGATAACGGTATTTAAACAAAATTTGGTACGTCGGTTGGGTGTGCATGTTGTAAGTGCTGCTGCAAATATGGGCGGGATTGTACAAAGGGGCGTGGTACCTCCCATACAAACCACAAATTAAAAATCTATTATTTCTGCTCCTGATAACGGTATTTGAACAAAATTTGGTACGTCGGTTTGGTGTGCATTTTTTAAGTGCTGCTGCAAATATGAGCGGGAATGGACAAAGGGGCGTGGTACCTCCCATACAAACCACAAATTAAAAATCTATTATTTCTGCTCCTGATAACGCAGTAATTTTTCCTTCTACAAAAGATAACTAAAAAAGAATTTCTAGGCCCAATAGAATTCTGCTTGCATAAAGCATGGATTTGAAAAAATTTTTTTTTTTGATTTACTAGTTTTTTAAATTCCTTTTTCACATTGATTCACTTGCAAATGTTATGATGGCTGCTCTGAACTTTTCCACTTTCTTCTTTGTTTTTGTTCTTAAATGTTGGCTGTGGGGGAGGGTGGCCTTTGTTTTTGGTGCCCTTTTGGTATTGTTGCTGGTGTCTATCACATCTCCGGTATGGTCTGGTTGTGTGGTGCTAATGGTGGCCGTTGGTTGTTGTGGTTGCATGTTGGATGTTGCGCGTACACATTTCAATATTTCATAGAATGTTAACACTTCTGGTTTCTTGTTCCTCCAGAGCTGTGATGGCATTCCCACCACACCGTCATAGGAGTTTAGTTTAGTTAGTGCTTTGGTTGCTGGTTGGCACACTTGAGGGTTTTCCTAAACAAGCTGTTTGCTCTTGTCACCGATTATGTGTCTGTGCTTTGTTGCCTTGGTTGGATGGTTGGTTGGTCGGTTTAGAATTGGCTGAAAGAGGTTATCCCATTTTTTATGTGGTGGCATAAACTTTGTGGTTGAAAGTTGGGGATTTTCAAGTGAATAAGAGTCGTTTAAAGATTAAATGTCAATTATATAAATATAATTATACCATTATTTATTCTATAAAAAAGGGTGGAATATTTAACATTCTAAATTTGGACTACCGATTACTTTGACTTTAAAAGGTAGAATAACATTAATTTTTAAGGTTTATGTTTGACATTTGCAAAATGGGACAAGAACTTACTTCCATGGTAGTGGGTATTCAACGCAAACTGTAAGAAATTTACGTGAAAAATTTTTGTGTTTTCAGATGAAGCTCATTTTCATCTCGGTGGCTATGTCTACAAGCAAAATTGCCGCATATGGGGTTCAGAGAAGCCACACGTGACTATTGAGAAGCCAATGAATCCACAACGAGTCACTGTTTGGTGAGGATTTTGGGCTGGCGGCAACATTGGAGCATGTACTGAAAAACAGAGATACAAGCCGACCGATTTTAAGCCGACAAGCCGCCGCCGCCGTACGTTTCTGAACGAGCCGCGCCGCCGCCGATTTCATCGGCTCACATCGACATTAACCACGCCGCCGATTTCATCGGCTCATATCGACTTCAACCACGCCGCCGATAATTGTTTAGATCTGAAGGAGGTCTAACTCCGTTAAATCTTACTACCAAAATATACAACCCACTTAAAATGACAAAAGAACATATAACTGTCGACTTAGATAACCTACTACTGGGCAATATATGGCTCTTTCTTTGAATTTGGTATATGATGACGTCTATAGTAAGTTGAATGATTGTATTTTGATTTGAAAGTCGCATTTCTTTGGCCACTCTTGTGTAGGACAGAAAGCCACGAATCTCGCGACGATGATCTTCGTCGGCACACACATGTATATATAGGGAGTTGCACTGTCCTCCCACTGCAATACCATTTGCACTATTCGGGCACTTTTGGAACATGAACCTTAATATTGTGCTTCTTTGGTGCGTTAAAGTAGCTAGAGCTTTAACATTCTTTGAAAGGAATGTGATATTCAAAATGCCTGGTCAAATATGCCTCACATGTAATTCCAAAAAATTATTAAATTCATCCATATTATAAAAATTTTTGGATGGATTTCCACTCTCAAAAAATAATTGTATGAGATAAAAATATGAAATTATGGGAACATTGGCTAATACCGGCTAATATTAACAAATATTGAATTAGTTGCCAAAAAATAAAAGAAAAAGTATTAAAAACCAATACAAATTGTTCCTTCCCTTTTCCCAAAATTGGCAAATAAATTTCGTAATGGGGGTGATCGAATGACAAAACGAGCCGGTAAATCAGCCGAAAGCCGCCGCCGCCGACCCATTTTGGGAAGCGCCGCCGCCGCCGATAATTATGGTTCGGCTTGTAACTCTGCTGAAAAATTGGGTTGATCGACTGAGGTACTGCAGAGCAGTAGTCATATGAATGATATTGTGTTCCATTATTAAATGATAAAGTTCAACCTTTCAAATATAGGGTCCGCCAAATAACTTTTTTTTTTGAAAATGCTATAAAAAACTATTGAATATTTTCTCAAATTTCTTTTTTATTTGAAAGTACAATTAAATGCTATAAACAACTACTGAATATTTTCTCAAAATTCTTTTTTATTTGAAAGTACAATCCTTCCGGTTAATAATGGAAAATAATTTCATTCAAATGGCTGCTGAGGGCACCCCACAAATAATAGGCCAACGGTTGAATAGTTGAAAAAAAACGTTAGATGGCGGACCCTATATAACTAGAAATTTGAAAAAAAAAATCAATACTTTTTATAGCCGATTATAATTTAAAATGGTCCACTCAATATATTGAACTACAACGTACATTATCTGATCTTCAACAAAACAATATCTTAGTTTTGGTCAATTTTGATAGACTTTTACGGGGGTTTCGAATGAAATGCATACGAATGCCAGATATTTCTAAGCAAATTTTGTGTGTTTGGCAATGGAAAGGGGGAGAACCACACTCAATCATACACAACCATACACACTTTGTTCATATAGGTATTTCGTATCCTGTGTGGGGATAACTCATAAGTGTCTGTATAGAGTGATTGTGTTACCTTGTTCTTATCAGCCGTATACAACCAAAAACCTCGACACAAGGCATGCAAAGTTTTACGAAACCGACATAAAACCTTTCGCATTGCCTCCTACCACAGGCTGAACGTCCGTGCTGGACAAAACTTTCGTTTCAATGTCGATGCTTTTGGTTTTAAACCTTTCGATATATTCATTGTACCGTCCTACCCAAGAACTCTTCTATTGAATGTATGGATTTCTAGGTTTTTAAGATAGGTCCACTTTACACCATTCAAGGTACACTTTACACGTTTGATCTATGGATGGCAAAAGTGAACCCAACATTCATTAACTCAACATGGCAAATGACAGAACTTGGAAAGAGGGAACAATGTTGCAAACAAACCAGATATCAATTCAGTCAAATGAAAGAACTTGGAAAAAGGAAAAATTTTGTAAATGTATCACGAAGTTATCAAAAAAATCTCAGGGGGAAGGCAGGATTTGTGACGATATCAATGCATATGTGGTCCGTCAAGGGGAATGCATCCGTAAAAAGTATATGTATGGATTGTGGCCTAGCGGCATCATTGGTTGTTATTTCTTTGAAAACAATGACAACGAAATATGAGATCTTGTGGACAGAATTGGGTGATATGTATGTGAACGATATTTTGATGGTTCTACGAGCAACACAACTGATGCCACAATGGACATTGTGACCACCAAGATAGTGCGATTTGAATCTGATTCAGATTTTTTCTTGAGGATTTCCCTTAAGTCGCCGGTCTTTGTCAATAAGTCACAAGCTATCGGAGCTCTCCTAGCCAATATAGCACATAGCAAATTCTGCCTGATTTATTACAGTTCATCACAATTCCACATAACGTCAATCAGATATAAACAAATTAAAATCGAAAACAAACCGGTTAATGATTGAACTGAGTTCAAATTATTTTTATTCGGCGACATGTGAGGATTTCTCGTCATTGGTCATCGCTGTGTACCAGCGGTGGCCCTGATAAGAACTACTACTGCTACGGACGAGTAGGTTCGTGAAATTCCAAGTTTTACACAGATGCCATTAAACTTGATGGTAGGGTGGAGTTTGAGCTAGGAACTGGAAGTTAACCCTTTGACGATTATAGGCAACTATATTTGCCCAATGGTTTCTAGATCATATAATTGTCCAGGTAAGCGATAGACCATGTGTGACCAGAGGTGATTTATAGAGGGGACTTGGGACAACAAAAATGTCTTCGATGGTAATTTTCTATCTGGCCGCACTTTTTCCCATGAGGCAACAAAATGAGTGAATGCCACGTGTTCCTCTGCTTCTGTTACCTAAAATTTAAATAAACAAACTTACAAATAAAAAATATTATATTTCGATCTAATTAATTTTTTGGGCAAGAAATCCCAACCAACAGTTAACTATATTTGGCCAACAAAATGGGGGACATGGTGGCTTGGCTTAGACCCCAAATTTCTAGGGCGTATTTTTGGCAACACTGGTTTAAACAGCTGACGCACGTTTCGTGTTTTGTTTCACTGTCAAACATCTTCAGATCTATAATTTAACCATGAATCGTCTTACAAACGAACAACGCTTGAAAATTATTGAATTTTATTATCAAAATGCGTGCTCTGTTAAGAAAGTTCATCGCGCGTTTCCATTTTATGGTTACTCAAAAACGTGGAAATGCCAAAATTGGACTAAGCGGATGGACCATTTGAGGCGCAGTCAAGGTCAACATTTGCATGAAATAATCTTCAAACATTAAATTATATGGACCGTACTACCGATTCAAATATAGATTTCGTGCATTTTTCTGAATTTTATGTGTTTTTTTTGAAAAACTTTCCTATAGCTTTTAAAAAATCACCCTTTACAATCACAGATCACAAATATCAAAACAAAACCAAAATCAATTCGGCCGAAAAAGTATGGTCCTCCTTATCCTGGCTCATACGCTATCCGATATCTGCAGAGTATACCAAGCCGAATTTATGGCTATAAGAGAAGTGACAGAGTGGTAGCATCGTAATGTCGTGACGAATACTGGCGTCGACATTTACTCGGATAGTCAGGCTCCGTCATCAGATCCTTGGGCTTGGTGAACCTAAATTCAAGAACAACCCAAAACTGTCACTCATCTCTTCAGGAAATGGAAAAGCAGCACCTTTTTGGGTGACAGGGAACTGTAAAGCTGATGAGCTTGTCAGATTATGATCAATCCTAGAAGTTCCAGAATTTGCTTCTTTAGGTACACCCGTGTCGAAATGCTAGCTTCAGCTCAGCAGAAGGTGGATAGGTATAGAAACGTGCAAAATCGCGAAGATGGTCTGGTTAAAGTATAATATGAAGAGGTCGAGCTATTCAATTGTCTACATTGATTGCCTAGAGGCTGGGCATCGAGTCTAACGATTTTTGTAGAATCTGTGGAGACGAGGAGGAGGAGATTGCCAGCGTTGAACACCTTCACTTTGTCTGTCTGGCTAATGCTAATAGACCTTTAGTGACTGGAAGAACTTGGCCTTTATAGGAGTCGGTTAAATAAAGAGTTTCGTGAGTCGCGCCGTTGTCGTTTCGATGAGGAGTGAGTCAGATGCTTACTTTCTGACTGCCACCACAATCTAAACTTCAAGCAAAATCTCCTTCTTCGTTTTCAGCGGGTTTGTAAGCGAGTGCAGTATCTCTCGCTTATTTATCGGCAGATATTTGTGCGGGATGTCCCGAATTAGAGTAATTACTGGGATGCAATAATGGCATATCTGGCTATCGCTAATAGACCTTTAGTGAATGGAACGACTTAGTCTTTATCAGTGTCGGTTAGATAATGTGTTTCGTGAGTCACACCGATTAAAAAAGTCGATGAGGGGTGTAAAAGCACGAACTTAACCTCTTATGGTCTAAGTGAGTCAATGCCTTCTTTCTGACTGCCACCACAACCTAACTTTCAAGCAAAATCTCCTGCTTCGTTTTCAGCAGGTTTGTAAGGGAGAGTAGTATCTCTCGCTTACTAACCTGCATATTAAGAGCAGTTTTTTCCATTTTGCTTCTTTTATTGCAAACGAAGCATGCAGAGATTTAGCACTATCTGAATTTTCGGTCTCTGCATGACTCTATTGCACCCGAGTCATGAGGAGTTTCAGCAATGTTTACTTTAAGGCACCCTTAATAGCTCTACTTTTAAACTCTAGATAACTTTTTGTTGGATAACCTCATTTCCCCTGTCTGTATGGAAAGAAATTATGGAGATTCTACATTCGTCCTCGGCAGTAGTCAATAGTGTTGTTTCCATATCAAAACCTTTAAAAATTCGACCAAAACTAGTACATGTTTATGCGGGATCTCATCTTAAATTTGTTACCCTAAAAGTCTGAGTGACCACATTTTTTAACTGCTTCACAAAATATGGTCCTTCGCGAAGGCGAAAATGTAAAACCTTCTTTGAACTCACTGAAACCATACATAATAATTCCCTAGATGTGTTATTTTATCTTCCCCACAGATGTAAACTTCTTCATTACATAATTCCTCCATTAATTTGCAGCAATTATTTTCGACACCACCTTCAACAATTTCATGGCCTTAAATTAATTTCCGTACTTTTTGCGAACACAAAAATAAAGAGACGACGGCAGGGCAACAAACAACGCAGCATATGGTAGAATTAGGTTAATTTTATGTACTCCATGACACACTCATCTCTGGGTGTTTGTTCGTGCTCTGCTCTGCACGAAGCCAGCCAGCCTGCCAGTCGGCCAGTGTAGTCTCTCTGCTCTGTTGCCGTTCCACTCGGTGCTCAACAGCCATTCAGCAGTCAGTCATTGTTTTACCTTGGCCCTGTCCCTTTTTTGCTGTGCTGTTGGCTGGGGTTGCCGCCTTGTTGTGCTCCTCATCGCGTCTGTTTTATGACAACATCCTATTATCGTTGGTTCCCTTTTGCTACCAACTTCCATGGTGATGGTGGTTTTGTGGTGTAACGTGGTGATGCAGTGCAGTTGCTTTTGCTTTTCGTGTGCTCCTCCGCACTCATATTATGTTGACTTCGTTTTTCGGCGGCGTATTTTTTCCTGTTGTTTGTTTTGTGTCAATCACCATCCTTTTGCATTCATGTTTTGTTGGGGAATTAATTGCGCATGTATACTCCATGTCTCCCTTTGGAGAACCGACTGGGAGACAGACGGACTCTGTTAGATTTCGTTTGGTTTCGTGGCAATTCTTTTTCAATCGGCTGCTAACGGGTTTACTGTTTTCCACAGCAACACTATGCACTATGCCCTAAGCGGCAGCAGACCTGACAAAGACCGACAGCCTTACGTAGAACTAGTCTGCTTGCATTGTTGGCATGCCTTTCTAATGTTGGTGGTGGTGGAATAGCATAAGTTTGCATAGATTTCAGAAGCAAACGACCGACCGGTTTGGAAATGTGTGGGGTTTTTAGGCTGGACGGGAAGAAGTGGAAGGCATCTGTGGTCATGTCTTCGGTTTGGGAAATTGTAAATTGTGATTTTCCATTCATGGGGAATTTCGTGACAATCTAGGTGGTGTAGAAATGGTTTTGTCCCCGAAAACATGTGACCGTTCTAATTACTGAGGAAGATGTCAGCTTAAGTCAAAATTCGAGACAAAATAGTCCTTCGAGGCGAGGAAAATCTCGGAAAGAAAAATAGATATACGATGTCAGGACGCCACTACTTCCTATGCGTCCTCGAGAATCCCGAAATGCTAATTAAGAGTATGTTACTCAACTTCATCTGCAGCTCGTGGAATCGCAGAATGAGGATGATTCATAAACTCACAGACACTACGAAACTCTTTTAAAATGGTCCTTCGAGGCGATAAAAGTTTGAAATCATATCACAAGCCTCGAAAAATCTCTGAAAGAAGAATAGATATACGATGTCAGAACGCACTCTGTCCCAACTACTTCTTTTTCTTCGAGAATCCCGAAATACAAATTAAGAAATTGTTGCTAAACTCAGGAATCGCAGAATGAGGTTGATTCATAAAATCACAGGCACTACGAAACTCTTTTAAAATGGTCCTTCGAGGCAATCAAAATGTGAAATCATATATAAAGTCTCGGAAAATCTCGGAAAGAAGAATAGATATACGATGTCAGAACGCACTCTGTCCCAACTACTTCTTCTTCTTCGAGAATCCCGAAATACAAATTAAGAAATTGTTGCTCAACTCAAGTATCGCAGAATGAGGTTGATTCATAAAATCGCAGACACTACGAAACTCTTTTAAAATGGTCCTTCGAGGCGATCAAAATGTGAAATCATATCACAAGTCTCGAAAAATCTCGGAAAGAAGAAAGGATATACGATGTCAGAACGCACTCTGTCCCAACTACTTCTTCTTCTTCGAGAATCCCGAAATACAAATTAAGAAAATGTTGCTCAACTCAGGAATCGCAGAATGAGGTTGATTCATAAACTCACAGACACTACGAAACTCTTCCAAGATCCGCGAAGCTGAGCATACTAGAGCAATAGTTTTAGAATCACCTGATCTTGGTCTCGTTGTTATGTGTCATCCAGTGTTCCTCGAGATGAGTTGTCACTCTGTCCCAGAAGAGCTGTCACTCTGTCCCAGAAGAGTTGTCACTCTGTCGCCGATCAGTCGTCACTCTGTTCCCACTTTTTCTTATGCAACATTCAGGGCACCTCGAGAATCCCGAAGTGTCGATTAGGGATGTGTTACGTGGTGTCCAAACTCAATCGGTTGACTCCCAAACTCCCAGACACAAGAAAACTCCTCCAGGGTTCGTGCAGCTAGCAGACTAGAATGACAGTTTTAGTATCGCCTCACCTTGGTCTCGAGTGACCCTCAAGAATGTCGAAGGCCAATTAATGGATATATTGGCAATTAATGGTGATATATATCGGTAAGATACGAATAATCATTTTTATCCGACGGTGATAGCCACTCGCCGTTATTCCTTATGCGACCTCGAGAATCCCGAAGCACTACTTAGGTATATGTTTCTCAACATAACTTCATCTGCAGCTCGCAGAACGAAATTGATTCGCAAACTAACAGACACAACGAAAATCATCCAAAATTAGAATAGCCTCTTCTTGGTCTCGTTGTCCTTCGGTGTTCCTCGAGATGTGTTATCACCCTGTAGCTGATGAGTTTTCACTCTGTCACCACTATTTCTTATGCGACATCCTGTGCACCTCGAGAATCTGGAAGTGTCAATTACGCGGTGTCCAAACTCAACTACATTCGCAGCTTGATGGGTCCCTGAATGAGGTTGTTTCCCAAACTCCCAGACACAAAGAAACTTCCCTGGGCAGACTAAAATGATAGCTATAGTATCACCTCATCTTGGTCTGAAGTGCCCCTCTAGAAGTCCAAAGGACCAATTAATGGATATATTGTCAGGAGACAAATCTCTACATCGGCAAGGTACGAAGAGTCCTTCTAATTTCTGTTCGCTAAAGGCCACAGCATTTTGTTTATTGACATTTCCATGTTATGCATTAACTTGGCACCGAACAAAGCACAGACATCGCGATTCGCGTACCTCCCCGAAGGAAAGTAGTCTCGTCTGCTTCCTATGTTTATCCGTGTTCAAATAATATTTTTTGCTTAAATTATCAATTTCCAGAAGAGTACCATACTTATAATCGAAAACAAATCAATTCAAAATAATATCGATAACATGTTCCTATATTCCTGTATGTATATGGTTTACTAATATCGTTTTCACAACACAATCATCAACATTATTATCATCATTGCAATGTCGTTCCGATAAAAAAAAACCTTGTAACTCTCTTTAGCTATTGAACCCCCAAGATTTACAAATATATTTACTCTTATTCAATTAAAGGTTTGCAAAGCGTATAAATATATATACATATATGCTTACCACAAACCGAACATGGCTACGGCGTTGACAACCACATTAGCTCTGTGGCAAAGCACAAGCCACCGCATGTCATCGTGTATCATCTTCATCGCAACGCCAGGAAGACGAACGACGAACTTAAACAAAATGGAAATACGAACGAACAAATCCGATACCAAATATGATGAATTATACAAACAATAGGGAAGTGGCAAAACTTTGGAGCAACAGTGAAACACAGACACACAAGTATTCACGACTTGTTAAAGGTTGCCAGATCAGTTGTTTGTGGTTGGATAAATACTCAAAGGTTGACAACGTCTAAACAAGTGTAGCGTTGGTAAACCGACTAAATCCATTTCGATTGATCTATGCTAAAGGTTCTCAGATAAATTAGGTGCTAACTTCCAACTGTTTTCTCAAGGATTGTGTATAGTACATATTTCTATGTCCTGTATTGTCCTAGAAATCTTATTTTCGCACAGATCTATATAACCGTTGGCAAGGTCTGTTTAATCCCCTTCGGCCACATGTTTCATTCAAGTCAAGGTCCACAATAAGAGGTATGGATCGAGACAAAGTAAATACGAATCAATACTATATCTGGACATAGCGACTTTTATTGGAACAAACGAGTTTGCCAGGATTCGATCTGCTTTATATAACCTTGTTGCGGAGTTGTCTGTTAAAGGTGGTAACTTTAACAGGCCTTGACTACCAAGGCCGAGCTAAGATCACATGGAGTAACATGGATAATTGTGAAACATCTCATACACAATAGATACACACCTTCTAGAGCGATCGCAGTGCTGACGGGCCGACGAATGAAGCTACAATTCCACGATCAGTGCCCTAGCTACGAGAACGAGGAGTAAGAAGACACGGTTCTGTTAGAAGTGGTATTTTATTGTTCTCTAATTTCAAGTGGATAAACTTGGGCACTTGTGAAATATCCAGACCTGGACTGAATGAACGTAACTGAATTAGGCATATTAGAAGGATAATTGGAAAAAATGAATATATAATTCAACGATAACGGACGTAGCAGCGAGGAAGAAGGTGAGATGGTCGGGCAACTGTTATGCGACTGTCAAAATCTAATAAGTGCTGACGATCCATTGTATATTTGAAAATCTTGATCTTACAATTCAACGATCATTGAGGTTGCTACGGGAACGAAAAAGACGATGGATATTCCCTTATGCAACTGTCCTGCTCTAATAAAACCAAAAGCGCAGGGCTCGGGGAAAAATTATTGACGTTATTGGAGGTCTTTCAGGCAAAACTGTGCTATGCCCGCATTCTTGAAAAACTTCTTCAAACACTTGGACCATTATCCGACTTTAGCACTCCTAAGATGACATGACAAAACCATTCGAGTTATAAATCCCTTTAAAAGGAGTAGGAAAGTGAATACCCAATTGTCGAATAGGAGACTGAGGTATACACTAGAGCGTACCAGGTTACAAGTAAAAAAAAAAAGTTCGCCGTACACCTTCGAATATGAAGTATTATTGAAAGGTAGTTTCAAAAAAATTTTTTTTATTTTTTTATGCCGAACGTAGGGGTCGCGCTTTTACATTTTTCTATATAACTTCTGCATTTATAAACGGATTTTAAAGTGTGATACATCGATGTTTTTGTCCGATTTTTTTGTCTTTGAAGTCATTGAGCTCAAACATGATTCATGATTTTATGCGAGCTTTAATTTTCGATTATTAGAGTGGTACATTAGGGTAGTAGCAACTGAGAAATGATGGGTAAGTACCAGAAGGGGGTGCTTGAGCTCAATGACTTCAAAGACAAAAAAATCGGCCTCGTCGAGACAAAAACATCGATGTATCACACTTTAAAATCCGTTTATAAATACAAGTTATATAAAAAAATGTAAAAGCGCGACCCCTACGTTCGGCATAAAAAAATAAAAATTTTTTTTTTGAAACTACCTTTCAATAATACTTCATATTCGAAGGTGTACGGCGAACTTTTTTTTTGAGGTACGCCCTAGTATACACATCTTCTTCTTCTGTCATCCTTCTCTCCCAATGTGGCGTAGGGTTTCTACTATTCTTCTATATCTATGTCTATTATAGGGTTCTCGGGTGATGTCACTCCAATTATAGTTTGCTGCGCTCAGTTCTTCTTCGATGGTCCTCCTCCGGGTCTTAGCGGAAACACCGGACGATCATTGAGGTTGCTACGGGAACGGGGAGGAAGAGAGAGAGATATTCTCTTATGCGACTGTCCAGCTCTACTAAAAATTACAGCGCAGGGCTCTGGAAGGAAAAATTCTTCACGATATTGGAAATCAATATTGCAGATATTTCAGGAAAAACCGTGCCATGAAGAACTTGGTTGGTTGGTTTACGGGAACGTCAAGTATTGACTGAAGACACCGTTTTCAATGGACCACACCACTCGGAAAGGTCTGTAATATCCAGCTAGAAAGATTGAGATATTTCATTAGATTTTTAATATCAATTTCCGATATCTTGTCAATGACTTGTAGTAAGTGCTTACCAAAGGCCTCGTACCATGGGTTTAAGGAGTGGTCGACTGTCTCTTCTTCGTCGTCGTTGTAGCAGCTACGGCAGTGCTGCAGTGAATTGCAGCTTCATTTGTCGCGCTTGGCTTACAATTGGCCAATGACACTATCACTCTATAAGGAAAACTACTTGACGATCCAAGGAAGAAGATCGGTTATGTAAACCAACCACAATTTATGGACAGCTTCAGATTTTCTTGAACATGGTCTTTCAATAATTCTGGTCGTACTCTTCTTTCATTTTGTGCTATTCTCTATACAGGGGGTACAGCTAGCTCATGGTTTATGAGTTGTAAATACTCTCCACCAAGGCAGTCTTATATATCAAATGAAGTATTTTCTCTCGAACAGAAAATGTGGAAAATGGTGAGAATGACAGAAAAGGACTACTGCCGTGTTTGCCTAAAGGAGAGGAGTACGGAGTATGGACTATGTGGTTGTTGTAGCGTGATTATGTTTGAAGCTTTTGGTTTTGTAGCTGTTCCAGTTTTTGTTGCTGTTGCAAACACAACCTTAATACTCGCGGTTTCTGCTCGCCGCTGTATCCATGCATGCAACACACGACTCTGCCACCGCTCTATTCCATGGTGTTGCTTTTGGCGTTGCAACACAAACTTCTCTCAACGTGGTAAATGGGCAATAGTGACGATGATGTCGGCGATGACGACGACGACGGCGGCGACTACGACGAGGATGTTGTTGCCGCTGTCATAGTTATACAGATTTAACCTTCTTCGTAACAAGATTCACTGCCTAAAGTGCATATGGCTGAGAAGAAGAATGCCTTTTATTTCGAGTGTTGTAAGCTGCTGTTGCAGTTGTGATAGATGATGATGGTTGGTCAGAAGGTTCGTGCTGCTGCTGCTGCCGCCGTTGATGGCGATGCATTGCAATGCAAATAGCAAAGGATCTCCTAACAATCAAGCCGCGTATAGGGACGGTAAATTTAACGACAATGACAACGACTACGATGAGAATTCTAACGACGATGCCTTGGCTGCATATTCGTTCGCATGTGGCGGAGAATGGCGGCTAGCATTGGGAGAATATATATATATGCATATGTATGTATTTTGTGATAATAGAGGGAAGTTGGAGAGGATTTCCACTAAAATAACAGGCGCAGTACGTTGTATCCACATGTAACCGAAAAATCGTAGAAACGGCGTTGTTTTCTCTTCTTGGCGAGATGTGTACATAAGTAGGTTGCAGCTAACAAAGACAACAACGTAGGTTTATGCAAAATTACTTGCGCTTCGCTATTCGCAGGCAGAAACCTACCCTCCGACCAGTGCTGCACCACCACCATACACCAACTGGAAAGCGGGAGGTTGAATAAGTCGGGGAATTTGTTTAGTGTAGAATACTAGCTTGCCCTCTACATAGTGTTAAAAAATCAGCTAGTATAGGTACTACTGGAACCTTGCGTACATGCCCACCAAAACACTCCCTATCCACATGCACATCATGGCAGTGCATCTCCGCTATCTGACACCGGATCTTGTAGAAATATAACATACGGACATCCCCGCATTCTTGAAATACTTCCTTTCACATTTCGACCATTATCCGACTATAGTGCTCCTAAGATGATATCGACAAAGTCATTTGAAGGAAAAAAGAATGACGTGGGAAAGAGGATCTACCAATTGTCTAGTAGGAGACAGATGTATAAACTTCTTCTGTCATCCTTCGCGCTCAATGAGGTATAGGGCCTGTACTATTCTTCTAAAAACTTCTTGAAAAACTTCCTCTCACATTTCGACCATTATCCGACTATAGTACTCCTAAGATGATATCGACAAAGTCATTTGAAGGAAAAAAGAATGACGTGGGAAAGAGGATCTACCACTTGTCGAGTAGGAGACAGATGTATAAACTTCTTCTGTCATCCTTCGCGCTCAATGTGGTATAGGGCCTGTACTATTCTTCTATATCTAACTCTATTAATGACCTCTCGGGTGATGTCACTACAATTATTATTTTCTGCGCTCTGCTCGTATTCCTATGGTTCTTCTCCAGGTCTTAGTGGGAGCACCGGATCGCTAACTACCTTGTGGATTCCACCTTAATGCCTGTCGTCCTTTATTTTGACAGGGTCTTTGAAGTTTATGACCTATCCAGCGTCATTTCCGCTCTCTAATTTCTTCTTCGGCTTCTGTTGAGGTATATACCGATGCCTCAAAAGTGGATTGTGGAGTTGGTTCCGGTATTTTCTCAGAAAAAGCTGGCCTAGCATGTTCATTTCGACTACCTGACAGCTACAGTGTTTTTAGGCGGAAGTCTTCGCAATTAAGGAAGCTTGCAGAAGACTTTCCTCTTCGGGCACAACTGGTCGCATAGGAATCTCAGTGGACAGTCAAGGTACCCTTTTGTCTCTAAGATCTAACCGCATAACATCTACATTAGTTGGTCAGTTAATTGAGGAGCTGTCCAGACTCAACTGTCTGTTTGAAGTAACTCTTATATGGATCCCTGCACATAGGGACTTTTATGGGGACGAATGAGCAGTCGAGATGACGACGATGGACGCAGAGATTTATATGGGAACGAACGAGCAGACGAGATGGCGAGGATGGGATCTACTTTATTAGTAGGTCAGATCATTAAAAAGCTGTCCAGACTGAGCTGCCTGTCTGAGGTCACTCTTATATGGATCACCTGGACATAGGGACTTTTATGGATCTACTTTGATTACCCTTGCTTCGGTGTTGTTCGTAACACCGATAGGGTCTGTTAAAAGTAGTATTCTCATGTACTACCACCCTAGACTGTGCTAATTTCACGAGGGAAAACTTAGATACTTCTCAAATATCCTGTCTCAATGTCTCAAACCTGTCTCAACAAAAACGTGCCAGAGATCTTCTAAGCCGAAGATATCAGTGCTGGCGGGTCATTGGGCAATTGGAAACTATGAGCGACGATTTAAGCTGCAATTCATCGATCACTGCCGTAGCTGCGACAACGAAGAGAAAGAAGAGACAATCGATCAATTGTTATACGACTGCCCAGTTCTAATAAACCCACGACACAGGGACTTTGGAAACACTTACTATACGACACTGACGAGATATCGGAAATTAATATTACTTCTCTCGCAACACCGATAGGGTCTGCATTACCTAGACTGTGCCAATTTCATATGGAAAAACTTAGACAGGTCTTAAGTATCCAGAATAACATGACCATGAGCCAGCGTAAAAGAAATGTATCGAGGCCGATATCACTGCTGATGGTTCATAGACCAAATGCAGAAGAAGAGACAGTCAAGAACTTCTTCTTGCACAGCTCTAATACACCCACTGCCTTTGGGAAGCACTTACTATACGACATTGATGAAATATCAGAGATTTAATCAATCTTTCAGGCTGGATATAATAAACTTTTCCGAGTGTTGTGGATCATTCAAAACTGTGCCTTAAGGCAGTAGTTGATGCACCCATGAGAGCGGTCATGTCAACCAACCAACCATCCATGATAGATATCCACTGGAGTATATTGGACGATATGATACGATCGGAACAATGTCCCACCATACCCCAATTGGAAAGCGACAGGTACAATAAATCCGACAATATAGTTAATAAGGAATGCTAGATATACACTAGCTAATATATGGATGAAGAAGAATGTGCAGAATGATAGTTGGTTCTTTGAAGAAAAACACCTCTCTGTGGTACATCCAGAACTTATCACACGACCCTCTCTATCCGCGAACAACAAAAGACCTTGTACAACGTCGTCGTTTAGTTATCAAAAAACTCAACTCAAGCCAAACCAAACCGACCCGCCGTCTCCCATTTTGATTGACATTCGTTAGATGCAACCTCAACTCGTTTGTTTGTTGCGACATACTCCTCTTGGACTTAAGAGCGTCAAAATGCAACCGACGGGATAGGACGACAGAAGAGAGGAGCACCGTAGGTTCTGTGCCACCCGGTTTCTGGAAAAATCACTTGCATCCTTGCACCCTCAGCTCGAATTTTGTACAAAAACGCACCCATATGAAAAACTAACTACATACTACAACTACTTTCTTTTGACCTTTCATTTGGTGGGGTGCAACAGCTATTGCTGCTGGTGGTGGCAGTATTGTTGTCTCACTTTCCAACACATCCCGACACAGTCGCCTGCGAACGGAGTGTGTGTCGTCTGTGCTTTGTTGGGACTTTGTAAGAACATGCAACTGCCGATGTCGATGTTGTTGCTGTTGGAGATGCGACTGCATCCGTATTAAAATTTAGTCGACAACATCTCTCAGCAGAACAACCCCCCAACATATATAGTACTAGGAATTACAACTGCAGCAACAACAATAACAACTACAACTAAAACAACAGCCATTGAACCATATTTACGTACCACCACCGTGTCGTGTTGCAAGTACTTCATACTTGCTGGCTGGATTGCCAGCCATCACCAGGCCGCTGAATGGGATGGCTGATGATGACTCGGTCTAGTCTACTACTATTACTTTCAACTATTACAACAACATCCAAATACAGTGCAGGAAAAGGAGGAATTAGGTAGGCAGGCCTTCATCAGGCAGTCGATAGGAATGCCAACCGATTTCATCCTAGCTTTGTGAGCATTCTTGTTGTGAAAAACCTAAAATGTTGTCTTCGCGGAGTCTGTTCCAAAGACTATGGAAGGTAAACACAAACTTTATTTATAAACAGAGGTACCACGCAAAGACGCGTCTCTTATCTCAAATCTAGCACTCAACGATATATTGCTGGATTTAGAGAGGCAGGTGGATGTCGTACGTGGGATGTTTCCCTCAACCCTTAGTGACATTCTACAGAATGCTCTAAACAAGCTGGTAAGATGGGCCAGGAGCTTGGTGATTTTGATGTGTATCCGGCCAAACCTGAGAAACACTGGAAGGAGGAAAGTCTGTTGATATCTGTTTTGAATTTCTGAATATCGTAATTGGCGGGAAAGATATTTTCCGAATGTCGATTCCAAATTCTGATAGTTCGGGCGATGAGCAAATTCATCTTGTACACTTGACAACAAATGGGTGCGAGTTCCTGGAATGAAGCGAATATCTTAATAACAAACACCATTAAGGTATCGACTCACAACCTACATTACGACGGTGTCCCAGGAACACAATGGAATTCGATATCCTACCGTCACCTATCAACACCATCGCCCTTCTTTGGACACGGTCAAGTAGCTTTAGGGAAATCCTGGAGCACCTGATCATATGTGAGATTTGTATTCCATCTTTGGTCTGATGAAGGTAATGTAGAAATTTGGGAAGATCAGAGGAAGTGAATTATTTCTTGCACCGCTTTACAAAGTCTAGACACTTGAATGCTTCTTTCTACACATCAAATATATATTTTGTCCAACGGACATCACATTGCATTTTCATGCCTAGTATCAAGAGTATCTGATTGGTCTATGATCGAATGAGTATGAATGATAGAGGTTGTTGTCATCCACGAATGAGTATATTGGACTCGAAGTCCGATGCAGGAGGTCGTCGAAGTTAAAAGAGAAAATTGGTGGGCGAAAGGGCAGAGCCCTGTTTATTTGCGATTAACCCATGCTCATCGGATGAGAACCCATCTACAACAACACATATAGTGCGATTCTGAAGAAGCTCGATATAAATCGAGAGAAATCAGTACCAACACAAAAAGCAATGAGCTTTGATATGAGCGCACCATGCCGGACTCTAGCAAAGGCCTTGGAGATATCTAGAGCAACAACCTTCTCTCACCAAACTGTTGGATGGATCGATTCCACTTTTCGGACGGCAGCTTCATCAGGTCTCCCTTAGATAGATTCCCATGGGAGCCATACTGTCGATCATTAAGTAAGTTATTGGTCTCTAAATACCTCACAAGATTGTGGTTAACCATACTCTCCATAACCTTCTAGATCGCAGAGCAAATCGCAATCCGGCAGAAGTTAGCAGGGTTATTAGCCTCACCTCTTTTGGGTGTAGACCGTATATTCGCAATCTTCCAACGGTGGGAAGACCCTGGACGGTTTGCATGGTTGAAAAGGTTGCGAAGTGGACGGGCAAGGGCACTTACATAGGAAAAGTGCTGAAATGTCATCCGGGCCCGGAAGGGTGCAGAGATGCTACGGATGTACAAGATCTGCTTCATGTTACACATATCAATATAGAAGACAAGCATGCGGCAGCTACAGCGGTAATTATACTCAATACAAAATGTCTGCCTCAAATTCATGAACAGCTCAAGACTGTCGTGCATCTCTTCTGAAGATGGACAAGCAGTCCGATATTCACCTTATTTTGGTACCAGGGCATAGGAACATCCCAGGAAAATGAAGATTCAGCTCTGACAGAATATTCGTGTTCTGGCGAACAACAGGTGGACAGGCCTGGTCACATGCAGAATTGCGAGGATGGCTTGACCAGGATATGACTTAAAAAGAGCGAACAACCTTTTTTCAATTGAAAGATTTTAGCTGTCTACATTGACATCAATATTGACGGGACACTGAGTAATATGTACACATACCCAGGAGCAGGGCATCGAATCCAACGACAACGAGTAGGAGCTGCGTGGACGAGAAGGAGATGCAGAGCGTTGCACACATTCACTGGGTTCTTCTTTCTTTGAGAGCTTAGGCGACTTGTCCAGTATAGACGTCAGAAAGGTGTTTCGCGAGTTCCAATGAGGGGTGGAAAACCCATGGGGACACAATGGATCTATTCTGGTCTAATTGAGTCTGATGCTTACTTTCTGAATGCCACCACAACTTAACATAAACCTTCTTTCACTTGAAAGATTGATGGATCAGAACCGAGGCTGGACACCGTGTCAAACGACTCTTGTAGTAGCTGTGGTGGCGAGGAGGAAAATGAGAGCATTGGGACCTTATCTGTCTCTGTCAAACTATGGCTAATAGACGTTTAGTGACACTGGATTCAGCTTTCTTTGAACGCTTGAGCAACTTGCCCGACTCACACAGATTGGTTCCGTGGAATCTGGTCTAAGTGATGGAAGTGCAGCTTCAGCTCAGGCAGAAGAACAACAGGCAGGACTGGTTAGGTGAGGATGGCCTAACCAAGGTATGACTTAAAAAGCATTTGAAAGATTGATGGGGCATAGGTACACCTTCCAGAGGCTGGGGACGAGCAAGAGAATGAGCGTATTGAAAACCTACTCTGCCTCTGTCCAACTACGTCTAGTGACAATGGGTTCTGCTTTCTCCGAACGTTTGGACGGCGTGGACGGTGGTATAATTGGGTATTTCGCCCAGTTTGGTTCCGCGGTATCCCGTGGCAGTTGGTCTCAGTGAGTTAGACAAGCTGAAGCGTGTTGACTAGGTCGTACTGGGTGCACACTACTTATCATAGACACTACTCCAACGGAATCCTTAGATAGTGGTAACCCTACCTTATTCAAGGTAGTAGTCGAAATATTTGGGTATAACTTCCATCTTGGTAAGGAGTCTATCTAATGATAAGTAATCGATACGTAATGCCTTAAGATGGCCAGTCAGCAGGAAGTGAACCAAAACTTTGTGTGTTGGACTTTGTGGAGGCCTTGCAAAGAAAGGCCTGAAGGCTGACGATGGGCATCTGCCACCACGCCTGGTGTCTGGTGTGTGTTGTTGCAAAAGTGTGCATAGCACTCTGGGCTGCATTTCTCGTTGTGCTCCATAGACCACCTCTACCATTTGCTCCACCAACTAAGTACAACAACAACAGCTCGTCGACAATGCACTAGTCTGTGAGGCAGTGCCTGCTGCTGGTGCTGCCTTGCCACCACTGCACACCACGCCGATGACGACGAGTACTCGACGACGACAACAACGTGTACTACTGCTACAACTACTACTCCTCATGCTGCAGCAAAGCCAACGAAATGAAATGAAAACAACAACACCAGCAGCAACAACAACAACAAGAACAGAAAAACATTCTTCATCTATTCATGCATCCATTTATCGATAGTAAAAAGATATTTTTGCGAGATTTTTTCAGTTTATTGCCACGCTCCGCTGAGGTTTGTGGTGTGTTAGTGTTGTATTCCTCCAACACCACGTTAGTTTTGCAAAAACGTTGTCAACGCCGTCGTAGTAGTCCGTAGTCCAAGTCGCCGTGGTCGCGTCTCCTATGTTGCATATGTATATGTGGCAAAATTATCGTTGTCATCAACAACATTAACATTGGCAACATCATCATCATTATCATCCATGTTATTGGTAACTCGGACCTCATCATCATCATCATCTGCTTCAGCAATATTATTATTATTATTATTATGATCATCAGCAACACCATCATCATCTGCATCAACAATATCAGTATCATCGTCATCATCATCAGCACACTTAGTCAGAGTCTTAAGTTGGAGCTTAGTAGCTGCTAGTCATGCTAGCCAGCCAGCTCTTCAGGATGACGAAGGCGATGATGAAGTTGGCTATATGACTATGGCGGTGGTTTCTATCTTAACCACCTCGTCCTCAACGCCATCGTCATCGTCGCCTTGCCACTACGGCTCGTGTTGTTGGTAAAGTGACAGTAGTCACCGACAACATCACACTCAAGTAGTGGAAAACTCGACTAAACTCTAGACTCTGTCTGCGTGTGTGTCTGTCAAACGTTTGGTCGGTCGGTCGGTCGGTTTGTCTGCCTTGTCTTGTCTATCTATCCACATATCTATGTTTACAGAGAATAAAAAAATCCAAAATCAAATTACAATAAAATAGAAAAATAAACGTAAAGAGAAAGAAGCAAACGCCAAAGGAAAATGGAATGAAAACAAACATATTCAAACAAACAAAAAAAAAGAAAAACAAAAAGAAAAATTGCCAAGAAATAACGACGGCAAATTGTGTGAAACGAGGTTTTTTCGTCTTCTTCATTGTCGTCTCAATTATTGAAAATGTAAACGTAACAAACTAAAGGAGAAAAAGAGGAAAATAATAAAAAGAAAACAAAAGTAATAGTGTTGCAAATTCATAATGTTTGTCACAAGTTATTAACAGAATTTTAAACTACAAAAATAATTACGCTTTTGTATATTGTTTTTGAAATTGTAAACGCTCGTTGACTTCCCATCCCAATCTCCTGCAGTCATTCTTCCCGGAAAGTGAATAATAGAAAATCGTTACAAATGCCGCTCGTCAAACAACGCAAAGTCAGTAAGATGACTCGTTACAAGGTAAATTTTCTGCACATCTTTTTTGTGAAAATTCTCTGAAAAATTATTGGATGTGTTTTTCAACATCTGAAAAAAACTCATTTTTTAACGCACTTTTTACTTCAAAAGGAAATTTGATTGAGTGTAATATTTTATAACGTATTTTTTTTACCCAAAATAGAAATATGTTTCACGAAGTTGTTTGATACATATACTTCCGCGTGTATATGGCTTTCAAGAGGAGTTTTGGAAATTCTTTAAACTATGTAAATGTTAATATTTTCTCTAAACTTCTGGTTAGATGAAGAGAATATGACTCAGTCTAAAAATAATCGTTTGAATTAAATTTTTAAATAACAGCCGATTCATCATGAGGTTTGATTTATAATGTAAAATAACATTAACATCCATGTTATAAATCACATAAATTTGAAACTGAACTTTAAATGTTTATTATCGTTCAAAAGATTTCAATTTCAATTTATTACATTTACTCTTTGATATCATGTAAAGGTTGGGCACGAATTTTGAAATTTCTTTGAGTTTTTTACGTAAAATATGCCAAGTTGTCGAATACGAAAAGCTGCTGAGAACGACGACGAATCGAGTCGCCACGGTTTTCTTTCCCACAGAACGCTGTTTTTCGTAATAGAGCTAAACAATTGGAGACGCTGTTTTGGTATGAGTCTTTCCATGATGACTTGCCAAACTATACTGAACAAAAATGACAAAACAGTTCGATATGACTCATGCGTGATCGGTCAAAAAAGCCTATTGCAAATCAAACCTCACGATGCAATCAAACCATGTGTTCGGTCTGCTCCATGCGGGTCACCCAGAGAGTTTACTCGGTGATGTGCATCGAGTGCCATGAATGGGTAAATATGCGCTGTTCGCTACTTGGGAGAGTCAGGGACTACTTCACGACTCCAGTCGTCTAGTCTGACTCCAGATGTCCAATCTGTATTGCACCCACTACAGCGCCACTGTCCCATTAGGCTACGACACCTAAATATCCATTGCCCGTGGCCACTGAACCCTCTTCACCATCCCCGAAATGTCCGGCGGGTTTGATACCCGCATCCTGAATGCCTATTAGGCGAGTTTTCCGCGCCTTTGGACAGTACTGCAGCCCTATTGACATCTCACCGGAAACGGTACTCCAGGCCATCTGGGTTACTAAGGACTCTACTGCTATCGGACCGTATGGATTGACCTCGAAGATGTTGTAACGTGTTGGAAGAAATGGAGCTTGTTCCTTGCCCATACTTTCAACATGATCCTTAGAACCTTTTAGATCCCGCATATGTTGAAGCTTGGGAAGATCATCTCTGTACCGAAACGTGGAAACCGGCAAACCATGAACCACATATCGACCAATATCGACCTTCCTATACCCAGTGGTGAAGATTATGGAGGCGAACCAGTTGCCCAATTTCACGGAACATCAATGGTCGAACACCAGCATGATTTCCGCACAGCACGATACTATGTGATAACGCGGCCGATACAGCAGAAGGATTGAATAGTAGAAGGCAGCATAAGCGATCCATCGTCGTCGCACTAGACATTGCAATAGCATTTGAAAGTGACATCATTCGTGGAAACCACAAGAGATGGTTGGCGACCTTCATGGTTAGTAGAGAGTCCTGCGTTGAGTTCGGCGGTAACATGTCGTTCCCTGATGCGGAACAAGCAAGCGGACGACCCAGGTCAGAGCGCCCCTACTCCCCCCAGATGTCAGTTTGGGGACATATGCGAACAACTGTGCCATATTGTAAACAAGGACCTTGAACTTAAGGATTTCTCCGATAGGCACCTCTCGGTCTCTGCCCCGAAGTTGACGACCACGCTATTTAAAACGTGGACCAAGGAGATGATTCAAAAACTTAATGTCTACATACGTATCCAGGGCATCCCCATGGCCAAGAACTCTAAAATTCTTGACGTTACTTTCAATAATTTATTCCTCTTCTGCAGACATGCCGAGACTGTAGCCTAGAAGAAGATCCTGAAGGCGCTGACGTGTTGTACGTGAGGAAATATAACGAGACGGAAAGATAAAACGGCCGTTGGACGTCCCCTTATTGACAACGGAGCCTCGGCCTGGATAGCCGCGCATTAGCGATACACAATGGAGAAACCTCCAGATGTTGCAGAATATAGCGCTTAGAGTAGTCACTGAATGTCACTCGGAGACGCCAGAGAAACACCTGCACCATGAAACGCGAATGCTATCTGTAAGAGCCCACTGCACCCTCCCTACCCGTCAGTACCTGATAATGTGTGGGGATGCGAGCCACCCCAACAATGATACCAGTATGAGAGATCTCTCTGAGAGAGTCAGCCCTATAAGTACAACTTCAGGAGAGACAGGGATACTATCCAGTAACTTACCAAGGATACTAGATGTAGGCACTGGGACGGGCACATACGAAAGCTGTCCAAGTGGCCCTATCGCTGAGTCCATGCTGTGTAATGCTTGGTGTAAAACCGCCCCCATACACACGATAATGAGAGAATCGATTCTGTCGCAGCTCCGAACTGGTATCTCAAGGCATCTGTTAGTTAGCTCCAGGAAAAAGGAGATGAATGTACCAGGTGTGGTCACCCTCCACACGTGCCTTCAAGAACGACGGACCTGACGCCTGAGTCACTGTGGAATTCGATTTGGTTACGCTAAACCGCACTATTTTGGAAGTTTCGAAAAATGCATGAGCCAAAAAGTGGGGGTGATGTTTGATAAAAATTTCGTGGAGGGAAAATTAATGAGGATCGGTCTTATATTTAAACCGTCCGGGGGCCACTCCGAGGCAGTTTGTTTTGGCTTTTTGTGTATTTGTACACCTTTTCTTCCAGCTTTCATCCCCATGGGCGCCCACCGAATTATTCCGAACCTCACAAAATTAGGGGTTCTAGCATATCGAAATCGAAAAGTCGTGCACTATCCCAACTCTAATGTTGATACGTAGATGTCTCCATTAGTTTCTTTCTTTTTTTTCATTATTTTTTCAAACACTATACATACAAATTCTAAGGGGCTAAAACAACAAAGACATGTTAATGATTACATTTTCTGTGTTGCCGCTGTACCCAATTTTAATCGTTAGTACGGTCCATATAATTTAATGTTTGAAGATTATTTCATGCAAATGTTCACCTTGACTGCGCCTCAAATGGTCCATACGCTTAGTCCAATTTTGGCATACTCTTTCTAAATTTTCGGCCGGTATCTCACGAATAAATGCTTCAATGTTGTCTTCCAATGCGTCAATTGAAGCGGGCTTGTCTGTATAGACATGAGCTTTAACATAGCCCCACAAAAAATAGTCTAAATGTTTTAAATCGCACGATCTAGGCGGCCAATTGACCGGTCCCGAACGTGAAATAAAATGTTCACCGAACTCGCTTCCCAATAAGTCCATTGTTGCGCGTGCTGTGTGGCATGTTGGATATCATCTCACGGTAGCGCTCACCATTCACAGTTACGTTACGATCCGCATCATCTTTGAAGAAGTACGGTCCAATGATGCCACCAGCCCATAAATCGCACCACACTGTGACTTTTTCTGGATGCATTGGTAGCTCTTGCAATGCTTCTGGCTGATATTCACTCCAAAATCGACAATTCTGCCTATTTACGTACCCATTGAGCCAAAAATGAGCTTCGTCGCTGAACACAATTTTAGGGTAAAAAAGTGGATAGAAGCGCGCGATGAACTTTCTTAACAGAGCATGCATTTTGATAATAAAATTCAATAATTTGCCAGCGTTGTTCGTTTGTAAGACGATACATGGTTAAATTATAGACCAAACTGAAGATGTTTGACAGTGAAACAAAACACGAAACGTGCGTCAGCTGTTTAAACCAGTGTTGCCAAAAAGATAATAGCTAAAAAATCACCCTTTATAATGGCGATTGGATTTTATTCAGATTTAGGAATGCTAAATATTTGTAGGTATACCAACGATGCGTTAAGTTTTTTCTGTGTACAATTAAGTACCGTGGAGAATATTCTTTTCTAAATGTCTTGCCCTTGAAAATGCTCAAAAATACTATCACTTTTAACAACTATCGATTCAAGGGGTAGATTGTTTTTCACAAACTAAACATTTAATAACGTTCTGCCACACGCCCATGATCTCAATCCAGTCAAAAATTTTCCACGAAATTAATTCATGTGATTAATTCGCTTCGCTCGGTTTTATTCGGCGGCATGGTGTGTATGAGTGTGCTTTTACACCATAATTGGCGTTGCTACATAAAAATATTAAGTTTTCCCACACTAAATTCCTATAAAATGTAAGCCAAAACGACGACGGACAACGAGAAGAGCTGAAAACATAAAACAAAAGGCAAACAGCAACTACAAAAGCGAACAGGCAGAAGGAGAAAAAAACAGCGAAATGATTAAACAATAGTTAGCATATGAACAAAAGCAAAACTAATCATTATTTCATTTCACTTCACTCAGCGATTCTCAACTGTGCTACCTACCACGGCCGATAGCCGATGAAGCTGCCGTCAGAGATTCCCAAAAACGGCCGCCGCCAAAGCAACAAACAAAACAAACGTTGTGTGCCAAACTACTCGCCGAAGATTGGAAGCCGCTGCGGCATTGGAGATATACGAGTACCAGGTACTAAATACAGCTCTGCTGCTGCAGCAAGAGCAAACAACAAACGAATGAACAACTCACAAAACGCTGACTTGACTGACTGAACACAACACAAAACACATGTATGGTAGGTAGGTAGGTAGGTACTTTCTCTCGATTACATTTGCAAATACTCACAATTCGCATAATCGCTGTCGGTTCGCTCGCTGGCTGGCTGGCTGACTTGAAGTTGGTCGTTCGTTCAGTCGGTCGGTCGAGGTCTCTTCTTTCTGTAGGTATTGCTTTTTTCCCTCCGATTTTGCAAGTTCGATGAACTTTTATGCTGCAGCAACAACCAACAACATTAACATGAACAGCACTAATGTCGGTGTTCGGTACTCAGTGTTGCTGTTGTTGTAGTTTCGAATATGCTTCTATTGCTGTTGGCCTTTCATTACATTCTGGTTATCCATTGCACAGTGATTGGAAAATGAAATTTTTATGGGTGGTGCGGAAAAAGCACGGGAAGAGTATGATATTCGAGGTCCCCCATAATCTGTGTACATTTTTGGATAGAGAACCTCAAAATAAGAAGAAAATTTGATGGACATGTTATCGATATCATGCTTAGTTATCGAGTAGTCGAACGCCGAAAGTTAGAAACAAATTGATTTTTTCCTTCCAATGAGAACAATTTCGAAAATTAGAGGAAGAAATCGATACATTTTTAGTTATCGATTGTGAAAATTTGACAAAAGTAATGTTTAGTTTTTATATAAAAAGATTTAAAATTTCATTTTTTTAGGTTATTACATACATTTCAAAGATAACTAAAAATTGATAAATCAAAGATAACGCCTTTGCGCTCTTTGGAGATTTATTTCTTACTTTGAGAACATAGATCGGTGTCTAATTCGAGCATACATCCTTTCTTGTTTAAATTCATTGTTATACAAAAACAAGTAAAAACGGCGCTAAGTTCGGCCGGGTCGAACTTTATATACCCTCCACCATGGATTGCATTCCACAGAGGTTGTCGGTTTTCGTAGAAGTCCAGTAATATTTCAAGAAAATATAATTTTTTTAAAATAGCCAAACCAAAACAAATACAAACATTGAAAAATTAATTTTATAACTAAATATAATATTTTAATTATTTCAAACCACGTTTATAAGGTAATGCTACCAATACGCCAATTCAAAAAATAAATATTCTTATATTTATATTTTCAAAAATATTTTCAAAGCCATAAATATTGGTAGATAGTGGTGCTAAAGTTGGTTGTATTTCCATTCTATTTGAATTCCAAAAGTAAAAATTTTGAAAATCCATTATCAGACGTACATAGTGCAAAATAACCTAACTTCATGAATTTGGAAAAAAAAACTTTTTATTTTGCGTGTCTATGCAGTCAGAGGAATGTATACACAGAATTCCATGATTCCAGCTGCGCCCTTTGGTTGGTACCATTTTTACCCCTTGACGTTTCTACGCAATTAGAATTTTATCATTCTAGCTGTAGTCGTTTAGTTGGTATTATTTTTATCCCTCTGTACAATTGTATCCTTTGGAAGTTGAAAATTTGTCTATTTTCCGTGTCTACGCAGTCAGAGGAATGTATACTCCGAATTTCATGACTCTAGCTGCGGTCATTTGATTGGTACTATTTTTATCCCCTTTTTTCATTTTATACCCAAAAAGTACGAATTTCGAAAAATCAGTTTATTTTCCGTGTCTACACACTCAGAAGAATGTATACTCCGAATTTCATGACTCTACCTGCAGTCATTAGATTGGTACTATTTTTATCCCCTTTTTCATTTTAACCCCAAAAAGTACGAATTTTGAAAAATCCGTATATTTTACTTATCTATCAGAGGAATGTATACACCGAATTTCATTATTCTAGGTACAGCCGTTTGGTTGGTACCATTTTTATCCCTCTATTCCTATTTTACCCCTTAAAAGTACGAATTTGGAAAAAAATACTTTTATATTATCTATCTACTCAATTAGAGGAATGTACACACCGAATTTCGTGTTTCTAGCTGTTGTCGTTTAATATGTACCATTTTTATCCATTTTTTGCCCCATAATGAATCACTTTATGGTGCACGTTTTTGCTATAAGGGGAATGCGCATACCAAATATCAAGCAAATATAAACAGACATATTCAAAAAACATACGTAAACTCGCTAAAATATTACGGATTATTATGGGTATTTTTAGTCCTTGTGAGGGAAAAATTTTTCCCTTTGGTCCGATTTCGCCCCATTTCAATCCCAACCGATCTACGACTGTAAGACGCATTTATGGAAAATTTGAACGTTCTAGCTCCTTTCGTTTAGATGCTAGCGTGCTTTCAACAGACGGACGGGCGGACGGACGGATATGGCTAGATCGTCTTAGAATTTTATGACGATCAAGAATATATATACTTTATAGGGTCTCAGGTCGATATTTCAAGGTGTTACAAACGGAATGACAAATTTAGTATACCCCCATCCTGGAGGTGGAGGGTATAAAAAATAACTTTCTTCCTTCCCATGAGAGCAAATTCGAATATTAGAGGAAGAAATCGATAACTTTTTAGTTATCGATCGTGAAATTCGATAAAAGTAATGTTTATTTTTTTATTTTATTTTTTTTGTAGGTAAGTCTGTAAAAAATAATCATTACATACATTTAGAAGAAAACTAAAAATGAAAAAAATGATAATATAATGAAAAAATAATATAATATAATGAAAAAAAAAAAAAATAATTGATAATAATTTCCTCTAGGTTCCTCTAGGCGCTATTTGGAGATTTAACTCTTACTTTGAGAACATAGATCGGTGTATAATTTTAGCATATATCCTTTCTTGTTTAAATTCATTTTTATAATTGTCCATCGCATTGACAATTTCCTATTCCAAAGTCTACAACTTCTCTCTAGAGCCAAAATATTCTCCAGATTCTCCGGTTCATCCAATGTAAATATTTCCAAAGACTTTTCAAATTTCAAAATGTTCACGGAATTAATCGAGTGTGGAATTGAACAGTCTCGAGACACCAAATAAGAAAAAATAAAAACAACATTTTTGTTTAAATACATATATTTTAAAAATTAAAAATGCTGAAAATAAAAAATAAGTATTGCATACATCAATTAACCAAATTAATGGCCATATGAATTCAGGTTTATGTTTGACATTTGCAAAATGGGACGCTATACGCTCGTTAAAAACTTTCTTCTAAAGTAGTGAGCCTTTAACGCAAACTGTAAGAAATTTACGTAGAAAATCTTCGAGAAGAGATCGGCCTTCAATACAGTTTGTGCTTTAATTTGTGAAGCGAGTTCATGAAAATGGATCGTGGATGGGGTACTGCCGAGCTGTGTTCCATTAGTAAATGGCAAAGTTCAACCTTTCCAATGAAACCAGAAATTCAAAAAAATAATCAGTCCTTTTTGTATAGCCGATTAAAATTTAACATTTTAAATGGTTCACCATGCACTTACATACAGTCACTCCAAAAAATGAGTGCTCACCTCATTAATGAAAGTTAAAATTAAATTTTAACTAAACTTTTTAACTATCAACAATATTTTAATGATTGATTTGTATTCCTTCTGATGCGTATTTGAATGTTACAAATATAAATATTTGAAATGATACTCAGAGTCTTTAAAATAGCAACAACAATAAAATAAGTCCTCAATTTTAGCTCGAAAAAGTGAGTGCTCATTTACGTATATTTAAATAACGGGTCAAAATAGCGGGACCCAAACCAGGTTTTGGAACAGAAATCATGGGATTAGATGTGTTGAAGCCAGTCAGTGAGAAATTTATTATTATTTAGACATATATCAAAGTATTATTATTTAGACATATATCCAAGTATTTTCGAAATGACCTCTAAACGTAAAGAAACAGCGGAACCCGAGCGAAAAATTATAATACATTTGCGAGAGAGCAATAAATCTTTACGCCAAATCGACAAAATAGTGAAAAGACCTTATTCAACTGTAAAAAAATCATCGATAAGTACAACAATACCAAAAAAAAATTAAGAATAATGCACGATCCGGTCGTCCAAAAATTCTAACGGAAACTGAAAAAAGATATATTGTTCGAGAAATTAAAAAAAAATTCCAAAGTCCTAGCAACACAGTTAACTAAATCATTAAATGTTTGCTTCGATAAACGTGTATGTGTTAATACGGTTCGTAATGTCCTGTATCATGCCGGTTATCATGGTCGCATTCCTCGAAAGAAGCCTTATATCAGCAAGGTCAATAAGAAAAAGGGTCTAGTGTATGCCAAATCTCATGTAAATGATTCAATGGACTTGTGGAATCGAATAGTTTTTACAGATGAAAGTAAATTCAATATCCATGGTAACGACGGAAGATGTAAAATATGGAGAAAGACCAATGAGGAATTCACGAAAAAAATATTGATTCCAACGTTTAAACATGGGAGAGGGTCAGTGCTTGTATGGGGTTGTATGAGTGCAGGTGGTACCGGATCATTGCACATTATTGATGGTATTATGGACCACAAAAAGTATATTGACATTTTAAAAACCCATCTCCAGCCCAGCATACAAAAAATGGGTCTACCATCCAATTATATATTTACTCAGGATAATGACCCGAAGCACACTGCTTATAACACTAAGATATGGCTTCTATATAACACACCCAAATGGATGGAAACACCTTCCCCAATCACCCGATATAAACCCCATTGAGAATATATGGGACCATTTAGAGAGAAAAATCCGTGAAAGGGATATTCGGAAAAGACATGAATTGATCAATGCCTTGAAGATAGAATGGGAGAAAATTTCAAGTGATGTGACTCAATACGTCTGTATACGTCTGTCCTGACCGACGCACAGTGGATTAGGATCAAATTTCATGAGCAATAATTCATATCGCCACTCGATAGGGGGCTCCCATACAAAAAATATTTTTTTTTTTACAAAATTTTTTCCCACCGCTCTTACTGGCCCAAGGTACACCCATATTTTCTCCGAACATACTTACCTCCTATCAACGTCAACGCTTAGGGTGGTCCCCATACGAATTTTTTATATTTCCGTTTCATGGACAAAAACAAAAAAAAATGATTTGCTTCAAATTTAATTTTTTGATACCGCCTTAAGGTTATAGTCATATGAAAATTAAATATAATTTGAAAAATTCGCAACTATTTTTTCATAGAAATAGATTTTTGGGATCCAGAGACAATTTTTAGACGGAATTGAATATTCGTAAATTAATATTAAAAATATTAATTTTATTTTTCAAAAATGGGTGTAAAATATTATAAATATATTCGAAACAATCCAAGCTATCGAGGTAAAAAATCACACCGCTTGAAATGGCTCATTTTGAATATTAAAAAAAAAATTATTTATTTCGCCTTTGTCGAACCGTTTCTCATTCTTCCACATTCATTTTGTGATTTCCTAGCTTTATCATCGTCTTGTGTTTGTAATAAATATTTAAAAATATTAAATGTGTGAATTTGGACCAACATATCTTTTTTCATTCAAATTTATTTAAGGAATAAAATACAGTAGTATCTCGATATAACGATCTATATATTGTCAGACCATAACGATGTGATCGAATAATTTTTTTACTCGTTTATTTGATACTAGGGGTTTGAATATCTTACTGATATAATTTTATTTATTTTTTTCCTTAGACAAGTATAAAACATAAAAAAAGAATGTTTCTAAAAAAATCATAGTCATGGATGTTTTTGTCCGATTTCGAATGAAATGGATCATATTTATTATCATAAACAGTAACAAATAAAAGTAACTATATAATTCATATCGACTCGGAATGCAAGAGAAAAATAACCAAATTAATCGAATTCATTGCATGAAATAAACACAAATTTACGAAGATTGAAAAAAAAATATTTGATTGTTGTTTGCTTTTGATGAACCACTAAACTATTGCGGATGGCTTCTTCTTGCAGTTCTCTTAAGACTATCGATTTCGAAGAATCTATATTATTTTGTTCACTCCACTTGATGCACATTTCAAAATGTTTTATCACGTCCGAATGTTTTACTTTCGGTTGCTCCTTCTCCAGAATTTCATTTTCTTCTTTCTTTCTTTCTTTCCTATTGGTTTAAGTCTTCAGACGAAAGTTCGTTATTTGGAAAAATCGTGTTTAGCAATGCACTCCATTTCTAATGCCAATTATAACCTCATCTTGAAGCAAAAGGGTGGCTAATGGAAGATCGTCCTCTTCTTCAAAATCTTCCAGTTTCGTAAAAAGCTTATTCCAGCAATTGGCAATTGAGGATTGTTATAAAGATTTATGTGCCAAAGATATCATATTTGTTGCATAATATAAATCAAGACCTTTTAAAAAATCTAAAACGTCGTGAGTTTCTGATGATATAAGTCTAGATAGCAGACTATTTTTATAATGCAATTTTAGAAAACGAATCGCAATCTGATCCATAGGTTGTATAAGCGGTGTACCGTTTGGTGGCAAGTACATGACCCAAATTTTCCCATCAATCGTTTCCTTAATTAATTCTTCGGCAGGAGGATGACAAGGCGCATTATCTAATAGCAATAAAGCCTTTTTTGGCAAATGGTTCTTCTCAAGGTATGACTCGACCTGTGGAACAAACATATCAAAAAATCATTTCTTGAAAATGAATGACGTCATCCACGCGTTTTTTGAAGAGGCATAATCCACGGGTAAAACTTTATTGCGGAATCATCGTGGATTTTTTGACTTTCCAACTAGAAGAGGCCTAATTTTCTTATTATCACTGACATTGCAACACACCAGCGATATTCTTTGTTCAGAAAGCTTTCTTCTAGGAGCTGTCTTTTCTCCAGCGTGTACGTATTTTTTCTCGGGTAACATTTTCCTGTAAAGCGCTGTTTCATCGGCATTTAAGATGACATCTTTACACAAATTGTGTACCTCAACAATATGCATGAGCTTTCTTTTGAAAGGCTCCACTAACTAAGTCTACTCTTGAAGATAGTTTTTCTCCGCTTTGCTTTAATAATCGAATGCCAAATTTTCTCTTAAATCGACTTAACTATCCTTAGCTAGAGTTAAAGTGACCACCGTATAGTTGCTTATGTACTTATTTTGCTTTTGTTTGCAGTATTGCGCCACTGATAGGGATATGGTTTTTACGCTGAGCTTGAAACCATGAAAACAGCCTTGTTTCCATCCTAGCAAATTCTCCTGTTTTCTGTTTCTTGTTTTTACATCCAAAATTGGTTTCATCCATACTTTGTAAAATTTTATTTCCAGATTTTATAATTGTCGATACAGTCGACTGGGACAAACAATATTTCGTCTGTAGGGTCTTTGGTGATCTTGATCTTTCTTGCTGGCATTTATATGTTTACCCTTCTACGATCTCATCAAGAATAACCAAAATACATACAACCAACAGAAAAAATCATATCGGTACTTTGTTTTTGCTTGTAAATTCCTCTGTTTTTCCTGGGAATTCATTGAGAGGATGATTTGATCCCGGCTGAAGGACAGTAAAAGCTGCAAAACCCATATTCTACGTAGCTTAGGCTTTGGACATACACCAGTGGGATCGTGGTTCAGAAGACATGAAATTTCACATGATCTATGCACATCTTTTTCTGTTTGAAAAAATACAGAATTAATTCAAAAAAGTCGGGTCGAAACCACTGTGCGTTGGATGTGTTATCGGGCCTTGATTTTGAAATCGGGGTCAACTTTTGCAATTCATAGCTAGATTGTGCTGCACATCTATGGCTATGAATTAGCTGTATTCGGACCGCTTCAGACTACAATTCTGTGTGGCAGACATTCTATTGCGACACCAGATCAGCAGATATTAAAACCTCGAAAATTCAATTAATTTTCATTATGATCGCACCGAACGAATGGCAAAGAAACAATCATCACAACTATATTCAAAGCACTGTGCATCTATCGTCTACATTGGATGGTGTGTTGTGTGTTTTGGTTGTCATGTCGTTGTACATAGATTTGACCTGACCTAAAATATAAAAATTTCAGTGTTGCTGCTATGGCCGCTGTTGCTGTTGTCGTCGTCGTCGTCGTACCTAATGTGGAACAAATTCAACAGCTTTGCTGTCCTAAACATGAATAGAAGGCGACAGCAGCAGCACCACCAACGCCGACCAACATATTGCACCGACCTCAACTGAATGTTGTGCCCGTTGTGTGGCTGTGTCATTCAGCCAAGCAAAGCTTTCATACTCTGCCAGAGACCCCATCTATATTGGGTTGTGGATGTCGTCCACGGCGGCAACACCGACCCCATAGCGAGCGTATCATCACAGCGCAGTGTTAGTTACTCTTCTTTCGGCCGTGTTTGTCGTTGCTCTTTGTTTTTGTTGGCTTACGAACATTCATATTTTTTGGCGTTTTTTCTGCCCCTGAAGCCGCCTGCAACCGCATTAGAATGTGCGACATTATTTTTGTAAAACTCTCTAGTAGTTTTGTAGTTTTCGCCTCAAACTGATTTTTCATTATCACTTTAGTTAGTTGTGACGACGACGGCGGCCGTAGTATTAGGGGGATAATTATATTTCGGGCAGTTAACCTAAATTTTCTAGACGCTTCAGAATTGAGTCAGTCAGTGGGGTTTTACCTTTTTCCGTTTACAATTTTAACCTGTTGCATGAAACAGAATTGAGATGTCATATATCTTTTAATATGTATATTTTTGTGTACATTTTATGTGTAAAATTGTTTTGTATTTTTCTTATAAGCTTCGAGAATTTTCTCACTTTTGTGGGCCAATCTTGATACTTCAAAAATATAGATTTTATGAAGAAAATATGAATACTTTACAATTAAACTCTTTTTGCTTCACCTGAAATATTAGGAAAATGTGGTATTCGTCATTTTGCATTTGCTTGAATTGCTTTGAATTGTACTACCCAGCAAAAACTTGGTAATGGCACCTCATTATTTTTATCATTACCTAGTAATGACTGCTCGTTACGCCTTACATTATTTTGAAGTATTAAATCATTACTTCCTTATACTGGTCCTAAATTCTGTATTCTGGTTGTTAACAAAGTCGATATAAAATGTATAATTTAATAAAAATGTTGTTTTCATCACTTATTAAGCTCATTATTGATAATACATTATTTGGCTAATTTTTCTACTGAGGCCACTTATTTTACAACTCCTTTAGAACTACTTATTTATTAACTTCTCGTAAGCGTGCATGGAAGTACTTATTTTTTACAATCCCTTTATAGAAATAATTAGAAACGGATCCGAAAAATAAGTAATTACTTGGTAATGCGAGTTTTTGCTGGGTATAAGCATAATAATTGGTCGGATCAGTAGAATATGACCAGTTCTCATAAAAAATATTTATTCAGACAATTAATTCTCGAAATTGAATTTTACCCACGGACATAGTTGCTAGAACCATTTTATTTCTTCTGATCTTTGATCAAAAGTAAGGAATGGCGGTTATTTTTCCAAAAGGCATCTCATTTTTGGAATTTGGTTGGTACCCTTTTTTCCATTTTAACCCCAAAAAGTACAAATTTCGAAAAATCCGTTTATTTTACTTGTCTACGCAATCAGAGGAATATTTAAACTGAATTTCATTATTCTAGGTGCAGTCGTTTGGTTGGAACCATTTTTATCCCTCTATTCCCATTTTACCCCTTAGAAGTACGAAATTGGAATAAATACTTTTATGTTATGTATCCACTCAATTAGAGGAATGTACACACCGAATTTCGTGTTTCTAGCTGCTGTCGTTTCATATGCTTAAATACTCTAAAATATTAGGGGTTATTATGGGTATTTTTAGTCCTTGTGAGGGAAAAATGTTTCCCTTTGGGCCGATTTCGCCCAGTTTCAATCCCAACCGATCTACGACTACAAGTCACATTTATGGAAAATTGAGACATCCTAGCTCCATTCGTTTAGATGCTAGCGTGCTTTCAACAGACGGACGGACGGACATGGCTAGATCCTCTTAGAATCAAGAATAGGGTCTCAGGTCGATATTTCAAGGTGTTACAAACGGAATGACAAAATTAGTATACCCCATCCTGGAGGTGGAGGGTATAAAAATATGGTTGGGGTGATCATAATGGAAGGGTATCATGCATGATTGGAGTTATAATTGTAGCGAATCATATTATAGTTATCATGTTATGATCATAGTAAGTTATTATTCATTTTTTTAAGGATTACAATCATATTATTATCATATATCAACTATGTTATGCTTGCCCAAACCATATTATTGTTAAAATTTAAGCAAAAAATAAAATAATATGATTGCGAAAAAATGTGATTGTAGAGAACATATAATAGTTGCCGTGATCATGTTCAGCCATATTTTTTCTTTGCGTGTAGGAATCTTTGGAGACAGAGAGGCTACCGTTTTGTCTTTAAGATCTAACTGCATGACATCATCTACAATAATGAGCTGCCTAGACTGATTTGTCTGTCAGAAGTCAACCATTTAGGTATACCCGGCCATGGAGACTTTCATGGGGACGAACGAGATCGAAGCAATTAAATCTATGGCAGGGAGTCCTCGCGAAACAATTACTTTACGACACGGGAATTGCTGATATTGGAGATATTATCAGAACATCGGAAACTATAGGAAACTTATAGGAAAGTTTTTCAAAAAAACACATAAAATTCAGAAAAAAGCATGAAAACTTTATTTGAATGGATAGTACGGCCCATATAATTTAATGTTTGAAGATTATTTAATGCAAATGTTGACCTTGACTGCGCCTCAAATGGTCCATCCGCTTAGTCCAATTTTGGCATTTCCACGTTTTTGAGCAACAGAGGCCCAATTGCTGCGAACGGCGACGAATCGATAATTTATGGTCATCATTAACACTGGCCGATACAGCTGCGATATTTTCTTCAGTTCGCACTCTACGTAAGCGTGTTGGTGGTTTAATGTCCAACAATGTAAATTTGGTGCGAAATTTAGTCACAATAGCCCGAATAGCCGCTTCAGTGGGTCGATTAAACTGACCATAAAATGGAAGCGCGCGATGAACTTTCTTAACAGAGCACGCATTTTGATAATAAAATTCAATAATTTGCAAGCGTTGTTCGTTTGTAAGACGATTCATGGTTAAATTATAGAAGATGTTTGACAGTGAAACAAAACACGAAACGGGCGTCAGCTGTTTAAACCAGTGTTGCCAAAAAGATAATAGCTAAAAAATCACCCTTTAGTTAGGCTCTAAAATTTTCGATCTTGACCACCTTCATGCCCACATTTTATTTAATGGGAAACTAGACCTGAGGTTTGAAATATTTTTTACAAAAAATAAATTAATTAAAAATCAAAATATAATAGTATTATTTAATTTATATATACGAAAAAAAAGCAGAGTAATAAATTGCATTACCCTTTTTGTTGCGTCATGGGGTATGTGGGACCAGGTAGAGAATCACCACCCACTACATTTGTATTGCCCCGAGACTACTTTATAAATCACCTCTGGTGATATTTGGTTCCTCACTCAGCTATACAATTATAAGTACTAAAAACTCGTCGACAAGAATACTTGCTTCTGGTCGTTCAAGGGTTAACGCAGTACTTGAAAGAAATTAATATCAAGTCCCGAATTTGAATGGGAAACTGCTTTCGGCGACTTGAGAAGTCGTTCAACAAGAAGGGCATAATGCAACTGAAGTTGGCGAAAAGTCGAGAGAACTAGCCTAGTTGAAGTCAGCTCAACAGACCCAGCAAAAACTTTGTAATGGCACCTCATTATTATTGGTATTACCTAGTAATGAGAGCCCATTACGCCCTGCATTATTTTGAAGTTATGAAATAATGACCCCCTTATAATGGTTTAAATAAGTAGTTATTGGTAACAAAACATCCATATTTTGCTATACATTGAGTTGCGTGCATCTTTGTCTTCCAGTCATTTCGATGCTGCCGCGACCGTCGATGAAGCAAATTTAGTTGCTTCATTTCAATCGAAGCGTGCACATCCCCGCAAAAACTTGGTAATGATACCTCATTATTTTTAGCATTACCTAGTAATGACAGCTCGTTACGCCCTGCATTATTTTGTAGTATGAAATAATTACTTCCTTATAATGGTTTAAATAGGTAGTTATTGGTAAGTTAAATTTCATAGAACTTCAGATTTTAAAAATTAATTTTCTGTGATGAGTCAGTGAATAGCAGTGCTGTTGTTATCGCAGCTTAGTTATCCAGGTTTAAAGAAAATCAGTCCTAAATTCTGTATTCAGATTGTTAAAAAGTCGATGCAAAATATATAATTTAATAAAAATATTGTTTTCATCACTTAATACATTATTTGGCTAATCTTTCTACTGAGGCCACTTATTTTACAACTCCTTCAGAACTACTTATTTATTAACTTCTCGTAAGCGTGCGTGGAAGTACTTATTTTTTTACAATCCCTTTATAAAAATAATTAGAAACGGATCCGAAAAATAAGTAGTGAAGGTTTTTGGTTTTGCCTTATTTCCCACATTACTTGGTAAAGAGAGTTTTTTTGCTGGGGAGTTATACAAAATTGCGGCTCTCGGATTGAGTTTGATCACAGAAGCCATTATGGTACAATTTCCGTCATGTCTTACACACAACTTTTTATATTCAAATTTTTAATTCTTATGCTCTTAATGTATAACCCTTTAGATACACAAGAATCTCGACTACTTTCCACATGATACCATACATTTTTGTTTAATTATTCTCTTTCGAAAAAAATTCTGCAATCCTTGCATTGTGTATAGCCTGCCCTATGACACATGTCTGCAATTCCCTGGAGTTCAAGCTGTGATGATTTATTTTAGTTTTTATTTTAGAGAATTGTATTGTGTGTGTGTGCAACAAATAAAGAAACATTTTACTTTTTTTCCCAAAGTAGTTCTCATTGAAATTGATTGTTTCTTTATCAAGAGCTGGAATAGGCACCTACAATAGGGGTGTGTTTGTCGTCGATAAAATGGGATACATATTTATATGTATACATATGTGAATGAATGTATGTAGATGTATGTGCATGAGGCACCGATTGGAGGAGGACATCCTCATCCTCATCACCAGCAACATCGTTGGGGACACAGGGGCAGCAGCAACAGCATCCACTGCTATTGCCACCCGGCTTAAAATGTGAATTACATACGGTCGGTTTTTGGTGCGCGTGTGTTGCATAAAGCTCGAGTTGCATGGGTGTGTTGTTGGTGTTGTTGCTGCATGGGTGCATGTCCGTTTGTTTGAGTGCCTTTTGTCTTGCCTTTCCGACAACAACTGTCCCGTGCCGACTTATCTTTACACACTTTAGACTATGCATCACATCAGCAACGGCAACAACAAAACATCACAACCACCACCACCGCCGCCATCATCAGCAGAAGCAGCAACAGCAGCATCGGAGGCAACAGCCACACAACAGCCGACTACCAACAACGACATAGAGTAGAAATAACACACTAAATTATTGCAAAATTATTTAAAGTCAAAAAGAGATGACTCTATAGACAGGCAAGGAAGGCAACGTCAGCCAGGCAGCCCGACTCGGCCCAGCCCAGGCCAGCCAAAGCAACTGCAATTCCCAAGTTTGCCATAAAAACGACAACAGCAACAACAACAACAGCGCTAGCAGAAACGACAATACCAGGGCCACAGTGTTTGTTTTGTATCGTCGTATATTCTTTGTAAAGTGTTCTTTTCCTCCAGTCCTTCTCCTCCTTGTGATCCTTCCTCGCAGCACGCTGCCCGTTGTTCTCTGCTCATCGTCATCGCCATCGCCAGCCACTGCCATCATCATCATCACTATATTATTGTGTTACTGGTGTTTGGTGTAGTTTTGCGTGGTTGCAGTTGCACTTCCTAGACAAATACTCACCGAAAACCGTCGAGAATTTGTGCGAAGTACTCTGTCTGTGGTGGTGGGCTGGCTGTTGGTTTAGTTTAGTTTTCCCTTGTGTTGGCTCCGCTCAAAGGTTTTGTTTGTGTGGTATGAGGATGGTGTGATAAGGGCCTTAAGATGGGATAATGATTTCATCGGTATTAGCGGATTCCAAGGATCACAAGGATCAGATTTTAGAAATGTGCGTTATTTTGTTTGGTACAAGGACTGCAGTTTCTAGAAGTTATGTATTCTGATGCTGTGGGAGCAAATTTTATAAAAATTTTGCTTGCGTATGGGAGCCCGCTTTAAGCATAATAGGAAGTATATCAAGTATATATATAAAGGGTGATTTTTTAGATATTATCTTTTTGGCAACACTGGTTTAAACAGCTGACGCACGTTTCGTGTTTTGTTTCACTGTCAAACATCTTCAGTTTGGTCTATAATTTAACCATGAATCGTCTTACAAACGAACAACGCTTGCAAATTATTGAATTTTATTATCAAAATGCGTGCTCTGTTAAGAAAGTTCATTTACCGAAAAATTATGTTCAGCGACGAAGCTCATTTTTGGCTCAATGGGTACGTAAATAGACAGAATTGTTGATTTTGGTGTGAATATCAGCCAGAAGCATTGCAAGAGCTACCAATGCATCCAGAAAAAGTTGCAGTTTGGTGCGGTTTATTGGCTGGTGGCATCATTGGACCGTACTTCTTCAAAGATGATGCGAATCGTAACGTAACTGTGAATGGTGAGCGCTACCGTGAGATGATATCCAACTTATTTTTGCCCAAAATGCAAGAGCTTGACTTGCATGACATGAGGTTTCAACAAGACGGTGCCACATGCCACACAGCACGCGCAACAATGGACTTATTGAGAGGCGAGTTCGGTGAACATTTTATTTCACGTTCGGGACCGGTCAATTGGCCGCCTAGATCGTGCGATTTAACGCCTTTAGACTATTTTTTGTGGGGCTATGTTAAAGCTCATTTCTATACAGACAAGCCCGCTTCAATTGACGCATTGGCAGACAACATTGAAGCATTTATTCGTGAGAAACCGGCCGAAATGTTGGAAAGACTATGCAAAAATTGGACTAAGCGGATGGAGTCAAGGTCAAAATTTGCATGAAATAATCTTCAAACATTAAATTATATGAACCGTACTATCGATTCAAATAAAGATTTCATGCATTTTTCTGAATTTTATGTTTTTTTTTTTTGAAAAACTTTCCTATAGCTTTTAAAAATTCATCCTTTATATAGTATATCAAGGTGGTAGTTACACTAAAAAAATAACATTCTTAAATTTGAGTAAAATCGATACTCCAATATAGTTCAGTAATTTTACTCTAGTTTAGTAAAAATATCCTTAAAAGTAGGAAAATGAACTAAGTACGAGTAAACTTTCCTTCTTTCAATGACATAGCAGATAGTTCATTTACTAGAAATAGGGTATTGCATTTTTCTAAACACGTTTCATTGGATCTAATCTATTCTAGATTTTATAGTACCTCGTTGTGTTATCAATGCTTGAAAAATTGAAATCCCACCGGGTGGGTTTTGCGAAAGTTAGTATAAGCCAAAAAAAAAAATAAAAAATTAAATATTTAATATTTATAAATAAATATAATATTTTTATTATTTTAAACTATTCAAAATATTTTTTATAAGGCTAATACGTTTACACTCTATATATCGAAATAATACTTTAAGTCAATTCAACAAATAAATATTCTGTTAGTGGTATGTATGGTTGACATTTTTGATGAAAGTCTGGTTTTCAATTTATTTTTCGTAGTGCCGACATATACCTTCTGGCATATGTCGGACTTGTCACCATTGCATTTGATCTTGTACACGACGTTTGGTTTCTCCTCTTTCTTGATTTTTGATTTGGTCCTACTAAATAGTTGGTTGACGGTCCTGTGTGTTTTATATGCCAACTCAAATTTTTCCTTGTCGTAAATATTAGAATAGTCTTTCGGATAGTCCTGGAATGTATGTTGTGGATTTATAAATTTTGTTTGGCCTTTCGTCATTTTTGTTAAGTTTTTCTTCCGTCGTTCGCTTGATTAGATTATTTATTAATTTTTCGGGAAAGTCGTTCATACGCAGTATATTTATAATTTTGGACTTGTTTGTTTCGTGAAATTCCTTATCACTGGTTTGTAGGACCCTGTTTATAAAATTCGTCGCGGTATTTATGATTGTTCGTCTTGGGTGCTAGAGCAAAAATTAATTAGACGTCTGGAAGCCGTTTGCTTTTGGTACCAATCAACTTTCAGCAGATTCCCTTGTCTAATTATCACCGAATCCAAATATTGTATTTGTCGGTTGAAAGAGTTTAATGCGTTAAGTATGGCTCCTACTTCACTACGCTTTACAAATGCGAATAAGTCGTCTACATATTTGGTCAGTACTCTTGGTTTTTCTTTTATCTTTTCCATCGTGGCGTCCAGCAGTTCTTCCATAATGATGTCAGCAATTACAGTTGAGGCAGGTGACCCCATTGGCATCCCCTTTTTCTGTTCATACACCTTGTCTTCGTACTTGAAATAGCGTGTCTCTTTAATGCAGAAGGTCAATAATTCTATGAAGAGGTCCCGAGGTATTCTTGTATGTTGTTCAATTTGATTCCATTTCTTTTCTATTGCCATTATGGCTAAGTTTATGGGAATACTTGGGAACAAAGAAACCACGTCAAATGAAATTAATAGTTCGTCATTATTTATCGTCATATTGCTTATCCTGACTTTGAAGTCTCTAGCGTCTTTGACATTGTACTGTGATCTGGTCGTCAAGTTTGTCAAAATGTCAAGTAGATATTTGCAGAGTCCATACGCAGGTGCATTTATTGATGAGCAGATGGGCCGTAACGGCGTTCCCTCCTTGTGGATTTTGGGTAATCCGTAGATTCTAGGGGCTGTGGCGATTTTATTTGTCAATTTATTCTTTTCCATTAAGTCAATAAGATTTTCGTTAAATAATTTGTCAACTAAACGGTTGTTTTTAATTTGTAGACTTGACGTTGGGTCTCTCTTTATTCGTTTATATGTAATCATGTCCCGTAGAATTATGCCCATTTTCTGTTTGTAATCTTCTTTGTCCATAGCTACAGTTTTTTCGCCTTTGTCCGCACCTTATATTAGTATATCATCATTGTCCTTCAAATATTTTCTCGTTTCTCCCACTGTGTCCAGTATTGCTTTATCTCTTTGGCTTAGTTCGCATTTGTATAAGTGGTCGTCGATTAGTGAGACTAGCATTGCTCTTGAGATCTCTTGCTTTATTCTTTAATTTATATTTTCAAAAAAAGCTTAAATAAATATTGGTAGATAGTGGGTGCTACAGTTGGTTGTATTTCCATCCTATTTTAATTCCAAAAGTATAAATTTTGAAAATCCATTATCTCACGTACACAGGGTAAGATAACCTAACTTTATTAGTCAACCTATTTTTGTCGTAAAAGTAAAAAAGTACGAATTTAGAAAAATCTTTTTATTTTGCAGTCAGAGGAATGTATACACCGAATTCCATGATTGTAGCTGCGGCCAGTTGGTTGGTACCATTTTTATCCCCTTTTTCATTTTGTTCCTCTGATTGAGTAGATACATAATATAAAAGTTTTTTTTTAAGTTTGACTGCACCTAGAATAATGAAATTCGGTGTATACATTCCTCTGATTGCGTAGACACGTAAAATAAAAAGATTTTTCGAAATTAGTACTTTTTGGGGTTAAAATGGAAAAAAGGGATAAAAACAGTACCAACCAAATGACCGCAGCTAGAGTCATGAAAATAAAAGAGTTTTTACAAATTCGCACTTCCAAGGGATACAATGGGTACAGAGGGATAAAAATAGTACCAACTAAACGACTTACTAGAATGATGAAATTCGGTGTGTACATTAGGGCGTACCTCAAAAAAAAAGTTCGCCGTACACCTTCGAATATCAAGTATTATTGAAAGGTAGTTTCAAAAAAAAAAATTTTTTTTAAGCCGAACGTAGGGGTCGCGCTTTTACATTTTTCTATATAACTTCTGCATTTATAAACGGATTTTAAAGTGTGATACATCGATGTTTTTGTCTCGACGAGGCCGATTTTTTTGTCTTTGAAGTCATTGAGCTCAAGCACCCCTTCTGGTACTTACCCATCATATCTCAGTTGCTACTACCCTAATGTACCACTCTAATATCAGAAAATTAAAGCTCGCATAAAATCATGAAACTCTTCTGACTTCAAAGACAAAAGGCCTCGTCGAGACAAAAACATCGATGTATCACACTTTAAAATCCGTTTATAAATGCAGAAGTTATATAGAAAAATGTAAAAGAGCGACCCCTACGTTCGGCATAAAAAAATAAAAAAAATTTTTTGAAACTACCTTTCAATAATACTTCATATTCGAAGGTGTACGGCGAACTTTTCTTTTTTACTTGTAACCTGGTACGCGCTAGTGTACATGCCTCTTATTGCGTAGACACTTAAAAAAGAGATTTTAGAAAGTCGTACTCTTAAGGGGATAAATAGGGAAAAGGGGATAGAAATGGTACCAACCAAATGGCCGCTGCTAGAATCATGAATTCGGTGTATGTATTCCTCTGACACGCAAAACAATAAGATTTTTCGAAATTTGTACTTTTACGGCAAAAATTGTTTGAATCATGCAGTTAGGTTATTTTGCACTATGTACGTGAGATAATAGATTTTCAAAATGTATACTTTTGGGATTAAAATAGAATGGAAATACGCCCAACTGTAGCACCCACATCTACCAATATTTATGATGTTAAAGCTTTTCGAAGACATAAATATAAAAATATGTATTTTTTGAATTGACTTGAACTATTATTCCGATATATAGTGTTAACGTATTGGTAACCTTGCCTTGTAAGCGTGGTTTGAAATAATAAAAATATTGTATTTATTTTTAAAATTATTTTTTTAACATTTGTTTTGCTTTGGTTATTTAAAAAAGGTATATTTTCCTGTAATATTACTGCACTTCTATGAAAATCGACAGCCTCTGTGGAATGCAATCCATGGTGGAGGGTATATAAAGTTCGGCCCGGCCGGAACTTAACGCCGCTTTTACTTGTTCTAATATGGTATGGTAATTCTATGTTAACACCCTTTTTGTTGTTGTTTATTTTCGTCAATTTTTAATCAAACTTAATAAAATTTTCTTTTCTTTTTCAGGTAAGCATCACACCTACATTTTTAAACAAACTCTAGAACAAATACATACATATGAATGTAGCAAGTTAGTAATATCATTATTTAAATTATGGATCCAAAAGAATCCTACCGTTTGTTATGAATGACTCATATTATACATTTTAAACCATCTTCTCATAATACCAACTTTATTATAAATCCCTCGTCTATTGTAAATATGAAATACGATACTACGTATAAAGCTAAACTATTCAATATTCTCTATAATTTCTTAAATTACATTTAGAAAATCGCCAAACAAATCAAGTGGTTTGGTCAGTTATGACAAAGTCAGCAGTTTCCTGTGGCTGTCGCTGATGGTGGTCAGTCAACAATTGCTGCTTTGTCATCATCTTTGATTTCGTTTTGCGAGTTAAATCCTTAAGCAGCACATGCTGCACCGAGCCGATCGACGACCACAGAAAGTTCTTAATACGAACGAAAAGAAACCGTGTCGTATCGTTCATTTTGGATTTACAGAGCAATAAGAATGCGCGTGCGCGCTCAATTCATGCGTAGTCAAACTGGTTAAACTTGATTATCCTTCATTTGTGATGCTTGCCATTGCATTTGATTAGCTATGTGTTGCATACTTATGCCTTGTGTTCCCTGATGATGATGATGCTCATCATCCTCATTGTCGATGTATGATCCTCAGACTGTATTTTGATTATAATAATCAAGGTCAAGATACTGTCATTACTTGTTGTGTATGATTTTTTCTCTCTCTCCTTTGTTGTAGCACTGCGCATGCGCGTGGACGTTTTTTTTGTTTGGCTTATTGCTTTGCGGTTGCATAAAGTTTAGGTCTGTCTGTTGGTCTCGGCGGTTTAAGTTTTAGTAGGTGCTTAAATATATGAGTACATTAAGTTTTTATGGTCGATTGTTTTGTGGTATTTCATGGCTATCACAACATTTATACGTACATCTGCTTATTGGATGTATTTAATTAGCAAAATTAACAAGTTTTACATGAACTGTTCAATAAATAATAATTTACGTAAATCTGTTATAGGCACTTCAGATACTCGTCTCCCCTGCCTACGGATAACATTTGTTTCAGACTTCAGTTTCATTGAGACTACATTGAAGTTATGATTGATTATCTCCACCTTAGATCATATCTCAAAGTCATATGTAACAACTTTCTTTGGTATTTTCGCAGAATTTGATTGATTGATTTAAGATTATTTATTTATTTCGACAAGTAGTAAGTCTTGGCATTTCATTGTTCATATCTGTCTCCTCTAATTGTGGAAGATACCCTTAATCGTCTGCGGATATGTCTGTGGAATGTTGAAACGTTCATCGAACTTTGCCATCGGGCAAATTCGTGTTTCTAGCTTAACCTACAGTGGTAGCAATGAATGTAAATCACAAAATGTCTACTTTATTTGGCTGTATCAGGCGCTTCTGCCAACGATGAAGAATTCAAAAATATAAATAAAAATGTAAAGCAATGTTAACAGGTCAAAACACATTTAAATTTAGGAAACCAAGTACATTTTTACTAAATATAAGTTGAATTTTGCTTAAATTTTCATAAATCTAAGTAAATTTTTACTAAATTTAAGCAAAATTTTCCTAAAACTAAGTAAGTTTTTACTAAATCTTAGTACAATTTTGCTGAAAATTTCCTAAAACTAAGTAAATGTTTACTCAAATCATGTAAATATTTACTCAAACTGAGGACAATTTTGCTGATTTTTTTCCTCAAAACGAGTAAATTTTTACTTAAACTGAGGAAAATTTTATTTTATACAAGGAAAAAAGGTGAAATTAAAATAAATTCAATTTAACTAAAAAAGTCAAACAAATAATTTTGCTTCAGAGTATGCAAAACTGATACAAAAAATGACAACATGAAATATTTCTCAAAAGTTCCATGATACCTCTGCCATAAGGAGTTGAGCTATTACTCCATGATTGTTGCGAAGGCAAGATAGGCGCAGTGGTTGTTTAGAATAATTCATAATGAACGAGAATTGCTTCTTAGATTAATATTCAAGATTTTTTTTAAATTTCAAATGTTTTTTTTTATAAGTTCATTAATACTTAAATGTATGAAGAACTCGGCAGATATTTCAGTAAACATTTTAAATTCATTTTAGGAAAAAACACATTTTTAAGTTAAAATTTCCTAAATAGAATTTATTTCATACAAAAAATTTCAGATTTTTTTCTCACTTAAAACCTTGGAAATATTCTTCCACATAAGTTTGAATTTACTCAATTGTTAGCATTTTTTATTAGATCCAAAGAAATGATTTTAAGTAAATCTACTACTCTTTTTTCTAGTAAATGAACTCTTTACTATGGCTTTGAAAGAAGGAAACTTTACTCATACTTAGTTAATTTTCCAACTTTTTAGGAAATTTTTACTGGAGCGTTTGGAAACCACTCATATTTTATTGCCAGGATCTTAGAGAAATATTGCATTTCAGTAATCCATCTATCAGTACACTCAAAGGAATATGTCAATAAAAGAAAGCAGAAAGTCTACTGAAAGAGCAGATTTTCTGCTGTTAAAAAAGAGACAGCAGATATGTACCTGATGAGATGTATGATAACTAAAGTATGGTATTCTCAATATAATAAAAAGTTACGTCTAGAAAAAATGTTTTAAACAAAATCGTTGTAGCAAATTATAACCTTCGGTTTTGTGCTGCTCAATTGTTGAACTATTTTATTTCTATTATTTTTATGTTCATAGCCACATATGCAGTCAAAAACTAACGTGCGAGGGGATAGCCAAATCAGAAAATTAAAAAAATGGCTTTAGAAAAAAATCTTTTCCAAATTTATATGAGAGATGACATCCAAATCTGAGAATAGTTTGGCATCAAAAACTCATTTTCGAGAAAATGAAAATGAAAATGAAATATACTTGACATAAGTGATAAATATAACAAACATGTTTGTTTTGTTTCGCAACTTTAAAGTAGATTTTAAAATAGTAGATTTAAAATAAAATAAAACCTACACGCAGAGAGTAAATGAAGGAAAAGAAATAAGTTTATAAACCGTCGTTGTTGCATCTGTGATGAAAATAGGACACATCGGTTCAGATTTAGATACAGCTCCATAAAAATGTCCAATCGCAAATGTAACATCTTAGCGCTCTACAAGCATCAAGCAAATTATTTGCTTTTATTAAGAATATATTAGATTTCATTATGATATAGTGATTCTTATCTAAACTTTTTTAAAATTGCTAAACGATTTTGTTATTAAATTTCCAAACTTGTATTGCAGTACACAATTAAAAGTTCATAAGATATAGCTCTAGTCGAATGTCAAGAAGTGGTATCGGTTAATATAAATGAAGATTTTCCGAACAATTTGGTGATCATTAGCGAAATTAGCACTACCCAATCTTGAAATTGGCACAATTCGTTTAGTTTGTTTGTATTTTTCATAACCTTTATCCGAAATTCAAGAAAGTTTCCACAATTTTTTATGTAATTTTCGTGTTTTCATGATTTTATTGCAAAATTTCTATTTCAGACGAGTTATTTTAAAAAGACCTTAAAAATTCTATATTTTATTCCTTCAGAAATTCTAGAAGGTTTTAAAAAGTTTATGTTCGAAATCTCTCTGGAGGGGGGGCTGAACCCCCAAAACCCTCCCCTGCGCACGGCCCTGCCCTGACTCAATGTTGTAAAATAATTGAATACAGGAGATGGATTTTCAGAGCCAAAATTTTCAAACTCCTTTTACAAAAATGAGCGCTGGCGCGTCAATTTCCTTCCGAGTTTCATCATTTAGGCATCATTCAAAAGATATTGACTTAAGCTATTTATTTTTTATAAAAAACTAACAACATTACTATAAATGTCCAATAATTCGACCAATAAGTAACTCTAAGACAAGAATCGCAATTTATATTTAAAGTGCTTTCAACTGTCTATTATTTCAGAAAAAAGATTTACAAAAAGGCAGCACAAAAAAATTACACGGGAAAAACATCCCAGCAAAAACTTGGTACTTGACACCTCATTATGTTTAGCATTACCTAGTAATGACAGCTCGTTACGTCCTGCATTATTTTGAAGTGTGAAGTAATTACTTCCTTATAATGGTTTAAATAAGTTAAATTTCATTGAACTTCATATTTTAAAAATTAATTTTCTACATTTTTGTGGTGAGACAGAGAATAGCATAAAATTTGATTTCGTGTTATTGGCGTTCCATTTGTATTTGATTACAAAGGCACTTCTAAGTAGGGGGTGTTTTCATAACTTATTAAGTCCATTATTGATAAAATGATAAATCAATAATGACTTAATTTTGTATCTTCCTGAGGCCACTTATTTTACAACTCGTTATGAAGTACTTATTTATTAACTTTTCGAAAGCGTGCGTGCAAGTACTTATTTTTTTTACAATCCCTTTATAAAAATAATTAGAGACTGATCCGAAAAATAAGTAGTGAAGGTTTTTGAATTTGCCTTATTCCCCATATTACTTGGTAATGAGAGTTTTTGCTGGGATGATTTTTAGGGGTATTTTCACTAGCCTTTACCTTACAGACGGCTTGATCTAGGAGTGAAAAATTTTGCAAATCATCATTAATCGATCCAAACTTTATTTTCGTGGTGTCTGACTGGAAATTGTTTTCCATTTGTATGGACCGCGACAAAGCCTAATGTATATGTTTTCGGCAACAACAAAATTGTTTCCCAGATCTAAACATTTATCTTTTGTGTTAATTAACCCGAATAGTGCTGTAAATATTTTTTTTCGAATTTTGAGATAAAACGTTCATGTTATCAGTGGTCCTCACCAGAAACTGTGCGTGACCATATGGTCACGCTAGCACCATTCGGGTTAACGCATACTACATATTCATACAATCAACACAAATTTTTGTGTATATATTTTTTTAATTTTTACTAAATTTCAATTAACCACTTTCAATTTTGAAGGTACCTTTAATAAATTTAATTACCCGATTCATGTATTCTAGTTTTCGAGATATCGGCTCTTCAATGTCACATCAATACATGGGCTACAATGGCCTATTTTGTATAGTTTTTGTACTTTTGACTGAGTCGATGCATTCAAATAATTGGAACGGAAAATATTGTTAAAAAATAATTACATAATTCCTTTTATTTTTATTATTTTAGATGTTTTTATAAAAAAATATATTTTCTAAATACGTTCCAAAAGCTAAATTGGTTTGTGTCTCGGGTGTGGGACGAATTTAACTTACGAATTTATCTTCACACCCTTAATCTCGCTTCTTGTCCAATAGAAGATGGTCACGTTAGGCATGGGTTATATGTGTTTCAGAGGCACATTTCATTTCCTCTTCCTGTTGGGGGTATACTAACTTTGTCATTCCGTTTGTAACACCTTGAAATATCGACCTGAGACCCTATAAAGTATATATATTCTTGATCGTCATAAAATTCTAAGACGATCTAGCCATGTCCGTCCGTCCGTCCGTCCGTCCGTCTGTTGAAAGCACGCTAGCATCTAAATGAAAGGAGCTAGAACGTTCAAATTTTCCATACATGCGTCGTATAGTTGTAGATCGGTTGGGATTGAAACGGGGCGAAATCGGCCCAAAGGGAAAATTTTTTCCCTCACAAGGACTAAAAATACCCATAATAATCCCTAATATTTTAGCGTATTTGAGCATGTTTTTTTTTAATATGTCTGTTTATATTTGCTTGATATTTGGTATACGTACACCATAAAATGATTCTTACTTGTAGGGGGTGAAATGGGGCAAAAAAGGGATAAAAATGGTACATATTAAACGATAACAGCTAGAAACACGAAATTCGGTGTGTACATTCCTCTAATTGAGTAGATACATAATATAAAAGCATTTTTTTCCAAATTCGTACTTTTAAGGGGTAAAATGGAAATAGAGGGATAAAAATGGTACCAACCAAATGACCGCAGCTAGAGTCATGAAATTCGAAGTATACATTCCTTCGACTACGTAGACATGAAAAATAAAAGGTTTTTTTCCAAATTCGCACTTTCAAAGGATACAATGGGTACGGAGGGATAAAAATGGTACCAACGGCTACACCTAGAATAATGAAATTCGGTGTATACATTCCTCTTATAGCATAGACAAGTAAAATACACGGATTTTTCGAAATTCGTGCTTTTTGGGGTTAAAATGATAAAAAGGGATAAAAATAGTACCAATCAAATGACCGAAATTCGGTCATGAAATTCGGAGTATACATTCCTCTGACTGCGTAGACACGGAAAATAAACAGATTTTTCGAAATTCGTACTTTCAAGGGAAACAATGGTACAGAGGGATAAAAATAGTACCAACTAAAGGACTACAGCTAGAATGATGAATTTCTAAGTGCGTAGAAACGTCAAGTGGGTAAAAATGGTACCAACCAAATGGAAGCTGCTGGAATCATGGAATTCGGTTTATACATTCCTCTGACTGCATAGACACGCAAAATAAAAAGTTTTTTTCCAAATTCGTACTTTTTCTTTTACGGCAAAAATTGGTTGAATCATGAAGTTAGCTTATTTTGCACTATGTACGTCTGAAAATGGATTTTCAAAATTTGTACTTTTGGAATTAAAATAGAATGGAAATACAACCAACTGTGGCACCCACTATCTACCAATATTTATGGTATTTAAGTTTATTGAAAATATAAATATAAGAATATTTATTTGAATTGAATTGACGTATTGGTAGCCTTGCCTTATAAGCGTGGTTTGAAATAAAATTATTTTTTCAATACTTGTATTTGTTTTGATTTGGCTATATTAAAAAAATTATATTTTCCTGTAATATTACTGCACTTCTACGAAAACCTCTGTGGAATGCAATCCATGGTGGAGGTAAATAAAGTTTGGCCCGGCCGAACTTAACCCCGCTTTTACTTGTTTTTTTTTTTTTTAAATTGAAAGATTTTTCCTTGTTTATAAAGCATATCTTTTCGAAAGAAAATCAATTTCTGAAACTGAAAAAAAAACAAGACATGTCTGCTCGTACTTATTATTTATAATTTATATTATAATTTTGTACAGGATTTCCCCAAGGACGTAGCTCACAATAGTCCGGAACGTCCAATTGAGCTAACTACAGAAGATATGGCGAATAAAACTAACGACCAAGTTTGCTAATTGGAGTGGGTTTATTATACATCTTTCATGGGTTAATACATCATCACCATATTGCCGTCCATTGAAAGATTTTGGTTGAAATTGCTTTCCGATTGAATCTGGGGAAAGTGTAGAAAAAGTATTTAAACAGTTGGCTGCAAATGCGTAATATAATTAAGTAGAAATTTAATTCAACATCACTGTAAATGGTGAAAATGTTTTCCTGTAAAGAAAACATTTGAAATTTCCACAAAATTGAAATGTATCCCTGGCGAAATACATACATTTCGCTGGGAAAACTTTTGTCCGGGAGGAGTTGGGCAAAACCTCCTCCCCTCCTGCTCCTCCATCTCGCCCACTACCGTCATAAAACATATTCGATATCTGCATGCATATCCTCTTCCTTTTGTCTACGACGAATACATAAATTTAATATTTGGTCCTCCTTGTTTTTCACGCGATAAGAAAACGCAGTCGTCGTGTTCAGCGAGTTGTGAGTGAGTGCGTGCGAATGTGTTGTTAAGAAAGTTTTTTTCTTCCTCCTGTTCAGTTTTTTCTCTCTCGAATGCTGTACATAAACTCCTTCGTTGCCATTTTTGGGTAGAGTGTTGTTTTTTTTTCAGCCAGCAAATGTAACGAATGTTCAAAAGAACAGAAATTGGGGAAAAAACAACAGTGTCCAAAATTATACCTTTTTTTGGGCAATACCAGTTCTGCTGGCGGCTGCTGCTCCTGTTGTTGTTGTGTTCAGAGGTTTTACCCGCAACAAGGACAACAGCATTATTTACTCCTCGAACATATCTTCAAAGATGGCACGAAAAAAAGGAATTAAATCATAAAACAAACAAAACACACAACAAGGACAAAAGGCGAAGGCTGTGGAAAGGGATTTTCAGTTGCTGCTTTGCGAGTGGGGGAGGGGTGGGGGCGGGCGACAGCAGTTGGTGATTTTGGGAAAAGATGAAGGAAGGTTTACGGATATGAATTTTTCAATATTTAAGTTTTTCTTTGTGTTTTTTATTTATTTCTTAAACTCTTGTGTTTTTCTTCTTCTTCTTTAGTCTGAGATAACCAACCTGACGATAGTTTTCGTGACCATTTTTAGGTTTGATTTGGAAATTCTTTTAAATTTTTTCACCTTTCTAGAAATTTTTAGATTGAATAACAGAAAGTTGTATACTTGTATCTTGCCGGTGTACTAGGCTGGGTCGCGGTCCATACAATTAAATAATAATAATCCCTCGCTGAAGCTTCAATTGTTTAATGATGATTTGCAAAATATTTCGCCACATGGCATTATTTCAGATTTTAGAACAAACGCCCATTTATTGTTTTATTGTTCCACTTTAAGTAATTGGATAACGTAAAAAAGAACCAATTTAAAGGAAAATCACATTAACATTAAAAAAATGTAAGTGGAACTATAATTGATGTTCTCTTGTTCTTGAATTGATGCTGACTGCTGATGTTAGTCTCATGTCAGTATATTTCAGCTACTTTTGAAACATTGTAAAATTTTTGTTGACAAATATTTTCGTAATAAATTCTCTTTTGGTCTTCTTTACAATGTATTGAAAACATTGAAGATGAAGTTTTTTGTTCTCTATGACAAGAGCTACAATTTTGCCTCAGAGAGTAAATCAAAATTCCAAAAGGTATCTTGCAAACCTAACCTAAGCCTGAGCAAATTATCACTTTTTTCAAAAATGACACGAATGACATAAAAAACACATGGGCGTTGGCACGGCAGAAGTATTGCTGGGTAACTATACCTGCATATACACTAGAGCGTACCAGGTTACAAGTAAAAAAAAAGTTCGCCGTACACCTTCGAATATGAAGTATTATTGAAAGGTAGTTTCAAAAAAATTTTTTTTTATTTTTTATGCCGAACGTAGGGGTCGCGCTTTTACATTTTTCTATATAACTTCTGCATTTATAAACGAATTTTAAAGTGTGATACATCGATGTTTTTGTCTCGACGAGGCCGATTTTTTTGTCTTTGTCGTCGAGACAAAAACATCGATGTATCACACTTTAAAATCCGTTTATAAATGCAGAAGTTATATAGAAAAATGTAAAAGCGCGACCCCTACGTTCGGCATAAAAAAATAAAAAAAAAAATTTTGAAACTACCTTTCAATAGTACTTCATATTCGAAGGTGTACGGCGAACTTTTTTTGAGGTACGCCGTAATATACACATACTTACATATGCAACTCAGTGAAATGCTTGTAAGATGGCATGTGTGCTTTATTACTTGGCGCGACATTTTAAACGCAAATTCGGCAAGTGAGTTGTGCTTCTCGTTCGTTTGTGAGAATCATCTCCTTATAGAGGCCGGGTTTGATGTTGAACAGTAGCTGCTAAGCCACATGAAAAGACTTTTGACATGGTCGAAATCATGATCGTTGTAGTCTGCAGCCAAGTAATAAATGACACCATGCCATTCGTAAATAATGTAATAAACAAAAAAATAAGGCGAAATCATCTTACAGTTATTTTTATTAGAGTCAAGAAACTATTTTCACAGCTCGCATTTTTTTAAATTTTGGAGCCGTGGCGTGTGGGAGGTCCTAAGCCCAAAGTAACTGAACGTGCGGAACGCCTAATGATTAGGAAAATTAATCGAAACCCCAAAACTTCGACCAGAACCCTTGCAAGAGAGCTCGAGGAAGAGTGTGAAGTAATTGTTTCTCATGAAACAGTCCGACAGGCTATACTGAAGAACAAATATTCATCAAGAGCAGCAAGAAAAACACCTCTTCTTTCTTTAGTTAATGTAGAAAAGCGCTTTTCTTTCGCTGTGATGAATGTTTCCCGAATGAGTGACTATTGCGGGGACGTCATATTTTGCGACGAGATGAAAATGACGTTGTATTACAACGATGGACCGTCTACAGTATGGCGAAAGCCGTTAACATCACTAGAAAACCGAAACATCATTCCAACTGTTAAATTTGGAAAAATGTCAGTTATGATTTGGGGGTGTATCTCAAGCAAAGGAGTCGGAGACTTAACATTTATAGAAAACGCCATGGACGCTCAGCAATATTTAGAACCAATTTGGTAAGCAGCGCTAGGAAATTTGGCTGCATCAGAGAAAACAAACCACAATTCAAATTTTATCAGGATAACGACCGTAAGTCACATATAGTGCGGACAATTGCGGAAAAGTTATAGATACGTAACGTGACGATCTCTTATTGGACAAAAAGCGGGATTTATGAATTCAAAAAGCGGGATTTTGCGTGATTTTGCAGAAAAAAGGAGGGATCGTGAAAATCTAAAAAACGTAAACATAAAAAATCTAAATCAAAATGGGGTGCAAAAAAAAAAAACAAAAAATATTTTTTTCCCAAATTCGTACATTTAGGGTCATGGTGGGGAAAGGAGACGCATGGTACTAATCAAAGGCTATATCAGGAATCATGAACTTCAGGCTACCCTGATTGTGTAGACTGTTAGGATTGTAAATAGTTAAAATCGGTCGAGAGTCATCAAGTTTTTCCCCAAAATAAATAAAATATATTTAGGATATTTAAGCACATTTTTTGAAGATTGCTGCGGGAGTGTGTTTTTAAAATTATTTAAAATTTTCTAAAATATCACCAAAGAAACATTACAATTTATTTATAATATATATAAAATTAGGTGTGAGCGAACTAAACTCCCTTTTACCAGTTTCTTTCTTTTTAAATTTTTCATAGTGTTGGATGCGATCTTCAAAATTTAAATAATTAATTTGTATTTAATAATGTTGTTTAAGGAGCTTACTATCAGGCTATAATTTCATGGGTCTATATTTTCTTAATAGTAGAAAAAGCATTCTACAAGTGCATGTAAATCTCTCAAACAAACAACTATATTATTGAAAGTGATTTTTATACAAGCTATCATTATGGTTTCTTTTCATAAACTGTTTGTCATTCATTGTCTTGATATATGTTTTAAATTAATCAATTGAACAACCTAGCATTAAATTACATATTATCAAAGTATAGATTAAATTACTATTAATGATCTTAAAATTAATGATCCCTTAAAACTAGAGCCAAAATTTAGAATAAGTGCAAATTATTAAATATTTTCGAAATTTTGAATTTTTTGACAATTTTTAATCGATATTGTCCCAAAAATAATGCTAAACGATAAAGCTGGACTTTTTGTCAAAGAGCGGGATTATGCGGGATAGAAAATTTTAGCGAGACTGGGCATCAAAAAAGCGGGATAGACCCGCGAAAAGCGGGATGGATGGTCACCGTATAGATACGCCACCTCAAAGTCCAGATCTAAACCCTATTGAAAATGTGTGGGACCCATTGAAGAAAAATGTCGCCACACGCCAACCCAAAAACAAGACAGCACTCAAAGCAGCTATATTGGGCGAATGGCAAGAGATACCGCAATTATGACATGAAAAAGTTGATACATTCCATGAAAAAACGATTACAATGCGTGGTGGATGCAAAGGGGGGTCATACTAAATACTAACTTATAAAAAAATTAGCGTAAACACTTATTAGATTTAATATAAACACATTTGTGAAAAGAGTTTCTTGACACTGCCAAACTGGAGAAATATTTGTTTTTGTTGTACGTTTAGTTTATTTTGCATGGAATTTGCTTTATTTTTTTAATAACTCTAACTAAATAACGTATATAATAGGGTTTGCATTTTCCCGTACTTTTTATTTCCCGGGAAACGGGAATTATTTTTTCAATTTCCCGGGATCCCGGGACAGCACGGGAAATCGTCAATGTATCGTTTACCATGAGTTAAGGTTATTTTTTTTTTTCAATTTTAACAATTTTTTGAACGAACATTCGGCAAGTGAGTTATACTTCTCGTTCGTTTGTGAAAATCAGTTACTTAAAGAGTCCGGGCATGTTGTTGAAAAGTCGCTGGCGAAACCTTTCACAGGGTGGAAATCATGCTAGTGGTAGTGTGCAGCCAAATAATAAATGCTATTTGCATTCTATAAAATATAGATGCGAAATGGTCTTGAGCCAGGAGAGTTTCCCAGTTCAGTAAAATAAATATTTATTTCACAACGAACCTGTTAAAGAATTCAATCCAAACACCTTTTCAAGTTTTCAAATCAAAAACTTGCAATTGTATATTTGAATTAAGAGATATTTCTTATTTTATTGGACGATCGTTCTCATTCAACAGATGTAGTCAGTGAAGCATTAAATAAAATATTTTGTTGTCTGTTCTTTGTCCTGTCGCTTCGAAAACTATAAATTATTTTTTTAGACAGCTATTTTGACTTATTTAATACACTATTGTTACTTGCGTTTTCTATATCATTGTTTAAAATATTTTCAAACGACTGACTTTATTTAGTTGGGCGTTCATATGGAGTTTGACAGGCAAACCTCGAAAGAGTGAATTTTGGGCGTATTTCGGATATATAACGCCGATTAAAAATATTTTGCCATCGAACTGCAATATTTGACATACCTAATTAAAATCAATATGAGCTAAATTATTGTACAACATTTTTTTGTGGAAATTACGGAAAAATATGCGAAGAAATATGTAAAAATTTCTACTGAATTCCCGCAGGATCCCCGTAAGAATTTCCCGGGATACGGGAAATGAAAAATATGCGAATTCCCGGGAATTTCCCCGCAGGAAATCCCGGGATGCAAACCCTAGTATATAATCATAATAAATCAAAAAAAAAAAATATGTGATAAATAAAAAAGGTATATTTTATTGCTAAAAAGGATGCAATTTTGGATTTATTTTGTATGTGTAATGTCATTCTTGACATCACTAAATGAGAAGAGCATTCAAACATACAAAATAACTAAAGAAATATTTTGTCGGAGACTGAATTCGAACTCGGTGGTATTTTGCACCAATGAAATCTTACACTTTGGATGTTGTGTTAATAAGATCGTCAGCAATGATCGGCACATGTGAGAAATTCCATGTTAAATCACGGAGACGATGTGGCTTACCAGATGCATTTTTTTCCTTGTCCCCAAAATTGTCAAAAAATATCCCAAATTATCCCCAAGCATGGTTGTCAGATTATTTTGTACGTCTATCGCTAAATCAATTGTCAGCAATCGCCAAAAACCGCCAAATTTAAACAACTTCAGTTTTGGTTAAAAAATCGACAAATTCAATTTTATATTTAGTTCTTGTAAAAAAGGTATGGAATTCAGATATTATATTTGAATTGAATATTTTCAACATTTTATGATAAAGAATTAAAACATATTATTCTTAATAAAAGTTAAAAATTTTCTTATGCCGTGACAATTCATAATGCAGAATTCGCTTTCAACGCAGGGATTACTGGTTAAAAAACATTAACATTAAAAATATACTTTTTATACCCTCCACCTCCAGGATGGGGGTATACTAACTTTGTCATTCCGTTTGTAACACCTTGAAATATCGACCTGAGACCCTACAAAGTATATATATTCTTGATCGTGGTAAAATTCTAAGACGATCTAGCCATGGCCGTCCTTCTGTCCGTTTGTTGAGAGCACGCTAGCATCTAAACGAAAGGAGCTAGAACGTCCAAATTTTCCATAAATGCGTCTTATAGTCGTAGATCGGTTGGGATTGAAACTGGCCCTAAGGGAAAATTTTTTCCCTCACAAGAATTTAAAATACCCATAATAAACACTAATATTTTAGAGTATTTAAGCATTTTATTCAATATGCCTGCTTGTTCTTACTTGATATTGGGTATTCGTAGGGGGTGAAATGGGGCAAACAGGGATAAAAATGGTACCTCTGAAACGACAGCAGCTAGAAACACGAAATTCGGTGTGTACATTCCTCTAATTGAGTGGACACATAATATAAAAGTATTTTTTACAAATTCGTACTTTTAAGGGATAAAATTGGATCGAGGGATAAAAATCGAACCAATCGAACGGCTGCACCTAGAATAATGAAATTCGGTGTATAAAGTCTTCTGATTGTGTAGACACGAAAAATAAACGGATTTTTCGAAATTCATTCTTTTTGGGGTTAAAATGGAAAAAGGGGATAAAAATAGTACCAACTAAATGACCGCAGCTATAGCCATGCAATTCGGAGTATACATTCCTCTGACTGCGTAAACACGAAAAATAAAAGATTTTTCCCAAATGTGTACTTTCAAGGGATACAATTGGTACAGAGGGATAAAAATAGTACCAACTAAACGACGACAGCTAGAATGATGAAATTCGGTGTGTAGAACTCTCTAATTGCGTAGACACGTAAAATAAAGAGATTTTAGAAAGTCGTACTCTTAAGGGGGTAAAATGGGAATAGAGGGATAAAAATGGTACCAACCAAACGGCTGTACCTAGAATAATGAAATTCCCTGTATACATTCCTCTGACTGCATAGACACGCGAAATAAAAAGATTTTTTCTAATTCGTACTTTTTTACTTTTACGGCAAAAATTAGTTGAATCATGAAGTTAGGTTATTTTGCACTACGTACGTGTGATATTGGATTTTCAAAATTTGTACGTTTGGAATTAAAATAGAATGGAAATACAACCAACCAGCAGCATTTATGGTAATATTTACGGTATTAAAGCTTTTTTGAAAATATAAATATAAGAATATTTATTTTTTGAATTGACTTGATGTATTATTTCATTATATATAGTGTGAACGTATTGGTAGCCTTGCCTTATATGCGTGGTTTGAAATAATAAAAATATTATATTTATTTATAAAATTATTATTTCAATATTTGTTTTGGTTTGGCTTTATTACGAAAATCGACAGCCTCTGTGGAATGCAATCCATGGTGGAGGGTATATAAAGTTCGACCCGGCCGAACCTTCGGAAGATGGTCGCCACCGACCAATAACATGTTAGAGGTGGTGAGCAACCAAGTAATAAATGTCACCGACAGACATTTGTAAATAAATTTGCAATCCTAGTTAAAATCAAATAGAAAATATTTTTAAAAATACTTCAATTATCCCCACAAAATCCTCGAAAAATTTTATGAAATCCCCTGTCCCCTGTCCCCATTTCATATTTTATGGCTGTTTTTCTTTAAGACTGGATAACTAAGCTACGATAGCAAAAATCTAAATAAAATGTTAAAATTTCACTCAAAATAAAAAATTCTTTTTTTTTTAAATTGTCTCCAAAAACAATATCAATGTGTGTGTGAAAACAAATTTTGAAAAAATAATTTTGTGTTAAAAATTTTTGATTTATCCTGTGTAAGTCAAAATTATGGTTATCTAGGCTAAGTCCAATAAAGTCAACACAAAAAATTGTTTTGAAAATTTCTTTTGATACATGTATTTATACTAGCAGTACCCGCTGGTTCGCACGCGTAAAATTTGATTTCCTTTTCTAAAATAGTAAATTGGAAACATAGCACTCATATACAGTCAATGGAATGTGCTTGTCGATGTCATCATTTTCTACCCAGTTTTTAACAAAAAATTACAACAGCAGAGCCTTTTTATTCGAAAAATAATACATTTTGATGGCACGTCTACATGATCAGAGCAATTTACATACTAAATTTCATGATTCTAGCTGTAATCCTAATGTTGATACCATTTTTATCCTTTTTGGTCCCGTTCTCCCCTTAAAAGTACAAATTTCGAAAAATCCATTTAAGTTGCAAGTCTACGTTGTCAGAGGAATTTACGCACCAAATTTCACGACTATAGTAGCATTATTTTAGTTGGTACTATTTTTGTCCCGCTCACACCTTATAGGTATAAATTTCGAAAAAAATACATTACGATTTACACACCAAATTTCACGATTATAGCTGCAATACTTAAATTAGTACCATTATTATTCCTTTTTGTCCCTCGTAACCCTTTAAAGTACAAATTTTGAAAAATCCAATTTTAATGCGCTTATACATGGTCAGAGGAATTTACATACCAGATTTCACGATTCTTGCTATAATAATTTAGTTGGTACTGTTTTTATCCCTTTTTGTCTTGCTAACCTCTTATAACTATAAATTTCGAAAAATCCAATTTTACTGCGCTTCTACATGGTCAGAAGAACTTACATATCAAATTTCACGATTCTAGCTACAATACTTTAGTTGGTGCCATTTTTATCTCTTTTTGTCCCGTGCAACCCTTAAAAGTACAAAATGCATTTATATTCCGCTTCTATGTGGTGAGAGGAATTTACACACCAAATTTCGCGACTATAGCTGCAATACTTAAATTAGTACCATTTTCATCTCTTTTTGTCCCTCGCAATCCTTAAAAGTACAAATTTTGAAAAATCCAATTTTATCGCGCTTCTACACGGTCAGAGGAATTTACATACCGATTTCCACGATTCTAGCTGCAATTCTTAAATTGGTACCATTTTTATCCCTTTTTGTCTCTTTCCTCCCTTAAAAGTACAAATTTCGAAAAATCCCTATTTGTAGCTCGTCTGCATGGTCATTGCGAGGAACACACCGAATTTCATGTTTCTAGCTACTGCCATTTAGTCAGGACGAAGGTTCGATGTTTATCCCTTTTTGTCCCCTAAAAGTACGAATTTCGTAAAACCCTTTCTTAGTCGACGTCTACGTCATATTTGGGAACTACCCTGAAAATTTCATGACCCTGGCTTCAGGCGTTTGGTCTGGGGGCTGGTCAATGATAAGTCAGTCAGTCAGTAACGCAACTCTTTTATATATATATAGATTGTTGTAGGCGACAATGTGAAAAAATATTTTTGTATTTTGAGCAAAAAATTAAATTTTTATTAACCTTTTTTGTTGTTGCAGCTTGTTATCCCGTTATTGATTCTCCATGGTTGTGGAAAAATCCCCACATCTGGCAAGCCTGGAAGTGGTTTTAGAAGTTCTTCTGATTTAAGAACATTCGACCAGTTATATCTTTTGTTGTGTGAAAGATATTGAGAATATTTTTGAATTGCTAGTTTTTTCCGAACATAAATTAAAAAAGAGATCGATAACACTAGTCAACAGTCAAAATGTACTCGGGATGCGATAATTTTTTCTGTGTAGATAACCTTGACATGAGCTCGAAAAACGCAATAAAAAAATTTTTTTCGTTTGGTTTTTTTTTTTATTTTTTTTTTTTTAAATTTAAAAATTTTTTTTTTGGTTAATTTGTTTCGTCCGGCATAACTCGGGAACCACTAGCCCGATTTAATTGAATTAAATTTTAAAAAATTTAGAATTACAATTCCCTTAATCTGTTCATATATTGTTTTCCTATACAAGCAACAGTTTCCAAGTTAAAAATGAATATATAAAGGAAAAAACTTATTTTTTGCCTAAAGATTTAAAATTTTTTTTTTTTTAAATCCATAAAAAATCCAAAATGAAAAAAAATGTCAAATCTTATTACTTTTACGTAAAGTCACATAACCTATGAGCAAAATGAGACAAAGATCATGAAAATCGATGCACGCGTTTCGCTTTTATTCGCAATTGAGTAAAGGTAGGAATTTCAAAAATTTGCTCGACATATGCACAACTTTGTCTATGGTAAGGTTTTTTCTTTTTTTTTGATTCTCAGAATTAACAAAACGGAATAAACAAAGGGTTATTTAATTTTTATGATTGCGTAAGCAAAGTAATAAACGCTAATAAATGTGCGAAAACAATTAAAAGGAAAAAAGGAAAGGGGACTTTTTTAATTATTTGGGTTTTCCGTTGGCTACCTGTATTATTTTTTACAGAAATGCAACCCACATTTAAGGGTGGTCATTATTCGGAAAATTTAAGACTCACACATGGTGAAACAGGTATGTAGCCACCGTAAAAAAATATACACCCATTTATAAGTACCTGTCAGTAAAATACTAAACAATACACAGTATAAATAGGTCTTCATTGATCGATTTTACTCATTCAACAAGTGTCGACGAACGCGATAGTTAAAATGAGCAAACGTTCGCGAGGATTTGAATGCAATACCAATCCAAGTAATTTTTGTTACATGTGCGGAGAATACGTTTCTGAAAAAAACAAGCGTTGTTTTTCACCTAAATTGAGAGATTCATTTGAAGAGAGCTTCAATTTAAAGGTCTCAAACATAGATGAGCGGTGGACACCAAGTGCTCTATGTCCAAGGTGCTACGTACAGCTAGCTGACTCAAGGTAAGTGTAGATTACGAAATTCAAGAACATATATAACTTATTATTGAAATTCTTTCAGACGACAGCCGAGAATCATCATGCCAATGCTTTGGAGAGCTCCGCTTTGCCATGTAACAGATTGCTACTTCTGTCTTAGCAAAAAAACAGGCGTGGGAAAAAATATACGATGGACTTACGCTGCTGTTTCAACAGTGAATTTTCCAGTGCCATTTTCCGAAGAACCAGTGGACCCGCAACCGTCCGTTTCAAGATGGGCATCTAATAATGAGGCGATACATCCAACATCAGATCCGGAGACAGTAGAAACCACATCAGAATGCGAGTCAACATATACATTGCATGGAGGTCAACGCTTATGTTCCCAAGCAGAACTGAACGATTGGGTTAGAGAATTGAAACTCTCCAAGGAAGATGCAGAGTTGCATGCATCGCGCATGCAACAGTTCGGTTTCTTGGCTCCTGGTGTGGTGACAACAATCTACAGGAAGCGTCATGAACCATACGCAAGGTACTACACAAAAAAAGACAACATCTGTTTTTGTAAGGACATTCCCGGATTATTTGGTGAACTCGGGTACTCTTACGATCCAGGAGAGTGGCGTATTTTCATCGACAGCAACAAGCAGAGCCTTAAAGCAATTTTACTGCACAACGGCAACGAGAAACCTTCGATTCCAATTGCTCATGCCGTTGACACCAAGGAAACATACGAAGTCATGGACAATCTACTAAAGTGCCTTAACTATGAGAGGCACGATTGGAAAGTTTGTGCCGACCTTAAGGTTATCGGTATCCTTTGTGGATTACAAGGTGGATTCACAAAGTACTGTTGTTTTCTCTGCCTTTGGGACAGCCGCGATCGTCAACATCATTACACCAGGAGGAGTTGGACAGAAAGAGTTAACTTCATCCCCGGCAGCGACAACGTGAAATATACACCACTCATAAAAAAGGAAAATGTTTTTCTCCCACCTCTTCACATAAAGCTCGGACTCATAAAAAACTTCGTGAAAGCTATCAACAAAGATGGCGAAGCGTTCGCCTATTTAAAAACCATTTTTCCTCACCTTTCATCGGCAAAGATTAAGGAAGGCGTTTTCGACGGTCCGCAAATTAAAAAGTTGTTGCAAGACCAACAGTTTGAGCACAATTTATCACCAAATGAAGCTGCAGCTTGGAACTCATTTCGGCAAATTGTTTCCGGATTTCTTGGAAACAACAAAAGCTCAAATTACAGAGAGATCGTCGAACAACTACTCCAAAATTATAAAAAATTAGAGCAAATATGTCGCTTAAGATACATTTTCTACACTCGCACTTGGACTTCTTTCCGGACAACCTGGGCGATGTGAGTGACGAGCATGGTGAGCGTTTTCATCAGCAAATGAAAGAAATTGAGCACCGATACCAAGGATTTTGGAACGAAGCTATGATGGGGACTATATCTGGTTCCTGATAAGAGAAACAGACCCACAACAATATAAAAGAAAGACAAAAGCACATAATTATTTTTAATTTGAAGGTTTTTATTTTTGTGTTTAGATATTTTTTTTAAAACTTTTTTATAATTAATTAATGTTGATATCCTTAGGATAATTTCTTGTACATATATCGAATTGTTTTTTAATTTAAAGTCATATATTTTTGTCACCCAACAAATTTTAATTTTTTTGTAATTAAAAAGAAAAAACCTTACCATAGACAAAGTTGTGCATATGTCGAGCAAATTTTTGAAATTCATACCTTTACTCAATTGCGAATAAAAGCGAAACGCGTGCATCGATTTTCATGATCTTTGTCTCATTTTGCTCATAGGTTATGTGACTTTACGTAAAAGTAATAAGATTTGACATTTTTTTTCATTTTGGATTTTTTATGGATTAAAAAAAAAAAATTTTTAAATCTTTAGGCAAAAAATAAGTTTTTTCCTTTATATATTCATTTTTAACTTGGAAACTGTTGCTTGTATAGGAAAACAATATATGAACAGATTAAGGGAATTGTAATTCTAAATTTTTTAAAATTTAATTCAATTAAATCGGGCTAGTGGTTCCCGAGTTATGCCGGACGAAACAAATTAACCAAAAAAAAATTTTTAAAATTTAAAAAAAAAAAATAAAAAAAAACCAAACGAAAAAAAAAATTTTATTGCGTTTTTCGAGCTCATGTCAAGGTTATCTACACAGAAAAAATTATCGCATCCGGAGTACATGAAATTTTTTTCATTTTGTTGAGTAGTGTAATTTGTTCGCCAAAAAAAGGTTTTGATAATTACTTTTTTGAATTATACACATTTGTGCTGAAGATATTAATATATAATAATAATAAAATATAAAAAATGTCCAGCAAAAAATCTCAATACAATTCACACAAAAAAATATATAAAGGGTGATTTTTTAAAAGCTATAGGAAAGTTTTTCAAAAAAAAAAAACACATAAAATTCAGAAAAATGCATGAAATCTTTATTTGAATCGATAGTACGGTCCATATAATTTAATGTTTGAAGATTATTTCATGCAAATGTTGACCTTGACTGCGCTTCAAATGGTCCATCCGCTTAGTCCAATTTTGGCATTTCCACGCTTTCGAGTAACAGAGGCCCAATTGCTGCGAACGGCGACGAATCGATAATTGATGGTCATCATTAACACTGGCCGATACAGCTGCGATATTTTCTTCAGTTCGCACTCTACGTAAGCGTGTTGGTGGTTTAATGTCCAGCAATGTAAATTTGGTGCGAAATTTAGTCACAATAGCCCGAATAGCCGCTTCAGTGGGTCGATTAAACTGACCATAAAATGGAAGCGCGCGATGACCTTTCTTAACAGAGCACGCATTTTGATAATAAAATTCAATAATTTGCAAGTGTTGTTCGTACGAAGAAGTACGGTCCAATTATGCCACCAGCCCATAAACCGCACCAAACTGTGACTTTTTCTGGATGCTTTGGTAGCTCTTCGACAATTCTGCCTATTTACGTACCCATTGAGCCAAAAATGATCTTCGTCGCTGAACAGAAGAAGCGCGCGACGAACTTTCCTAACAGAGCACGCATTTGATAATAAAATTCAATAATTTGCAAGCGTTGTTCGTTTGTAAGACGATTCATGGTTAAATTATAGACCAAACTGAAGATGTTTGACAGCGAAACAAAACACGAAACGTGGGTCATCTGTTTAAACCAGTGTTGCCAAAAAGATAATCGCTAAAAAATCACCCTTTATAATACATAAACTCTCTTCCGCAAAATATGAATTTCGAATTTTCGAAGTTACAGTGTTGTCACAGTTTCTGAAAAATAATTTCGTCTCACTTAATCTCCAAAATCTGAAAACCTTCAAAAATGTCCCTAGTGGTACTGCAGAATGTCTATCGACTATCAGCATATTTTGTTTCTGAGTGGCTAGTAGGGCTTGCATCTCGGGATTTCCCGCGGAAAAATTCCCGGGAATTCGCATATTTTTCATTTCCCGTATCCCGGGAAATTCGTGCGGGAATCCCGCGGGAATTCAGTAGCAATATTTACATATTTCTTCGCATACATTTTCTATCGTTTCTACAATAAAAATGTTGTACAATAATTTAGCTCATATCGATTTTAATAAGGTATGTCAAATATTGCACTTCGATGACAAAATATTTTTAAGCTGCGTTCGGATATGCCCCAAAATTCACTTTCGGGGTTTGCCTGTCAAACTCCATATAACAAATTTAAAAACCATGAAAAAGTAGATTTTTGTCGTGTATCCGAATGGCCCAAAAAAAGAAGTCAGTCGTTTGAAATATTTTAAACAATGCTATAGAAACGCAAGTAGCAATATTGTATTAAAAAGTCAAGATAGCTTTCTAAAGAAAGAATTTATAGTTTTCGAAGCGACAGGACAAAGAACAGATAACATAAACATATTATTTAATGCTCTACTGACTACATCTTTTGAATAAAATAAGAAATATCTGATGAGTTATAAATACATTGTCTGCTCTTAATTCAAATATACACTTGCAAATTTTTATTGCATACATTTAATTAATTTTGAAACTTGAAAAGATTTTTGAATTGAATTCTGTTTTATAGCGTGACTACCACCATCATAATTTTCACCCTGTGAAAGGTTTCGGTGGCTTCGCAGCGACTTTTAAGTAAATGATTTTCACAAACGAATGAGAAGCACAACTCTTTTGCTGAATATCCGTTCAAAAATTCGCACCAAGTAATAAAGCGCACATGCCACCTTAATAAAATGTGAATGTTTCATTTGAAAAAAATAAGCTTAACTCATGGTAAACGATATTGACGATTTCCCGTGCGGTCCCGAGATCTCGGGAAATTGAAAATATAATTCCCGTTTCCCGAGAAATAAAAGTACGGGAAAATGCAAACCCTAGTGGCTAGGTGACCTGTCTATCAAATTTTCAGTATATTTTCTATGGTTGTCTATGTTTTGTGGCTAGTCCTTTCATTCTTAAAAATATGATTGTATTTGCACCACCCTGTATTTGGGAAGCTAACTAATCAGTGTTTGTTGTTTTTTCCAACATATTTTGTTTTCTTGCAAATCATTCGAAGAACCAATATTTCTTTCCGTGTTTAAAATGGAATAAAATGTCAACGACAAGTTTTTGATGATGAATTACAAGCGTGGTCCTGCTGCTTCACCTGTGGCCCAGCACATTGTGTCAAGTTAGGCCACCACACTTGCACCAACCAACCATCCATCTATCTCGTGGAGCAAGAGCAAGCCAGGCCGCCCATATTTGTAGCCGTTAATGTATGCATACGTCGGACGGACGGCGGCAGACGACGGATGGAGGAACATGATTGGTACGAGTGACTGAGTATAAGTATATGCTCGAACCTCGAACTCCATGATGTTGGTATGTATGTACAATTGTACATACATATGTATGGGATGTACGTATATATGTAGCCTATCCTATGTAGGATTTCATTCTTTCGCTTTAATTCATATGTACAACAAACATACATATGTATGTATGTCTGTATGTACTGCTTATATACCCAATGTATATACATACATATCTACTGGTTACTGACTGGCATTGTTGCTGTTGTTGTTTGTTGTGTTTGCTTATGTATCTCTCGCAAAATATTGCGTTGCGTGCGTTGTTGGCGCATTTTGGCTGTACATAAGTACATTTTTATGTAATACATACTACATACATACACACAGACAGACATACCTACGCACACATTATATACTCATTGGGAACTCTTCCTTCTGTGTTGTGCTCTGGTGTTTTTTTGCACGTTTTCTTTTGAATCCTTAGATGTCTTTTTTATGTATTACATAGTTGTTGGTGTTGTTTGTTGCCCGGAGCAGAACACGTTAAAGAAGAAATCCGACACGAAAAACAAATCAAGAAATAAGGATAAATATTTGTCGACTGGCCGGTCGGTCGGTTGCGACGCACCCACATCTTGGATTTCTTTCCTTTCTCGCCCTCCTAATAACTCTTTGAACGGACGAATCATGACATCCCAGAAATTTCCCTTTTATATAATCAAATTAATGACAGAGCACTTATCAGACATTTATCCTATGGCAGCACAGCACAGCTTCTGTGTCCTGGCAAGTTAGTCCGCCAGTCAGTGAGTCAGTCGGCCCCACCCTGCACAAGTGCAGCGAATTATTGATTTTAATGTAGCAACTAACGAGTCTTCACTCCCTCCCTCCCTTCCAAACTTTTGTCCTCCATTTGCCGTCCATGTACACATCTATGTATGCTCCATTTTCACTCGTCTCGTGTGGTGGGTATCCTCACATAGTTTCCTGCTGCCGCTTGCTCATTATTTCCGCATCCCTGGAATGTTTTGGGATTCTTCTCAGCCATTCTAAGCATTTAAATGCTCATGTCGCCCCGCACACAACTAATATGTCACTTAACTAACTGGGAACTCTGCTCCTCGCTCTTCTTTTCCGATGTAGAGCTTCCACATCTTTGCTCTGGCACTTAACTGTGGGATAGTGTCTGTGTATGTGTGTTCATGTAACGCATTGTCATTGTTTGTAATCAAAAGTAATTTGACAGTATTTTGTCATTAATTATCATCATCATAATCATAATATTGACTTGTTAGGGTGGATCGTGCGATAACAAATCAGGGATTTTTAGAAAAATTGAAAATGGATATTTTGTTTCAGCTCAAAGCTCAAACGATCAGGAATCGGTCGTTTATTTCACCAATTGTGCTACATTTTGCTAGACAAAATGCCTCTGCATTATTTCCACTCTCTCTCCTCCATCCTAGTAAACAAAAAACAAAATGCCTCTGCATTATTTCCACTCTCTCTCCTCCATCCTAGTAAAGAGTGATTTTTTTGAGGTTAGGATTTTCATGCATTAGTATTTGACAGATCACGTGGGATTTCAGACATGGTGTCAAAGAGAAAGATGCTCAGTATGCTTTGACATTTCATCATGAATAGACTTACTAACGAGCAACGCTTGCAAATCATTGAATTTTATTATCAAAATGCGTGCTCTGTTAAGAAAGTTCAGAAAGAAAGAAATTGTGTTCAGCGACGAAGCTCATTTTTGGCTCAATGGGTACGTAAATAGGCAGAATTGTCGATTTTGGAGTGAATATCAGCCAGAAGCATTGCAAGAGCTACCAATGCATCCAGAAAAAGTCACAGTTTGGTGCGGTTTATGGGCTGGTGGCATCATTGGACCGTACTTCTTCAAAGATGATGCGAATCGTAACGTAACTGTGAATGGTGAGCGCTACCGTGAGATGATATCCAACTTTTTTTTGCCCAAAATGGAAGAACTGAACTTGGTTGACATGTGGTTTCAACAAGATGGCGCTACATGCCACACAGCTCGCGATTCTATGGCCATTTTGAGGGAAAACTTCGGAGAACAATTCATCTCAAGAAATGGACCGGTAAGTTGGCCACCAAGATCATGCGATTTGACGCCTTTAGACTATTTTTTGTGGGGCTACGTCAAGTCTAAAGTCTACAGAAATAAGCCAGCAACTATTCCAGCTTTGGAAGACAACATTTCCGAAGAAATTCGGGCTATTCCGGCCGAAATGCTCGAAAAAGTTGCCCAAAATTGGACTTTCCGAATGGACCACCTAAGACGCAGCCGCGGTCAACATTTAAATGAAATTATCTTCAAAAAGTAAATGTCATGGACCAATCTAACGTTTCAAATAAAGAACCGATGAGATTTTGCAAATTTTATGCGTTTTTTTTAAAAAAAAAGTTATCAAGCTCTTAAAAAATCACCCTTTATAATGATAGTAGAGATGAAATTGTGCAACTCGTAAACACATAAAACTAAGAATTTCACAAAAAGTATCTTCTTGAGAAATCATTACGAAATTTTTGGAATTATTGACACTTTTTTCAAAAAAAAAAAAAAATACCCTAATTCCCAAAGTGAGGAAAATTTATTCCAAAATTGGGAATTTTTTGTAAAATTCCTTTATTTAACGCAGATTGGTTTTAAATCAATTTTTTCGAATTAATCCTGTAACTTTTGAACGGCAACAAATATATTGAAAAAAATTGCAGAGGTGTTTTCCAGATGATGTGCAAAGTTTTAGAACCCTAGTGGGTATAGGGGCCTTCTAAAGTTATCGGAGACATTTTTTTCTACATACATATGTAATTCCAAAATTTCATTATGAATTTGAGTTGATAAAAATTAATTGAGGAATTTCAACCTCTTTAAGTGGGATTGTAAGAGGGAAAATTAATGGGGTCAGCCTTACACGTCACCCCTACGATCTATTTCGGGTAAATTTTGATCCCGTCTTTCATAACAAAATTATCAAAAATAGACAAATGTATGGATGCCACCTTAAAGGTTGCAGATATAGGGTAGATATGTTCTAAAAAAATATTGGGGGTTGGTCATACATTTGACGCCATTATGGGGCAGGTATGTTTGGTAGAGAAAATCAATGTAGGCCAATATTACATGTCTCCCTTCTAGAGGTAATTCGGGTGGTGTGAAAAATGTATTGGGACCACCTTAAGGGTTAAATAAAGAACATACCTATTCTGAGAAAATATATTAGGGCTGAAAATATTGGGGATTAGTCATACATTTGACTCTCCTAGGGCCTCCTTGGGGCAGTTAGAGCGGTGGGAGCAAATTTTATAAAAATTGGGATCCCCATTAACACATTACCGCCCCTCTGTCCCCATATGAGGACAGCTGTTTAATGCCAGACATTTGAACAACAGTTTTTTCTGGGCGTTAATGGGTTAAGGAGTGTGGATAAGGGGTGTGCGTATTTACATTTAATCCTTCTGGGGGCAACTCCGAGGAAGTTTTTGGGCTTTTTGTGTATTTTAACCCATTTTCCCTCACCTTTGACCCCGTTGAGCGCCCACTTACACTCACTTTAAATGGTCCACCCTATAAGTGTTTATTAAAATTGAGGAAACTTTTACTGGATAAAAACAAAAAAGTGAATTTTAAAGTAAATCCAGTTTAACTAAAAATAATTCTAAGAAATAATTTGGATATGCACAACTAATACGAAATGTGACTACATGAAACATTTCTCAAATATTTTCATTTATTTTGGTTTAAGACCAAAGGTTGTGCTGAAGTCTTCAGCAGAACCCAAAATAAGCAAAAAGGCAAAGTGAGACCTTTATTGTTGCAGCTAAAAGTTGACTGCGCAGTTTCGATGGGCGCTACCCCGTCTCATCAGAACTTTCGCAACGAATGCATATCTTTGACATAAATCAGGGTTCATATTAGTACCAGCGCTCACGTATGACAAATGAGAAGCGCTGATATACAAAATATTCCACCGAACTAAGTCGACACACTAAAAATCTCACTTTGCCAATTCAATGTTGTGCATGTGCTCGCATCGCTCGCAACAATGCAAAGGTTGTTGTTGTACGGTATGTCCCGTCTTCACTGTACCTCGTGTGTATTGTTGTTGTTTGTATGTATACAAGTTTTATAATGCCTCTGCCATAAAGGTATGAGCTAGCTATTCATCATTGCTGTGAAGGCTAGATTGGCGCCTTGGCAGTGGTTGTTTAGAATATTTGAAGAAGTGAAGAAATGAGTTTCGACAAATGAACGAGAATTGTTTTTTAGACTATTATTCAAATATCTGTAAGATTTTTTTTACTAAATCCAAAGAAATAGTTTTCGTTGATGGAATGAAATCTGCGTTTGTATAAATCGAGGCAAAATGGATGATATTATGAGAATCTTTGGATGGACTTGTTTATTTAATTAATGAAACTCTTACCACAACGACAAAATAACATTAAGGAACATTAATCTGCTTCATTTATATAATGACAATGTTTCATTGTATGAATGACACTTTACCTTAATTTAAGACTACTGAAACATTGTTCATTGATTGCTAATTTAGTGAAACATTTTACGTTGTATCAATGATGCTCCACGTTAGACCAAAAACAATGACAGATTTCATTGTGGGAATGAAGCTTTTTCTTTTTTGTGTATAACGTTGACTATCCGTTGATCGTTCTAGCCAACTTGTTAAGTCTGATGATTTTCGTGAGAAGACATCCATTGAAGTGTTAGAGGGTTAAAATGTTCTACACAAAGTTTGCTCGTAATGTTATACATAAAGAGTGATTTTTTTGAGGTTAGGATTTTCATGCATTAGTATTTGACAGATCACGTGGAATTTCAGACATGGTGTCAAAGAGAAAGATGCTCAGTATGCTTTGACATTTCATCATGAATCGTCTTACAAACGAACAACGCTTGCAAATTATTGAATTTTATTATCAAAATGCGTGCTCTGTTAAGAAAGTTCATTGCGCGCTTCCATTTTATGGTCAGTTTAATCGACCCACTGAAGCGGCTATTCGGGCTATTGTGACTAAATTTCGCACCAAATTTACATTGTTGGACATTAAACCACCAACACGCTTACGTAGAGTGCGAACTGAAGAAAATATCGCAGCTGTATCGGCCAGTGTTAATGATGACCACCAATTTTCGATTCGTCGCCGTTCGCACCAATTGGGTCTCTGTTACTCAAAAACGTGGAAATGCCAAAATTGGACTAAGCGGATGGACCACCTAAGACGCAGCCGCGGTCAACATTTAAATGAAATTATCTTCAAAAAGTAAATGTCATGGACCAATCTAACGTTTCAAATAAAGAACCGATGAGATTTTGCAAATTTTATGCGTTTTTTTAAAAAAAAAGTTATCAAGCTCTTAAAAAATCACCCTTTACATACAACCTATATCTAAAGAGCAAGGATGCATAGTACCCTATAAGAATGTGAAGTAGGAGTCAAGTTGAACCTCCACTTCAAGCCTACTCTACTACACCATTTTCAAGTGTAATTTCAAAAGACATCATTTGAAATTCAAAAATTCCATTTGAAATTCAAAAAATATCAATTGAAATTCTAAAAATATCATTTGAAATTCAAAAAATATCAATTGAAATTCAAAAATTCCATTTGAAATTAAAAAAAATATCAATTGAAATTCAAAAAATATCATTTGAAATTCAAAACTCGTCATTTGTAATTCAAAATTACAAATGCAAAAGACACCATTTGAAATTCAAAAGTTTTCATTTGAAATTCAAAAATTATTCCATTTGAAATTCAAAAGATTCCATTTGAAATTCAAAAATTTAAACAAACTTATTTAAGAAAAATATACATTAGGTGGGGTAGCATTTACTTTTTCTGTAAATTTGGTTATTCTGCAGTTTTGAAAAAATATTTAATAAAATTATAAGCAACTAATAATTATAACGATGTAAAATATCGGTAATTTAATATATAGTTTATAACCTTCACCAGCTCAGGGAGCATCTGCATATAATTTATGCATTTTGCATTTTACTTAGGGTTGGATTATTTGTGTGGGAGGTACAACAAATCATAACTATTTTGCAGGTATAAAGTGATTGTAAAACCATTTCCAATATTAAATTGTTACTGATCAGTTTTATTTTAACCAAAGCTTATGCCGATTTTTGCCGGGTGTCTATGAAAACATTGTCAAATATCAAATTTCAGAGTATTCCGATCGTCCGTATAGAAGTTAGAAGTCTTTAAATTTAATAGGTTAGAGTGATTTGCGTGGGAGGTACGTAAATCTGTTTTCTAAACAGCAGAATATTAAAATTTACAGAAATAAATAAATGCTACCCAACCTAATGTATATTTTGCTTAAATAATTTTATTTACCCTTTTTGAACTGTAAATGGAATAATTTTTGAATTACAAATGGAATAATTTTTGAATTTCAAATGAAAAGTTTTGAATTTCATATGGTGTCTTTTGAATTACTTATGACGAGTTTTGAATTGCAAATGGCGAGTTTTGAATTACAAATGAGGAGTTTTGAATTTCAAATGATGTCTTTTGAATTTCAAATGATGTCTTTTGAATTTCAAATGATGTCTTTTGAATTACAAATGACGAGTTTTGAATTTCAATTGACGACTTTTGAATTTCAAATGTTGTCTTTTGAATTACAAATGACGAGTTTTGAATTTCAATTGACATTGTTTGAATTTCAAATGGAATTTTTGAATTTCAACTGGTGTCTTTTGAATTACAATTGAAAAAGGTGTAGAAGCCCATGACCGAACCTTGATATTTTTTATGTGTTGTACAGTGTAATCAATCACACCATTTCCTTAGAAACCCAATTTGTGGGAATTTGTTTCCCCTGATGTATTTCAAAATGAGACATTTCTGCATTATGTACCTTCTCGTGAAGTAAAATGACCTTATACCAAAGAAGATATTTCCTTTAATTGGGGTTTTCAGCTTTCCAAAAATGCTAATTTAATTAACAACCAATTCAAATTGTATTTGAGGTTGTGTCGACGTCTTTTCGAAAAATAAGTCATGTCTGATTTACATGGAAACTCACGTCTCCATGGTGAGTATGTGAGAAGGTGTGGTTGAAACCCTTCCTCCCAGCTGCCGCAAACTGTGAGCTAACACATTTCATAATACCACCGCAGCTTCCATGTCCTTCCTTGTCCTTAACATAATTCTCATGTCTCCAGCCTTAAATGAGCCCCTCTAAAATATCGGCCTAATCCGCCATCATAAAGCGGATATTTGTAGTTTGTCTAATTTTTGTTGTTGTTTGTTGCTGGCTTGTCCAACCAAAATGCACTCGTCCCTTTTACTTACATTCAGCTTAATTTCCAATAGAATTCAGCTGCAGATGCAAGGATACATACATCCAGCCGTACGTCCACCGAGATATTACGATGCCCGAATATGGAGTGTGTGTGTATGAGTGTGCGTGTGTGCTCTGTGGTAGGTTCCCTCCACATTCCATTCAGCCATAGTTAATACTTGATTTTGAAGTCTTATTACGCTGCTCGGCGGCGGCGGCGGCGGCGTTGTTTAGAGAGCCTCCAAACGTGATGATGGTTGTTAGCAGCAGCAGCAACAACAAACATTGCCAACACTGCAACGGCAGCAAATGCATGGCAACGTCAGCTAGTTGTTGTTCCTGTTTTTGTTGTTTTGTGAGAGTGTTTGTATGTGTACACACACACCGGCCACAACATCCAGGATATGATGATGCCATCTAGGACACACTGCTAAGGCCTCAAAGCGTAGAGCCAGCCATAAACGAACTTAAGAAGGATACTGGTCCATATTCAGGCACACGAGCTGCACATAAACATCCGAATTCACAGCAACAACACACCAACACGACTCGTGCCACACGCGCTCGGACACACGCACGCACTCACTCACGTACTACCATTTATTCACTCGCACTTACACTTGTGAAATTGTAGGGAATTCGTTATGAATTTGCGAGTTTGGTTGGCGATGAAGGGTGGCATTGGGTAGGGGAAGTCTCTTCCCCAACAGATACACGCGATTAAAATTTAGCACACGTAACACAGTCAGTCACCAATTCATTTCTTGGTTATTTTGCCGAAGTATGAACATATTTCTCCGCCAGTGTATATGTTTTATGTCTCACACGCTCATGTGTGTTTGTAGTTCAGCATTTCGGCATGTATGCGTGTGTGTTCGGGGTATATCAAAGGACGATTTGATATACACAGCCGTGTGGTATGATAAGTGTGGGAAATACATGACGTTTTGATTAAGGATAAATTATATGTGGACATTTAAAAGAATATGAGTCGTTCCATGCCAAGCGGTACGATTTTTAAACCCGATAGCTGCGATTGTTGCGAAAGTTTGTGTCTGCAATCTTCCCATAGAAATATTGTATACGTATTTGTGGAAAAAAAAATTTTTTCACGAGTTATGACCAATTTAACTGTGAAAAAATAAAATTTTTTTAATCGCCTGTAACTTCTGAAGTACTTCCGCCGATTTTAATGTAAAGGGTGATTTTTTAAAAGCTATAGGAAAGTTTTTCAAAAAAAAAAACACTTAAAATTCAGAAAAATGCATGAAATCTTTATATGAATCGTGAAGTACGGTCCATATAATTTAATGTTTGAAGATTATTTCATGCAAATGTTGACCTTGACTGCGCCTCAAATGGTCCATCCGCTTAGTCCAATTTTGGCATACTCTTTCCAACATTTCGGCCGGTATCTCACGAATAAATGCTTCAATGCTGTCTTCCAATGCGTCAATTGAAGCGGGCTTGTCTGTATAGACATGAGCTTTAACATAGTCCCACAAAAAATAGCCTAAAGGCGTTAAATCGCACGATCTAGGCGGTCAATTGACCGGTCCCGAACGTGAAATAAAATGTTCACCGAACTCGACTCTCAATAAGTCCATTGTTGCGCGTGCTGTGTGGCATGTGGCACCGTCTTGTTGAAACCACATGTCATGCAAGTCAAGCTCTTGTATTTTGGGCAAAAAAAAAAAGTTGGATATCACGGCAGCGCTCACCATTCACAGTTGCGTTACGGTTCGCATCATCTTTGAAGAAGTACGGTCCAATGATGCCACCAGCCTATAAACCGCACCAAACTGTGACTTTTTCTGAATGCATTGGTAGCTCTTGCAATGCTTCTGGCTGATATTCACTCCAAACTCGACAATTCTGCCTATTTACGTACCCATTGAGCCAAAAACGAGCTTCGTCGCTGAACAAAATTTTGAACACGATGAACTTTCTTAACAGAGCACACATTTTGATAATAAAATTCAGTAATTTGCTAGCGTTGTTCGTTTGTAAGACGATTCATGGTTAAATTATAGACCAAACTGAAGATGTGTGACAGTGAAACAAAACACGAAACGTGCGGCAGCTGTTTAAACCAGTGTTGGCAAAAAGATAATAGCTAAAAAAATCACCCTTTACTATACCTTGTTTTGAAGGCAATTTCAGTTACTTTAAAAGTATCGACGTGAAATGTTATAGCTGCGTTATACCTTTTAAAGTTTTTGTAATTTTATTTCTTTTATTTTGATTTTCGAATTTTTCGAAATTTTTTACTTTTAGGCGGAAAATATGGCTAATTGGTTGGTACCAACTAAACGGCAACTAATTCTACTTACCAAGGGCTAAATAATTGCCTTTGGAATACCCGATTCATGTATTCTAGTTTTCGAGATATCGGCTCTTCAATGTCACATCAATACATGGGCTAAAATGGCCTATTTTGTATAGTTTTTGGACTTTTGACTGATTTGATGCATTCAAATAATTGGAACGGAAAATATTGTTAAAAAATAATTACATAATTCCTTTTATTTTTATTATTTTTAGTGTTTTTATTTAAAAAAATATTTTTTAAATGCGTTCCACAAGCTAAATTGGTTTGTGTCTTGGGTGTGGGACGTATTTAACTTACGAATTTATCTTCACACCCTTGTATTCCAAAGGCAATTATTTAGCCCTTGGTAAGTAGAATATTTTCCAAAAAAGAGCTGGTCCAAATTTCTTTTGAGATCGGAGATATATAGGGTTTTCAGATATCGTGTGTATATATGTACAATTTTGATTGTGCGATATCTCGAAAACTAGAATACATGAATTGGGTATTCCAAAGGTAATTATTTAGCCCTTGGTATAGAGAATATTTTCCAAAAAAGAGTTGGTCCAAATTGCGTTTGAGATCGGAGATATATAGGTTTTTCAGATATCGGGTGTAAATATATACAATTTTGATTGTCCGATATCTCGAAAACTAGAATACATGAATCGGGTATTCCAAAGGCAATTATTTAGCCCTTGGTAAGTAGAATATTTTCTAAAAAGAGTTTGTCCAAATTCCATTTGAGATCGGAGATATATAGGATTTTTCAGATATTGCCACCCCCCTTCTGGTTGCTCCCACATAAATGACCCATATTCAAATGTTATATTAAAACCAATGAAACTTCCACACGAATATTCGGAATCGGCTATGTTTTGGTATTTGTTAAAGTTTTTATAATCACTTTAAGTGTACAAAATATAGCGGGTATTGCCACGCCCCTCCTTGTACCTCCCACACAAATCATCCTAACCTACGTAAAATTAAAGCTGTTTTGTAACTTCTATAAGGATGATTGGAATACTATGAAATTTTATATTTGACAAGGCTTTTATATATGCTGCGTTCATGTGGAATATGGGCGATATTGACACACCCCTTCTGGTACCTCCCACACAAAGTGGCATAAACATTGGTTACAAAACATTTGCAATTTGATATTTCAAAATGTCTCCATAATCACTTTAAACCAAAAAAAAAATATTTACGGTTTAGTCACGCCCCTTCTTGTACCTCCCACACAATTGTCTATATCCTAGGTAAAATTAAATCCTTCCTAAACTATATACTGGTGCATGGTGTATTCCACATAACTGTGGAAGCTAAGGACACACAAATCATCCGGCCCTACGTAAAATTTATGTTATTATAATTTCCATATATATGTTCTCTGAGAGTGAGGGTATATATAAGTCGGTATAGCCGACTGACGTTTTCTTATTTGTTTCAACTGTACACAACGACAATATATCAACCTGGAATTTACTTTACGTGGGTCTTTTTAGTGGGAAAATGAAAAATAGTAGTGGGTTGGTGCATCCCACTTTCTTCTTCTGAAGTCAGTGTATGTTATTGAACTCTTCAATTTCTATTTTCCATTCATTGGGTTCTTATTGTGTTTCCTTGACTCATCATACCATCATCACATGCCTCGGCTCTGAACAGCCCAGAGATGCATTTTATTCGAATATTTTTCATTTCATGCAACCAACGAATGCACTACGTATTGTTGCTGCGCTGCATTTATGCACGAAAAAAAGTTGAGCCTTGGCGACAACGACAACGGCAGCGACATCGACAATGATATCCTGCCATGTATGTATTCAAATGTATGCATGGCTGTGTGTACGTGATGGTCCCCTGTACATATATACATGGAAAACTTTAACGCTAAACAACAATAACAACAACAGCAACAACAACATCAACAATACTGAATTCAGCTAACAATTCCAGGGTATGCGAGCCGAGTTGCTTGAATACATAAGATTCGGGCTGGTGGTGTTGTTCCTTTTTCCTCTTTCGTCCTTTTTTGTATTTCTGCAGCACCGAAAACAAAACGAAAGTCTGAACCTATAAAAAAATGAACAGAATCCTGGAAAAAAATCGATAAATAAATATAAACACACACAGGCACACAGATAGACCAACTATGAACAAGAAAAAAACTGAATTTAACCCCAACAAAATAGAAAAAAAAACAAGAACGTTGAGAGGGCAGCTGTTGTGAAGTGTGTGGGGAGAGGAAGAAACACAAAGGAATTTTTAGTATTTTTAATAAAGTACCAACTACCCAACCAACCTACCAACCTACCAAACAACAACATATCTAAACGAATCCAACAATTGTTGTTATTGTTGCTGTCACATATTGCATGGTAACAACCGGCCCCACAAGAACAGCATCGGCACTCACAGTGGTTACATACGATAATAATGTTAAATGGCTGTACAACGTGGGAGTTACTAAAGTAGTTGATTTGAAATGAAGTGTTACTTCATTTAAAAAGTATGAAAGCACTGCGGCCCTGTACGCAGAGAAAAAATCATCGTTTATGGACTTCATTTACAGGTAAAGAAGTTCGTTTCGTCCAAATATACCTCCAAACATGTTTTTCTCTGATATATCATACAATATTGACCGGTTGTTAAACTATTTTCAAGATCATTATATTTGGAAAATGATATCATGATTCGAATTGTCTCATTCGTTAGAAAGCTCAAACGCAACAGCTCGATCTAAACAATTCAACATATCACGCACCAGCCTGATGCACAAAATCCTCGCATTATTCGCTTATAAGTTGCAACTGACTCTGCAATTGAAGGCAGGCGACCACCCGCTTCTTTATCTCTTCTCAGTTTCGGACGAAGAACTCGCTCGTGCTCGCCGAAAAGCTCATTGAAAATGTCGCTGGAAGCTCCACTTCGGTTTACGATATTAAATACATGAACAAAAAATTGTATGGGATGAAGCCAACCTTTTAAACCCTTCAACATAGGATGGAGGTAAAGGGTGATTTTTTAAAAGCTATAGGAAAGTTTTTCAAAAAAAACACAAAATGCAGAAAAATGTATGAAATATTTATTTGAATCGATAGTACGGTCCATATAATTTAATGTTTGAAGATTGTTTCATGTAAATGTTGACCTTGACTGCGCCTCAAATGGTCCATCCGCTTAGACCAATTTTGGCATTTCCACGTTTTTGAGTAACAGAGGCCCAAAGGCTGCGAATGGCGACGAATCGATAATTGATGGTCATAATTAACGCTGGCCGATACAACTGCGATATTTTCTTCAGTTCGCACTCTACGTAAGCGTGTTGGTGGTTTAATGTCCAACAATGTAAATTTGGTGCGAAATTTAGTCACAATAGCCCGAATAGGCGCTTCAGTGGGTCGATTAAACTGACCATAAAGTGGAAGCGCGCGATGAACTTTCTTATCAGAGCACACATTTTGACAATAAAATTCAATAATTTGCTAGCGTTGTTCGTTTGTAAGACGATTCATGGTTAAATTATAGACCAAACTGAAGATGTTTGACAGTGAAACAAAACACCAAACGTGCGTCAGCTGTTTAAACCAGTGTTGCCAAAAAGATAATAGCTAAAAATACAATAAGTTTTTCATTCGATATCTGAAATGCTATATATCTCCTATCTCAACTTGGACCAACTCTTTTTTGGAAAATATTCTACATACCAAGGGCTAAATAATTGCCTTTGCAATACCCGATTCATGTATTCTAGTTTTCGAGATATCGGCTCTTCAATGACATCAATAAATGAGCAAAAATTGCCTATTTTGTATAGTTTTTGGACTTGTGACAGATTCGATGCATTCAAATAATTGGAACGGAAAATATTGTTAAAAAATAATTACACAATTCCTTTTATTTTTATTATTTTTAGTGATTTTATGAAAAAAAATATTTTTTAACTACGTTCCACAAGCTAAATTGGTTTGTGTCTTGATTGTGCGACGTATTTAACTTGCGAATTTATCTTCACACCCTTTTCGAAAGTATATCTCTATAATCGCATATACACGTGAAACAAAGGGATTTTTTGAAGAAGGAAACGAGGAATTAAATTGGTACCGACCAAATTGGCTTCAGCCTAAAAGTCGGAGTGTACATTACTGTTTCGACATGAAAATAAATGAATTGTTGCGAGAGAAAATGGTACCCATCGAACGGCTGCTGCTAAAATCACGAAAATCGATTTATACATTTCTCTGACAAAAAGTCCTATCACTAACATCGAATGAAAAGGGTTTACACCACCCTGACAGCCCAAAAAAGAGACATACAAAGTTTTTTCTTTTCTGCGACAATTATAAAACCAAGGAAAGGTTTTTTCTTGTACATATATGTACAAGAAAAGATAGGTTGATATGGATATATCACTGAACTGGTCCCAGAGTGTCAATAAATTGTCAATTAACTTCTCTTTTCTTATGTATGCATATTTAAATAAAAGTATATTTTAATATATACAATAATTTCCTACATATTAATAAAAACAGAGGTGATTTCCGGAAAATATGTGTTAATCTCTTCAAATATCTAACACATTCGTTAAAAACTATATCTGAGAGATATCCGTGTCAGCAAGTCAAGTCTCACCCCCCCCCCCCCACCAATGACAAACCCGCGTAAAAATGACCGGTCCCCTTCATATATTTGGGTTAGAATCAGGACCGGTCTTTATCCGCCAGGGACTAGTCCTGAGACAGTTCATTGGCGGAGATATCGGTCGTCAAATGGTGGTGTCTATGTTTCCTACGTTAGGCATCATCTGAAAAATTCAAAGAAATTCCATCGTATTCAGGACGGGTATAGCTATCGTCCATCGTAGGGTTTTTTTCAATTTTATTTTTTGTGTGAAAGTGGATGCTGTTTGAAAAAACACGAATTTTCATTAAAATTTTGAGCCAAAAAATGCATAACTTTGGGATTAGGATTTTAAATCAAAAAATCCCCTAGGATAAACAATGCTGTGACGAATTAAATATCAAAATTGAGCCAATCGTTTCAGTAGATTCGGAGATATTATGCACACCAATTTGAAAAAAGTCGTTTCAAGAAAAGCGCAAAAGAAACAAGTAAAGAAAGGCTAAAGTCTGGCGGGACCGATTATCCCAGCAAAAACTTGGTAATGACACGTCATTATTTTTATCATTACCTAGTAATGACTGATCGTTACGCCTTGCATTAGTTTGAAGTATGAAATCATTACTTCCTTATAATTATTTAAATAGATAGTTATTGGTAAGTTAAATTTCATAGAACTTCAGATTTTAAAACTAAATTTTCTACATATTTGTGGTGAGTCAGGGAATAGCAGTGCTGTTGTTATCGCAGCTGAGTTATCCAGGCTTAATGAAAAATAGTCCTAAATTGTTAACAAGTCGATACAAAATGTATAATTTAATAAAAATGTTCATCACTTATTAAGCTCATTATTGATAATACATTATTTGGCTAATCTTTCTCCTGAGGCTACTTATTTTACAACTCCTTTAGAACTACTTATTTATTAACTTCTCGTAAGCTTGCATGGAAGTACTTATTTCTCAACTTTTTGTAAGCGTGCGTGGAAGTACTTATTTTTTTCAATCCCTTTATAGAAATAATTAGAAACGGATCCGAAAAATAAGTCGTGAAGGTTTTTGGTTTTGCCTTATTCACCACATTACTTGGTACTGAGAGTTTTTGCTGGGATATTATACCCTTCACTTTCTACGCCATCGCAATTCAATTAGGTGAATATTTTGGAAAGTGCCCTATATCATGGACCCATGATACCCGCTTCCACAATGTATGTTTCCAGGTGAAATATTACTTGTTCTGGTCAAAATCTGTTACAATATGTGCTTGTGCTTTCTAGAGCAGAAAAAGTAAAATCGACGACATTTGCATGAGACCTATATATAAAAATTAACCGATTTGATCCATTTTCACTATATATGTTTTTAAAATTTGGTCAAAATCGGTTGAATTATGTGGTTTCTAAAGCAGAAAAAGTCAAATCGGGAGCGAAATTTGTATGACAGCTATATAGAAATCAGAGCCGATCTGACCCACGTTCACCACAGATGTTTCTAGTTGAAATATAAGTTTTTTTTGGCCAATTTGAAGAAAATCGGTTAAAAGATATGGATTTTAGAGCGGAAAAAGTCAAACCCGATTTGAATCATTTCCACCAGAGATGTTTCTACACCTTTTTCAATTGTAATTCAAAAGACATCACTTGAAATTCAAAAATATCAATTGAAATTCAAAAATTCCATTTGAAATTCAAAAAAATGTCATTGTCATTCAAATATTCCATTTGAAATTCAAAACTTGAATAATTTTTGAATTTCAAATGGTGTATGACGAGTTTTGAATTACAAATGAAGAGTTTTGAATTTCAAATGATGTCTTTTGAATTTCAAATGATGTCTTTTGAATTTCACATGAAGTCTTTTGAATTACATATGACGACTTTTGAATTTCAATTGATACTTTTTGAATTTCAAATGATATTTTTTTAATTTCAAATGGAATTTTTGAATTTCAATTGATGTTTTTTGAATTTCAAATGGAATTTTTGAATTCCAAATGGTGTCTTTTGAATTACACTTGAAAATGGTGTAGCTTAAACATAAAATGCTGTGCCAAATTTGAAGAAAACCTGGCAAAAAGTGTGGTTTCGAGAGCGCAGAACGTCAAATCGGGAGCGAACTTTTTATGGGATGTGCATATCTAAATCTGAACCGAATTGCTTCAAATTAAATAGCGTTCGTCCTTGGCCAGCAAAACTCAATTTTGCCAATTTTCGTAAGGATCGGACAATAATTGCGATCTGTACTTTAATTGCGAGAATAGTTGGGCGAACGGACATTGCTAAATCTAGGTCTATCTAGATTCCTTTTGGGTGCACAAATGCACATAGACATAATACCGTAGTGAAGGGTTTAAAATATTATATTGTTTCGTACCGATCCCATCGTGCCAATTTCTAAGTGTTGTGCTGTGACTTAGGAAATAACTTGAATTTCGTAATGCGGAGATGCTTAAAATATTCTTTAAAGTATATAGGATTTTTAGAGAAAACAACAAAATCGAAAAAATTAAGGGTGGAGTAAACCCTTAAACTTTTTTTTTTTTGAAAAGTGCTGTATTTTTTAATACATTTTTATATGTATGTATATATAGCTAAGGACTATAGCGCTACTTAAATTTTATATTATTTTTATTAAAAATTATTATAATGAAACGTCACAATTTATTTAACAAATATCGCAATAAGAAAAAATATCATAATTATCCTAATGATGGTGGCTCGTACTTAAAGCTTTTTACGCACACGGTTTTTATACAATTTTTTTTTTTTTAGAACAAAATCTTATCTTAAAACATGAAATATTGTTTAATATATATATATACAGATCTAGGGCTAGGAAGAGCATTTGGCATTTATGGTGCCCGTAGTCCGATTAATGTACACTCCGAAAATCAGAATTCAATCTCTCTTTTTCTAGCGCTTCCCCCTTAAAAAGTACACATTTTGAAATATTCATTTATATTGTGCGTCTACGTGGTCTGAGCGATGTACACACCGAAATTCATAATTCTAACTTTAACACTTGGTACCATTTTTGACCCTCCTTTTTTCCTACGTCCCCAGCTAAAACTCTCATTACCAATTAATGTGGCGAATAAGGCAAAACCAAAAACCTTCACTACTTATTTTTCGGATCCGTTTCTAATTATTTTTGTAAAGGGATTGCAAACAAAAAAGTACTTCCAAAAAGTACTTACGTAAATTTAATAAATAAGTACTTCTAAACGAGTTGATAAATAAGTGGCCTCAGGAAGATACAAAATAAGTCATTATTGATAACGAGCCAAATGTATGTATTATCAATAATTGGCTTAATAAGTGATGAAAACAACATTTTTATTAAATTATATATTTTGTATCGACTTGTTAACTGAATCTGAATACAGAATTTAGGGCTGTTTTTCTTTAAGCCAGAATAACTAAGCTGCGATAACAACAGCACTGCTATTCTCTGACTCGCCACAAAAATGTAGAAAATTAATTTTTCTTATTGATTGGTTCAGCTTGAGGTCATGAAAAAACTGGTGGTGTTGTTTATTATTTATTTATATTTTATTTTCCCAATATTTCTGTTGCCTTCGTCAATCATCATCAGGGGATAAACACTAAACAAAGATATATACAATTTATAACAAATATTCACTATCAATATCACGAAAAATTCAATAATAGTTACGTTAAAACTTAATAGACGTCGTCCTTTTGTCTGCACAAATTGTTGTCAACTAAAAGTCTCTCTTAGTCGGCTGTATTTTTGTATTATATGTCGATAAGCTATCGCGCAATTCTCTGTGTCTGTTTTGTAATTCATTCTCTTCTCAGTGGGAACGTCAATAATGTTCAACACTTCAAGAGTAAATCTTCGCTTATAATATCTCTCCTCTGCTAATATTTTTACGTCTTTGAAGTTTGGCGTATGGCCTGTCAGAGTTAAGTGGGCCGCAAGAGCTGTTTTTTGCTCTGTTGGCTTGTCAGTTGCTTTTTGGTCCGATTTATGTAAAGAAAGTCTGGTTTTTAGTTTCGTCTTGGTAGTACCAACATATACCTTTTGGCATATGTTGAACTTGTCGTCATTACATGGTATCCTATAAACTACATTAGACTTGTCTTCTTTTTTAATCATAGATTTAGTTTTACTGAATAAATTATTAACGGTAATATTTGTTTTGAGAGCCAATTGAAAGTTGTCTTTGTTATAAACGTCTGCATTTTTGAACCTTTCAGAAAATCCTCGTACATACGTCAGCGGTTTGTAAATTTTCTCCTCCTTCTCTTTGTTATTTTTATGTTTTTTCGTCTTAGTATGTCTTATTAAATCGTCGATGGTTTGTTTTGGGAAGTCATTTAATCGTAGAATGTTTTTGATTTTACGTTCATTGTCTATGTGAAATGATGAGTCACTTATATTGAATACCCTATTTATAAAATTCGTCGCTGTGTTGATTATTGTTCGTCTATGGAGTTTGGAATGAAAATTTATGAGTCTTCCAGGTGACATTGGCTTCTGGTACCAATTCAATTTAAGCACGCTTCCTTGTCTATGAATTATCGAGTCGAGGTATGGGTGTTTATTGTCTTCTTCTTTTTCCATAGTAAATTAATTAATTTTAAAATCTGAAGTTCTATGACATTTAGCTTACCAATAACTACTTATTTAAACCATATAAGGAAGTAATTATTTCATACTTCAAAATATTGCAGGGCGTAACGAGCTGTCATCACTAGGTAATGCTAAAAACAATGAGGTGTCATTACCTAGTTTTTGCTGGGTCCCTCTTAAAAATAGTTTTGGTTTATAAATATTACTCCTTATTCATTTCAAAACCACTGTGCCACAGAACAGCAACGACCGTAGTAGTGGTAGCAGCAGCAATAATAAAACATACACATGTATACGCACACATACACACCGGAAAAAAACATAATAATAAAAGTTCAAATGACACCCACTGAGGAGCAAAACGCATTTACACATCTACAGACAAACACACACACACGTTGAAACCTAAAACACACACGCACCTACACTCGCCTCTGTTCAGACACACGCACACACACACATCCTTACTGTGAAAAATACTTTGTACCGATTTCTTGCAACGCATATTTTGTTGTTATAACTTTTTTTCGTCTCTGCGTGTGTGTGTGTTTGTTTGTGCTTTGTTAATAAAGCCTTTTTTCTGCCACAATAGACGAAAAATACAACTTTTTATCATCCTTTCATACGCCCACTTTAGTGTTTAGCTTCTGTGGTGTGGTTGTCGATGTGTGTGGCAATGGGGTGAGGGCGATGAAAGAAGTAGAAGTGGAAGAAAAAATCACATACGTTCAGATTTTTGTTATTAAAAAGTAGATGCAGGCACCCAGCAAACCAAGTGGGTTGGATAACAGAGAGGGCAATTCCAATGAGAGTTTGAAGGTTTTTTAATTTGTAATCCCATTAGGTTAATTTTTGCCCCTTCCCCCTGTATGTCATGTTAATTTATTTGGGGAATAAACAATTATTTTTTAGTTTCCAGTTCAAATCACATATTTATTAAAACCAAATAAAACAAACGGAAAATTAAATAAAAAAATATATAAATTATAAAAATTATATTAGAAAAAAACAAGTAAGGAAAGGCAAAAGTCGGGCGGGGCCGACTATATGATACACAACACTTTCTATCCGAATACATCGGTAAAAAAGTGAAAACGGGAAGAATTTTTGTATGTTTCCTAATCATAGGCTAATATTACCTGGTCCATTTTGTCAAATCGGAAATATTTATATAGGTGCTATACCCAAACATGGAATATAGTGAATAACTTTCACAATAAGTTCATCCAGTTCAAATATAACGTGTTAAGCTCATTTTGTGCAAATTCGTGCTTTTTGGTGCGTAAAAAGTCTATCCGAAATTTGTAAGGGAAATTTTTGGGGCGAAATTTGTATGGGAGCTATATGTAAATCTGAACCGATGACCCATTTTCACCATGGGTGTTTCCAGTTGAAAACCAGTTGATATTTTGAAATATTTGAAGAAGATCTGTTAAAATATGTGGTTTTTAGAGTAGAAAAAAGTGAAATCGGGAGTGAAATCCGATCTGAACCGATCTGACCCATTTGTGCCATGGCTGTTTATAGAACAAATATAAGATATTTCGCCTAATTCGATGAGGATCTGTTAAAATTTGTGGTTTCTAGAGCAGAAGAAGTCAAATCGGGAGCGAAAGAAGAAGTCAAATCGGGAGCGAAATTTTAATGGGAGCTATATATTAATCTGAACCGATCACACTTATTTTCACCATAGGTGTTCCTAGTTTAAATATAAGATGTTTTGCCAAATCTGAAGATAATCTGATACAATTTGTGGTTTCTAGAGTGGAAAAAGTCAAATCGGGAGCGAAATTTGTATGGGGGCTATATATAAATCTGAACCGATTTAATCCATTTTCAACACAGATGTTTCTAGTAGAATTATAAGGTATTGCAAGGTAATTTTAAGCAAATCAAGTGAAATATGTGGTCTCTAGAGCGGAAAAAGTCAAATCGAGAGCGAAATTTGTATGGGAGCTATATATAAATCTGAACCGATCAAACACATTTTTACCACAGGTGTTCCTAGATTAAATATAAGACGTGTTGCCAAATCTGAAGACAATCTGATACAATATGTGATATCTAGAGCGGAAAAAGTCAAATCGGGAGCGAAATTTGTATGGGAGCAATATATAAATCTGAACCGACCTGACCTATATTCATCATGGTTGTTTCTAGTGGAAATATAAGATGTTTTGCCAAATCTGATACAATATGTGGTTTCTAGAGCGGAAAAAGTCAAATCGGAAGCGAAATTTGTATGGGGGCTATATCTAAATCTGAACCGATCTGACCTATATTCACCATGTTTGTTTCTAGTGGAAATATAAGATGTTTTGCCAAATCTGAAGATAATCTGATACAATTTGTGGTTTCTAGAGTGGAAAAAGTCAAATCGGGAGCGAAATTTGTATGGGGGCTATATCTAAACCTGAACCGATTTAATCCATTTTCAACACAGATGTTTCTAGTAGAATTATAAGGTATTGCAAGGTAATTTTAAGCAAATCAAGTGAAATATGTGGTCTCTAGAGCGGAAAAAGTCAAATCGAGAGCGAAATTTGTATGGGAGCTATATATAAATCTGAACCGATCAAACACATTTTTACCACAGGTGTTCCTAGATTAAATATAAGACGTGTTGCCAAATCTGAAGACAATCTGATACAATATGTGATATCTAGAGCGGAAAAAGTCAATCGGGAGCACGGACGGACGGACATTGCTAAATCGACTCAAAAAGTGATTCTAAGTCGATCGGTATAATTAACAATGGGTCTATCTCGTTACCTTTTGGGTGTTACAAACAAATGCACAAAGACATAATACTCTCGTCGAGTTTATAATAAGAAAAAGCTGGCTTTCGAATGTATTGCATTCAAAAAACACCTAAAAAGTGGGATCATGGGGATCCACCCTATGATAACAGAAATTCCACTCAAAATATACGCTGGGACTACCAATATGGTCTACTAACTAAATCCAGCACACCTACGAGCACACGCATCATCAAATCCTTATAACTTTATACCTCTGTATGGGTGTGTGTGTGTATTGTGCTTAAGGATATGTGTACGTCTGAGGACTAGTGTATGAATGAATGTGCGTGCGTGTGTGGGTTTGTGTTCCAGTGATGATACTTGCACAACACAAACTGTTATCGTGATGCATAAAATAAAAGGAATATGGCAGAAGCTTTACATTTTGAATAAATAAATAAAATACACACACACACATCTTTATACATAAATGGGTATGTATGTATCCATATATAGATCCATACAAATATACACCTACCATAGATACAATGATATTTACAACAATTGCTGATGGGGGGTACTGATGCCAGTGGCACTGACATTCATTGTGGCAGTGGTAGTGTCGGTGGCAGTGGCAGTGGTGGCTAAAGATGAATTCTATTGCTCTTATTTCAAATATGCTATTTACCATCTAATATAAAATAAAATGTATGTCTATACATATATATCATATGTATGTACGTATGTGTAGGCTTGCAGTTTGTATGTACTTTGATATGTACAACACATCTGTACATATTGACACAATTATTTATATACCACCTACCAATGTCTAGTATTTATTTACACAGGCACATCAGTAAAGCGCATACAGTAGACCGTATCGATTTTTGAAGGACTAGGATGCGAGAGATTGGAGTACCATCGGGATCTAATGTTGCCAAGAAATACGAGCAAATAATTCTACTTATAAAGGGTGGTTAAATTTTAAGGTCGATGTTGATTTTGAATAAAACACAAATTGTATAGGAAATTATTGTCATTTCTTTTTATTATGATAATATTGATATGGTTCAATTATGTAAGGAAGAAAATGTCGGTCAAATGGCCGCCGCGACCTCGGCGACACACCTACATTCGATGGTCCAAATTTTCGATGACGCTGAGGCATAATTGAGGTTCTAAGCCGTTAATGTGCCGAATTATCTCATCCTTTAGCTCTTGAATTGTTGCTGGCTTATCGACGTACAACTTTTCTTTCAAATAACCCCCAAATAAAGAAGTCCAACGGTGTCAAATCACATGATCTTGGCGGCCAATTGACATCGCCACCACGTGAGATAACGCGGCCATTGAATTTGTCGCGCAAAAGAGCCATTGTTTCGTTAGCTGTGTGGCAAGTGGCACATATCTTCCAATTGGGGCCATACAAATTTCGTTATCATCTCACGATAGCGAAGACCATTCACAGTAACTGCCAGACCGGTCTCATTTTGGAAAAATACGGTCCGTGATGCCGCCAGCCCATAAACTGCACCAAACAGTCACTCTTTGTGGGTGCATTGGTTTTTCGACAATCACTCTTGGATTATCATTCGCACAAATGTGGCAATTCTGCTTATTAACGAATCCACTGAGGTGAAAATGTGTGATTAAATTGACCGAAAAATCACGAGTGCACGATATGCATTTTGATTTGAACGCCCATTTTCATAATAAGCCTGAATAACTTTAACGCGTTGCTCGATTGTGTACAATATCGTGTGGCAATAACGCCCATATTTGAGGTGAGTGCAATGTCTATAAAAACATTGCTGAACGTCAAATTTCAGAGTATTCCGATCATCCATGTACACAGGTTAGGGCGATTTGTGTGGGAGGTAATTTATATATGGATGATCGGAAGACTCTGAAATTTGATATGCGGCAATGTTTTTATAAACATTGCATTCACCTGCAATATGGGCGATATTGTCACATCCCTTCACATCCACGCAAATTTGCATAAGCTGTGGTCAAAATAAAACTAATATAAAACAGTTGCAATTTGATATTTGAAAATGTTTTTATTATCACTTTAAGCTAATAAAATATTTATGCTTTTGCCTCGCTCCTTTTAGTAACTCCCACACAATTGTCCCTATCCTAGGTAAAATTAAATCCTTTATAATTTCTATACTGGTGGCTGGACTACACACAAATTACACAGTACAACACAAAAAAAAAAATAATTAAATTGTAACGCGCAGTGAAGTAGAAGCCACACTTAACACACTAAACTCTTTCAACAGACAAATACAATGTACGATGGAAAAAGAATTGGACAATATACTCCCATATTTGGATTCGGTGATAACACTACTCAACAAAATGAAAAAAATTGCATGTACTCCGGATGCGATAATTTTTTCTGTGTAGATAACCTTGACATGAGCTCGAAAAACGCAATAAAAATTTTTTTTTCGTTTGGTTTTTGTTTTATTTTTTTTTTTTTTAATTTTAATAATTTTTTTTTGGTTAATTTGTTTCGTCCGGCATAACTCGGGAACCACTAGCCCGATTTAATTGAATTAAATTTTAAAAAATTTAAAATTACAATTCCCTTAATCTGTTCATATATTGTTTTCCTATACAAGCAACAGTTTCCAAGTTAAAAATGAATATATAAAGGAAAAAAATTATTTTTTGCCTAAAGATTTAAATTTTTTTTTTTTTAAAATCCATAAAAAATCCAAAATGAAAAAAAATGTCAAATCTTATTACTTTTACGTAAAGTCACATAACCTATGAGCAAAATGAGACAAAGATCATGAAAATCGATGCACGCGTTTCGCTTTTATTCGCAATGGAGTAAAGGTATGAATTTCAAAAATTTGCCCGACATATGCACAACTTTGTCTATGGTAAGGTTTTTTCTTTTTTATTACAAAAAAAATTAAAATTTGTTGGGTGACAAAAATATATGACTTTAAATTAAAAAACAATTCGATATATGTACAAGAAATTATCCTAAGGATATCAACATTAATTAATTATAAAAAAGTTTTAAAAAAAATATCTAAACACAAAAATAAAAACCTTCAAATTAAAAATAATTATGTGCTTTTGTCTTTCTTTTATATTGTTGTGGGTCTGTTTCTCTTATCAGGAACCAGATATAGTCCCCCATCATAGCTTCGTTCCAAAATCCTTGGTATCGGTGCTCAATTTCTTTCATTTGCTGATGAAAACGCTCACCATGCTCGTCACTCACATCGCCCAGGTTGTCCGGAAAGAAGTCCAAGTGCGAGTGTAGAAAATGTATCTTAAGCGACATATTTGCTCTAATTTTTTTTATAATTTTGGAGTAGTTGTTCGACGATCTCTCTGTAATTTGAGCTTTTGTTGTTTCCAAGAAATCCGGAAACAATTTGCCGAAATGAGTTCCAAGCTGCAGCTTCATTTGGTGATAAAATGTGCTCAAACTGTTGGTCTTGCAACAACTTTTTAATTTGCGGACCGTCGAAAACGCCTTCCTTAATCTTTGCCGATGAAAGGTGAGGAAAAATGGTTTTTAAATAGGCGAACGCTTCGCCATCTTTGTTGATAGCTTTCACGAAGTTTTTTATGAGTCCGAGCTTTATGTGAAGAGGTGGGAGAAAAACATTTTCCTTTTTTATGAGTGGTGTATATTTCACGTTGTCGCTGCCGGGGATGAAGTTAACTCTTTCTGTCCAACTCCTCCTGGTGTAATGATGTTGACGATCGCGGCTGTCCCAAAGGCAGAGAAAACAACAGTACTTTGTGAATCCACCTTGTAATCCACAAAGGATACCGATAACCTTAAGGTCGGCACAAACTTTCCAATCGTGCCTCTCATAGTTAAGGCACTTTAGTAGATTGTCCATGACTTCGTATGTTTCCTTGGTGTCAACGGCATGAGCAATTGGAATCGAAGGTTTCTTGTTGCCGTTGTGCAGTAAAATTGCTTTAAGGCTCTGCTTGTTGCTGTCGATGAAAAGACGCCACTCTCCTGGATCGTAAGAGTACCCGAGTTCACCAAATAATCCGGGAATGTCCTTACAAAAACAGATGTTGTCTTTTTTTGTGTAGTACCTTGCGTATGGTTCATGACGCTTCCTGTAGATTGTTGTCACCACACCAGGAGCCAAGAAACCGAACTGTTGCATGCGCGATGCATGCAACTCTGCATCTTCCTTGGAGAGTTTCAATTCTCTAACCCAATCGTTCAGTTCTGCTTGGGAACATAAGCGTTGACCTCCATGCAATGTATATGTTGACTCGCATTCTGATGTGGTTTCTACTGTCTCCGGATCTGATGTTGGATGTATCGCCTCATTATTAGATGCCCATCTTGAAACGGACGGTTGCGGGTCCACTGGTTCTTCGGAAAATGGCACTGGAAAATTCACTGTTGAAACAGCAGCGTAAGTCCATCGTATATTTTTTTCCACGCCTGTTTTTTTGCTAAGACAGAAGTAGCAATCTGTTACATGGCAAAGCGGACCTCTCCAAAGCATTGGCATGATGATTCTCGGCTGTCGTCTGAAAGAATTTCAATAATAAGTTATATATGTTCTTGAATTTCGTAATCTACACTTACCTTGAGTCAGCTAGCTGTACGTAGCACCTTGGACATAGAGCACTTGGTGTCCACCGCTCATATATGTTTGAGACCTTTAAATTGAAGCTCTCTTCAAATGAATCTCTCAATTTAGGTGAAAAACAAAAAACGTATTCTCCGCACATGTAACAAAAATTACTTGGATTGGTATTGCATTCAAATCCTCGCGAACGTTTGCTCATTTTAACTATCGCGTTCGTCGACACTTGTTGAATGAGTAAAATCGATCAATGAAGACCTATTTATACTGTGTATTGTTTAGTATTTTACTGACAGGTACTTATAAATGGGTGTATATTTTTTTACGGTGGCTACATACCTGTTTCACCATGTGTGAGTCTTAAATTTTCCGAATAAATGTGGGTTGCATTTCTGTAAAAAAATCATACAGGTAGCCAACGGAAAACCCAAATAATTAAAAAAGTCCCCTTTCCTTTTTTCCTTTTAATTGTTCACGCACATTTATTAGCGTTTATTACTTTGCTTACGCAATCATAAAAATTAAATAACCCTTTGTTTATTCCGTTTTGTTAATTCTGAGAATCAAAAAAAAGAAAAAACCTTACCATAGACAAAGTTGTGCATATGTCGAGCAAATTTTTGAAATTCATACCTTTACTCAATTGCGAATAAAAGCGAAACGCGTGCATCGATTTTCATGATCTTTGTCTCATTTTGCTCATAGGTTATGTGACTTTACGTAAAAGTAATAAGATTTGACATTTTTTTCATTTTGGATTTTTTATGGATTTAAAAAAAAAAAAATTTAAATCTTTAGGCAAAAAATAAGTTTTTTCCTTTATATATTCATTTTTAACTTGGAAACTGTTGCTTGTATAGGAAAACAATATATGAACAGATTAAGGGAATTGTAATTTTAAATTTTTTAAAATTTAATTCAATTAAATCGGGCTAGTGGTTCCCGAGTTATGCCGGACGAAACAAATTAACCAAAAAAAAAATTTTAAAATTAAAAAAAAAAAAAAAACAAAAACCAAACGAAAATTTTATTGCGTTTTTCGAGCTCATGTCAAGGTTATCTACACAGAAAAAATTATCGCATCCCGAGTACATTTTGACTGTTGACTAGTGTAATTAGACAAGGGAATCTGCTGAAACTGGTTGACTGGTACCAAAATCAAACGGCTTCCGGATGTTTAATTAATTTTTATTCTAAGCACCCAAGACGAACTATCATAAATACCGCGACAAATTTTATAAACAGGGTCCTTCAAACCAATGATAAGGAATTGCACGAAACAAACAAGTCTAACATTACAAATATATGAACGACTTTCCTGAAAAATTAATAAAGAATCTAATCAAGCGAACGACGGAAGAAAAACTTAACAAAAATGATCTGTAAAATTTACAGATCCACAAAGTACATTCCAGGGCTATCCGAAGGTTTAAAACATTCTAACATTTACGACAAGGAAAAATTTGAGTTGGCATATAAAACACGTAGGACCGTCAACCAACTATTTAGTAGGATGAAATCGAAGATCAAGAAAGAGGAGAAACCAAACGTCGTGTACAATATAAAATGCAATGGTGACAAGCCCGACATATGCCAGAAGGTATATGTCGGCATTACGAAAATAAAATGAAAACCAGACAATCATCACATAAAACCGAACACACATCTCTTGACAAACCCGTTGAGCAAAAAACTGCCCTTGCAGCCCACTGTACCTTGACGGGACACAAACCAAAATTTAATGACGTCGAAATATTAGCATTGGAAATGCTAAATATAATTGACGTCTCTACTGGAAAAAGGCTTATTTATAAGAGAGACATAGATGGTTTTGCTCAAATATATAGGAACACGGTGGAAAAACATAGACGATAAATTAGACAGTAGTTGACAAAAACTTGCAGAGAGTGATAAGAGGATTTTCTATTGTGAAATACTTTTAAAAATGTAAATATAAATATTAGGCCTGTTCGATTGGGCTTACTAGCTTAATTTTTGTATGGAATATACTCGCTTAACATGAAAGTAGCTTATTACTCTCTTAGTTGTGTTGCCAGATTTTTTCTGTTAATCCGTTTAAGAAAAACCAATGTGTAGCAACGTTGCCAACTTATCAAGTCTCTTAGTTGTAAGCTAGTAAGTCCAATCGAACAGGCCTATTGTGATATTTTTGGTTGTTATTGCTTGTAAATTGTAATTGAATAGTTTGTGTTTTTTGTACTAGATCCTTGAAGGTGACCAACGGATTTGGTCGAAATATTGGTAAATAAAAAAACAAGAAAATAATAAAATACTATTTTTTGTTTTATTATTCGTAAAAACTGACCTCAAGCCGAACAAAAGACAAAACGCAACACATCATAAGGTCAACCATACATACCACTAAAATAATTGAATTTTATTTTTCAAACCAACAGTCATAATTCACAATATTCACAATTTGGTAATGAGCGATGAAGCCAATTTCCTATTAAATGGGTAGGTCAACAAGCAAAACTGCAGGATATGGGCTAGGGAAAATCCAAGAGCAGTTCATCAGCGACAATCACATCCACCTATGTGTACTGTTTGGTGCGATGTATCCTCCGAAAGGATAATTGGCCTCATTTTTTTTTTCATTTTGCGAAAAGTTATGGAAAATATGCTAAAAAGAGCACGTATGTGCGAAGCAAAAAATGGACATCACTTACAGGATATAATTTTTCAAAGCTAATTGCTAAAAATTACCCACTGTATTTAAACAAAAATATATAATAATCGTATAAATAAAAAAGTTATAAACCATTTAAACCATATAGCTCATTCTGCGCCGCCCTGTATAACACATAGATCTTATTTTTAACAGAAAATTGCTAAATTATTAATAGCAATTCAATAAATCAGTAGTTTTGTACAAGGGGATCTTATTGAAATAGGCTAAAGACCACTGATATTGACTGAAACCATTGTATTTTAGCCCGATAATGTAACACTTCCAATATAAAAATTACTGACGATGGTTCCGATTTCCTACATTTAAAAGATAATGGAAAAATTCAATGAAAAGTCATTCCCGAAAAAAATTCCTGGGAATAACTGAAGTACAAAGTACTTAAGAAAGATAGTGTTATGTTTGGAATAGCTCATCCAAGGCTTTGCCTTTAAGCTTGAATTTCGAAATGACCTATTAGCATAAATATCGCTGAATTTTGGTGATGTAGCGTTGGATCTCCGCCTTCAGTGCACGTCTGTTGACATCTTTCGGTTTTTAAAATTCGAAAAAACCGGTGAAACCGGTGAAACCGGTTTTTAATGATAATCCACTAAATCGCCGATTTTATTTATTTAAATTACCAAATTATTGTGAAGTTTTTTTTTTTTGATCTTTCTTTTGGATATCTCAAGAAATACTTTAGAGAATGTTATGCTATCTTATCAAAAAATTGCACAAACAAGTATACAAATATGCTTATGTCTCAATCAGCGATGCTGTCAGAATTCAATGTGAGTCATATATCCGAAGATTATTTTTGGATGGAAATATACAGGAGGTGCTCACAAATTCGCTGTTGATATTATTATTGAATACACACTTCGTACACTCAAACATTCCTAAATTTAAGTTAAATCTATACTACTATTACTCCAGTTTTGTAAGATTTTCCTTACAAATAGGAAAATTAACTAAGAATGAGAAAAGTTTCCTTATTTCAAAGTCATACCAAATAGTTCATTTTCTAGAAATAGGGTAGTAAATTTACTTAAAAATATTTCATTGAATGTAATAAATAATTCTTACAATTGAGTAAATTCATACTTGTGTGGAAGAAAATTTCCAAGTTTTTAAATAAGAAAAATATTAAGAATTTTTTGTATGGCAAAAATTCCATTTAGGAAATATTAACTATAAAATGTATTTTTTCATAAAATCAAGCTAATGTATGTAAGTATTAAAGAACTTTTAAAAATCACATGAAATTGTTTAGAAAATTTTTGAATATTAATCTAAGAAGCAATTCTCGTTCGTTTGCAGAGACTTATTTCTTAAATACTTCAAGTATTATTCTAAACAAACACTGCGAATGCGCCTATATTGCCTTCGCAGCAACTATGGATTAATAGCTCAAAGAAATATTTCATGTTGTAATTTTTTGTATTAGTTTTGCATACTCTGAAGCAAAACCATTTTTTAGTTAAATTGAACTTATTTTAAGTTCACTTTTTTCCTTGTATCAAGTAAAATTGTACTCAGTTTAAGTAAATATTTACTTGATTTAGTAAAAATTTATTTGGTTTGAGTGAAAATTTACTTAGTTTCAGGTTTTAGAATATGAAATACTTAGATTTAGGAAAATTTCAGCAAAATTTTACATAGATTTAGTAAAAATGTATTTGGTTTAAGGAAAAACTTACTGGAATTTTCCTCAGTTTGAGTAAATATTTACTTAGTTGAAGGAAAATTTAACTAGAATCAAAGCATATACTACTTTCAAGGAAAATAATGAACTTGATATAAGTTAAATTTTCCTGAATTTTAGTTCATTTTAACTCATTATAGGGTTCACTTTTTTCTGAGTGTACCTTTTGTACCTCCATCAATGCTCTCGAGTCTCTTCTTATTTACTGCCAGAGTGATATGTTTTAATTTCGCGCTCAATTAGATTTGCGATATTATTAGACGTCAATGTTGGATCGAATAAGACATGATTCCTTTAGGTATAAACCAATAAAATAACAGTCAATGGCTTCGATGTTACACATCAAGCTCCAAACGATGCTATTTGATATCCTATCAACATCACAAATCAATATTGTGGGAAAATCGTAAACCTGCGGTATTTCCTTGCGTATTTTTATTGTAGAATATATCCACGAAATGTAAATGTTTTGTAATTTAAAAACCGGTTAACCGACATGAAAACAACAGTTTCCCCGGTTTGTAGAAAATGCCAATTAAAAAAAAAAAACGGTGGACGGTGTCGGAGTTTTAGGTTTAGGTTTTGACATCCCTAAATCAGATGCCAGTTACGTATTTTGATTTCGAATTTTCTGATGTTCTGTTCTGAGCCGGAAAAACCTATTTTGTTTTATTTTTTAATAGCTAACATTCTAAAGCAAAAAAACAATCTATGAATAAATGCAGAAGTTATGCTCTTTGTAGACGTAGATATCATGATTATATTTAATTGAACATATAGTTCGATTGGACCAATATATCCAAAATGAGAGTACAAATAAAGGGTGATTTTTTAAGAGCTTGATAACTTTTTTTAAAAAAAAACGCATAAAATTTGCAAAATCTCATCGGTTCTTTATTTGAAACGTTAGATTGGTCCATGACATTTACTTTTTGAAGATAATTTCATTTAAATGTTGACCGCGGCTGCGTCTTAGGTGGTCCATCCGCTTAGTCCAATTTTGGCATTTCCACGTTTTTGAGTAACAGAGACCCAATTGGTGCGAACGGCGACGAATCGAAAATTGGTGGTCATCATTAACACTGGCCGATACAGCTGCGATATTTTCTTCAGTTCGCACTCTACGTAAGCGTGTTGGTGGTTTAATGTCCAACAATGTAAATTTGGTGCGAAATTTAGTCACAATAGCCCGAATAGCCGCTTCAGTGGGTCGATTAAACTGACCATAAAATGGAAGCGCGCAATGAACTTTCTTAACAGAGCACGCATTTTGATAATAAAATTCAATAATTTGCAAGCGTTGTTCGTTTGTAAGACGATTCATGATGAAATGTCAAAGCATACTGAGCATCTTTCTCTTTGACACCATGTCTGAAATCCCACGTGATCTGTCAAATACTAATGCATGAAAATCCTAACCTCAAAAAAATCACTCTTTATTAAAGGTAGCTACGACGAAAATTCCAATTTTCGTAAAAAAATTAAAAACAAATATCCGTAAAAAAATTTTTGTGTTGATTTTATAAATCAGCATGCCTCAATATATACACAAAATTATTTTTTCGGCTTCGATACACAATTTGTCTTACTTTGTTGCGTAGTGTAATTGAAACACCAGTGGTTGTGGTAGTTTGGACTTGTGTACACTTATCGCATTTTTCACAAAAAATATCACAATTTTCCTCATATGGTAATGCACTTTTGTAGAAAGTCTACATTCTCTAATCAGCAGGTAATACTCTCGAATGCACTTCATGGCTGGATGAAGGGTACATAAGATTCGAGCCGGCTGAACTTAAGATGTGTGCTGCCTATACATGATTATATGTACATTTGTCAAGATCTGCATCACCATCTGACACCCGCACCTGCACTCGCACGAATGTATGTCTGCGTGTACGTCTACATACTTGAGTATATTATTAAATTTGTACGGCTGATATTGGTCCATTTTATAAAGGATATGCCACCGTCTATAGTTGTACTCCCAGACTATTATTATACCTCCCATAATGTGTGCTGCTATGAGCACAGGCGTATATACATAATGGAGTACAAGTTTATCCGGGAAAAATCGTCGTCATCGGTGAGGAGGTATACATAAATTGAGTTTAAACACGCATACATATATACATTATGAGGCCAAAGGATACACATCACCAGCACCAACACACTCCCTTCTCCCTCCTCCCCTCACCCCACATCATATGTACTGCTGCATGTATTTAGGCACATGTCGGAAATAAGGATTACATTTGTGCGTTTTAAATTATCGTCCCGTAATGGCATCATGGGAGTAGCTATTATTGGGCAAAGTGCTGGTGGTGGTGTACATACAAACTTTCGAAGGAGAACAAGAAGAGCTACTGGGCCACCGCCGAAACGCAGTGGCAGGCCCTTCTTGCACTTGCTTAAATATTCCTCATAAAGAGTGATTTTTTTGAGGTTAGGATTTTCATGCATTAGTATTTGACAGATCACGTGGGATTTCAGACATGGTGTCAAAGAGAAAGATGCTCAGTATGCTTTGACATTTCATCATGAATAGACTTACTAACGAGCAACGCTTGCAAATCATTGAATTTTATTATCAAAATGCGTGCTCTGTTAAGAAAGTTCATTGCGCGCTTCCATTTTATGGTCAGTTTAATCGACCCACTGAAGCGGCTATTCGGGCTATTGTGACTAAATTTCGCACCAAATTTACATTGTTGGACATTAAACCACCAACACGCTTACGTAGAGTGCGAACTGAAGAAAATATCGCAGCTGTATCGGCCAGTGTTAATGATGACCACCAATTTTCGATTCGTCGCCGTTCGCACCAATTGGGTCTCTGTTACTCAAAAACGTGGAAATGCCAAAATTGGACTATGCGGATGGACCACCTAAGACGCAGCCGCGGTCAACATTTAAATGAAATTATCTTCAAAAAGTAAATGTCATGGACCAATCTAACGTTTCAAATAAAGAACCGATGAGATTTTGCAAATTTTATGCGTTTTTTTTTTTTTTAAAGTTATCAAGCTCTTAAAAAATCACCCTTTATAAGCTAGGAGCCCGTGCTTTCTATTTCTTGTTTTGAACGTGGAACATCGAGTCGCTAAAATTTTAATTTTCAAAATGAAATATATTTTTGTAATTTTCTTCAAAGTCCTTGAATTTCACATTTGAAATAAAATGTATATAAAAAGTCCTTATTTCCGCACCCTTCTCGCAAACCATCCCCCAGCCAATTTAATTTATTTCCTATTGCACACAAAGAGCATAAATTAGTTAAATTTCCCCGCTGCGAAGAGTTTTTAGTACGTAGATATATATTACAATTTCCATAGTGTGTGTGTGAGTGTTTGTTGGCTAAAAACAAAAAAAGTTTTTAGGCCAAATATTATTTCGGTTTTAATGGCACACCAACTGCGCCACACCGCACCACACAAAGCCTTTAGTTATGACCGGCCGGCCATTCAATGGTCTGGTTGGTTTGTTAGACAAACAATTTGGCTTTTTGTCGTTGGACCTTGCAATGCAGGCTATATGACGCACAGTGTTTCGCCCCGCTCATATAACGTCTGGACAAAAATAGACGAAATTACCGCTGACATTCACCCCATTCCTTGTAACACCTTCCACTCGAATGGTTTCCAATATGTAATCACGCTATAACACCCTATTTCTACTGAACTTTGCAGGACTATAACGCATGTTTTATCTACTCTTCAATGTGATATTTGGGCAGCATGGGAAGGTGGCTTCCGGTATCTACCATTCATATATCTCTACGTATGGTAACCTCATCTCTTATAAATTTTAAAGTTTAGAAATATGTCCACTTTAGTATAAATGCAGCAAAAATATCTGTATCGGAGAATGTGCTTTAAATTAAATCTACCTAGTCTTCCAAAGTTCCCAGCGCACAGTGTTTCCAAATCGATTTTCCTGGAATCAATTCTTTAACATTTGAACGGAAAGAGCTGTCGTGACCAAATTTCACACGTTTAGAGCAGAAATGGGTTTTCAAAATTGTGGATGCCTTCAAAGTTGGCCATGTCAAATTTTGAAATTGATGCCAAAAGTACTATTACACTGTACGGTAGTCCAAAATCTCTGGGAAGTGATATAATTTTTCTTGTAGCTATTGTCTTGACTATTTCACAGTCAAAGTTATAGGAGAGTTTCACACAGTGGCAACAAACTAAACAAAAAGTTGAATATAATTTTGTGAAAAGAACTAGAATTTCTATTAGAAATAATATATCCAAGAAGAGGAGAAAATAATAAAAATTATATTCTATCATATCTTCCTTTTAACATCTTTGAGAAATATTGGCGATATTGACAAAAACTATTATTCTGTACTTTGTTGACAAAATTTATTTATTTATCTCGAAGAATATACTGCGACAACACTTAAATTTATCATTGAGAAGATAATAATTAAAATTCTGACATATCTTCCTTTTATCAGCTTAAAGAAATATTGGCGATATTGACAAAAAATTTATTTTCTTGTCATATTTCATATGAATGTTTGGAAAATAGTAAAGTAAACCCTCTAGGAGGAAAGAAAAATCTCCAAGCTGATATTGCGACAATATCTTAAATGTATCATTTTGAAGAAAATAACCAAAAGTATGTATTGATATATCTTCCCTTTATCATCTTAAAGAAATATTGGCGATATTGGCAAGAAATGAACTACTATTTAATCGTACTTCGAAGTAATTGGTTCTACGGAATAAATACTGCCCGCTGTCAGGTAGCAGTTAAGTAGAAGATATGCTGCAAGAGTAATGAAGAGTGGTGAATGAATTTGCATGTGAATCCATTTGTAAGTTGATAATTGCACTGTGGAATAGGATTCTTGTAATTATGGTAATAAAGGAGTACATCCTCAGTATTATATTCGATATTCATTTCTGTAGGGCCGAAATGTATCTACGAAACAAGGAACATTAACACCAGATGCAAGCAAAAATGTTTAATTTCTTGTTTAAATATCCAAATTGGTACATAGGGTGTCTGCCAAATTTCAAATACATATGCCAATATTTATGGTATTTAGACGTTTTGAAAATATAAATATAAGAATATTAATTTTTTGATTTGAAATAAATAATGGTTTGAAATAATTAAAATATTATATTTATTTATAAAATTATTTTTTTCAATATTTGTTCGCAAAACTAAAGCGTTTTTGGGTCGTCGTGAAGCACCTTGTCGGACCGCAATACAGAAATTGGTGGAAAAATTCGCGCAGTTGGAACAAGTTAGTGATGTGAAGAATAAAACCCTTGCACGTTGCTCAAGAACAACTGAGAATATTGCTGATGTAGCCCAAAGCGTTGAAGAAAACCCAGGTTTGCCCAGTCCTTGTCGTTCTTTGGAATTGGGCATTCCACAAACGTCTTCACACCGTATTTTGCATAAAGACTTGGGTCTTAAGACTTATAAAGCTCAGTTAACACAAGAACTCAAGCCGGCCGATAATCAACAATGTCGTGTCTTTGCTGATTGGGTCCTTAAGATGAATGAAAATGAAATTCCATCGAAAAATCATATTGATTTCCACCTCGGTGGCTACATCAGCAAGCAAAATTGTCCCATCTGGGGCTCGGAAAATCCAAGTGTTATTGCTGAGAAGCCTCTCCATACTCATCGTGTGACTGTTTGGTGCGGTTTATGGTCCGACAGGGTCATTTGACCTTACTTTTTCGAAAATGAGGTTGGATCAACAGTTACGGTGAATGGATCGATATGATTAATGATTTTTTATGGTCGAAGTTGCATGGTATTGATCTGGACAACGTTTACTTTCAAGAAGACGGCGCTACATGCCACACCAGCAACGAAACCATTACTCTTTTACGGGAAAAGTTTCCGAACCGTGTTATCTCTCGAAGAGGTGATCACAATTGGCCACCGTGATCTTGTGATTTAACACCTTGCGACGTCTTCCTTTGGGGCCACGTGAAAGATAAGGTCTACGCCAACAGCCCAGCGTCGATTCAAGACCTCAAAGATGGAATTCGTGAGGCTATCGAGGACATAGGGCAGCCACTTTGCGATTTGGTTATGGAAAATTTCATGAAAAGGATGTGGTCATGTAAGCGTGGTCGTGGTGGCCATTTGGCTGATGTTGTTTTTCATTATTAACGGCATAACTTCCTCTTTAATATGAAATAAACACCCGATCATTTAAATCAAAAAATTGCATTTTTCTTTGAATACCAAAATAACACCTCTTGTTGGAAAACCCTGTATCATAAACATTTTCAAAACTTCAAACCAATTTTTGGAAATTAGAAAAAGCCAAGCCTTTTTGTAAAAAAAAAAAACAAACTAATCCTATGTTTATGTTCTATTTACCATCTCGACTGACCTTTCAACTGATTTAGAAACTCAAAATTAGGCAAAAAGCAACTCATTTGCAAATAAAGTCTCAACCAGTCGATATTTGCGTTGCGCATGCGTCGTTCAACCAAATTTGCATTGGGTTCAACTCGGACGCACGCAATAATCTGTGTCTGAGTGTCTATCATGGCTGTCATTGCGACGGGGTATTACAACATAGCTTTGGCATTTTGATAATCATAATTAGTGGCAGCGTCATCTTCATCTTTAGCCACATCTTCAACTGCTGCTTGGGCACCTTCTCTCCCCCCGCCACCAACATCAGTTGGTAGCTTGACTTTGACTCGAAGACGCTTCTTTTTTGTTGGCTGGTTGGTTGGATGGTTGCTGAGTTGTGTTGCGGCGGTTTCTTGCTCTTCATTTCACAACGCCGAGTAAACTTAAGGTTTATAAAGTATTCCCATTAGAGGTTGTTCAACTTTAGACTGACTTGGCTATTCACTACTATATTCATACAATACGCGACTTCTTATGTAGATATGTTTGTATATAGAAAAAACATAGATACATACAGAGTAGTAGTAGGCACATACAGACATTCATATATACATAAGTACATATTGTTAGCAGCTATGTAAGTAGGTAAGTATGTATGTATTTATATATTTAGTTGTCTAAACATATTTACTTCAACTCGTCGTCGTCGACGATGACGATGACTATGATGACGACGACTCACTTACATACAACTGCTGGTGTCTTGGTGTGACTGACTGCCAACCAGCCAGTCAGTCGGTTTGTCTAATTGTCTGTCCGCAATTTAGTCTTTGTATCACTATCATGAAAAACAGTCTGTTTTTTTATTTTTTTTTCTAGGCGAAGGAAAAATCAAATAAAGTTGAAAGAGGGAAAGGCTGGGAGGGTGAGAGAAAATGCACGACCACAATCAACTTCAGCAGCGATCAAAGATTGTTCGTTGGTCCGTTCGTTCGTTCGTTCGTCTGGCCATCCCAGCCAATTGTCCGTCCGTCTGTCCATCAATTTTCTGTCCCCCTCCCCTCACCATGTTCAATTGCTGCACAATAATGCTCAATGCTGATCATCGTCATCATCATCGTCTCCATTGGAAGTATTGGTGTTTTGTGTATTTTTCTTTTGTGGTTCGGTTTTCCTCTTCTCGTATTTATTCATTTAATTTTATTTTGTTTTTGCAATTGCCTCCTCGCCATTTGCAAAAACTCTCTACTGCGAACAGGCAGCAAGAATTAAATTATTTCATTTATCATATGTATCCATTTTGTAGAATTATAGCAGCTCACTAATATTTTTTCCATTTTCTCTCTTTTTTCGTTTTAGGTAAGTACTGCTCGCGCAGCAAGTAGCATTGCAATTAACCAGATGTAAATACGTAATCTAAGTTTATGGTATGTTTTTGTTTATCTAACCGACCCATACATTGTACAGAACTATTTGAGTTATACAGACATAAATAATAAAAAAATACTTTGTGGCTGCTCACAAAGAACAAATTAAACAGATAAGGCCGTTATACCACGAAATGCATATATTTTTTATTCAAAACAAGTATTATTTGAACTTATTACAGCGACATTAATACTATCGCAATTTAACGTCACTGGCAAGTGATATAGGAGTCAATAATGTAAGATAATGCCTATGAGAAATTTGAACACCCTACCAGCAATTTTGTGGTCATATCAGGTGATTGAATGTGTTGTAGTACACTAGGATGGACCACGAAAATAAATTTCAGCGGTCACCCCCCCAATATGAAGATCGGACTGTTTTATGACGATCTTCAAAATATGTCGTCGCTGAGTCAAGCCGCTAAACGCTCCTGAAAATAAGAAAACTAAAAATTTATATTTAAAGTGCTTTCAATTTAAAAAATTACATGGGAACAAGTAAGAAATCGCCAGTCGCCCAAACCGACTTATATATACCCTCACTCTCTGAGAACATAAAGGGTGATTTTTTAGCTATTATCTTTTTGGCAACACTGGTTTAAACAGCTGACGCACGTTTCGTGATTTGTTTCACTGCCAAACATCTTCAGTTTGGTCTATAATTTAACCATGAATCGTCTTACAAACGAACAACGCTTGCAAATTATTGAATTTTATTATCAAAAATACGTGCTCTGTTAAGAAAGTTCATCGCGCGCTTCTTCCATTTTATGGTCAGTTTAATCGACCCACTGAAGCGACTATTCGTGTTATTGTGACTAAATTTCGCACCAAATTTACATTGTTGGACATTGAACCACCAACACGCTTACGTAGAGTGCGAACTGAAGAATATATCGCAGCTGTATCGGCCAGTGTTAATGATGACCATCTCAAAAACGTGGAAATGCCAAAATTGGCCTATGCGGATGGACCATTTGAGGCGCAGTCAAGGTCAACATTTGCATGAAATAATCTTCAAACATTAAATTATATATATAAATTTTTCTGAATAATTTAGTTTTTTTGGTCTGTAATCAATATTTGATTTGAACTGGGATATTGTCCTGGCTCAAGACCATTTTGCATCTATATTTAATAGAATGCAAATTTATTTACAAATGGCATGGTGGCAATGGCATTTATTACTTTGCTGCAGACTATCACGATCATGATTTCGACCATGTCAAAAGTCTTTTCAAGTGGCTTCACAGCGACTTTTCAACATCAAACCCGGCCTCTATAAGGAGATGATTCTCACAAACGAACGAGAAGCACAACTCACTTGCCGAATTTGCGTTTACAAAAATCGCACCAAGTAATAAAGTACACATGCCATCTTACAAGCATCTCATTGAGTTGCATATGTAAGTATGTGTATATGCAGGTATAGTTACCCAGCAATACTTCTGCCGTGCCAATTTTTATGTATTTTTTTAAAAAAACTTTCCTATAGCTTTTAAAAAATCACCCTTTATAAGTTATAAGGAATTAACTTTTTCTTAGGACAGGACATAATTTGTGTAGAAGAAGGTTCGTGACACATGGCCCAGCTTCCACATTTATAAAACAATTGTAAAATTATAATCAAATTTCAAGCCATAGTAGATTCACTGCACCAGTATAGAAGTTAGGAAGGATTCAATTTTATCTAGGATAGGACAATTGTATGGGAGGTGCAAGAAGGGGCGTGGCTAATGCTTAAATATTTTTTACGTTTAAAGTAATTATAAAAACATTTTTAAATATCAAATTGCAAATGATTTTGACTACCCGTATGAATGTTATATCGGTTTTATTGTAACCAAAGTTTATGCCACTTGTGTGGGAGGTACCAGAAGGGGTGTCCTTATTCCATGTGAATGTATCCTCTATAAAAGCATTGCTAAATATCAAATTTCACAGTATTCCGATCATCTGTATAGAAGTTATAACAGCTTTAATTTTACGTAATTTAGGGTGATTTGTGTGGGAGGTACTAGAAGGGACGTGGCAAAACTCGCCATATTTTGTACACTCAAAGTGATTATAAAAACATTATCAAATACCAAAATATAGCTGATTCCGAATATCCATGTGGAAGTTATATGGGTTTTAATTTAACATTGGAATATGGCCTATTTGTGTGGGAGGTACCAAAGGGGCGTGGCAATTTCACCCATATTCGAACTTAAACTAAGTTTGGGAAAAATATTATCATGTGCAAAGTTTGAATCGATTCCTTAACTGCTTTCGAGAGTTATCGTGTACACCAGCCAGGCAGACAGACGGACGATATGGCTCAAATAGCTTAAAAAGTCGTGCAACGGATTTGGTCCAAACATACTTGAGGTCTTAAGTCACACCTTCAATGCGTTACACTTTTTTTCTGTCGCAAATGATGTCATACTCTGTAGAGTGAGGGTATACAAATTAATTGTATTATACATCTAGGTGTTACAAAAAGATAAGACTAAGAAAAAATGGTGAATCGAAGAGACAAGCAACTACAACATTTTCAAGTGTAATTCAAAAGACACCATTTGAAATCCAAAAATTCCATTTGAAATTCAAAAAATATCGTTTGAAATTCAAAACTCGTCATTTGTAATTCAAAAGACTTCATTTGAAATTCAAAAGTTTTCATTTGAAATTCAAAAATTATTCCATTTTAAATTCAAAAATGTAAACAAACTTATTTAAGAAAAATATACATTAGGTAGGGTAGAATTTATTTTTTCTGTATATTTGGATATTCTGCAGTTTTGGAAACAGATTTAATAAAATGATAATAATTATAATGATGAACCTTCACCAGCTCAGGGAGCATCTGCTTATAATTTATGCATTTTGCATTTTACTTAGGGTCAGATTATTTGTGTGGGTGGTACAACAAATCATAACTATTTTGTAAAACCATTTCTAATATTAAATTGTTACTGATCAGTTTTATTTTAACCAAAGCTTATGCCAATTTGTGTGAGAGGTCTTGCAATATCGTTCATATTGCAGGTGTATATAACGTCTATGAAAACATTACCAATGACCAAATTTAGTATTATTAGAGTATAAAATCTTTAAATTTAAATAGGTTAGAGTGATTTGCGTGAGTTTTCTTAACAGCAGAATATTAAAGTTTACAGAAATAAATAAATGCTACCCAACCTAATGTATATTTTGCTTAAATAATTTTGTTTACCCTTTTTGAATTGCAAAAGGAATAATTTTTAAATTTCAAATGAAAACTTTTGAATTTCAAATAGTGTCTTTTGAATTACTTATGACTGTAATTTTTGAATTTCAAGTGATATTTTTTGAATTGTAAATGGAATTTTTGAATTTCAACTGGCGTCTTTTGAATTTCAAGTGATGTCTTTTGAACTACAATAAAAAAGGTGTAGTTTATACATATATAAAAAATAACTCTTTGATATATGAATTGTGCCATTCTTAATATGGCTTTAAATAAAAAATTAAGTTTTTGCAATTTTGAGATTAAGCCTTTTGAACCATTTATGTCAAAAATGAGACCAGTCAAAAAAAAAATAGCAGCGCTAATAAAAACTAAAAATATTTTGTTTCAATTCACTTTAATTGAAAAATTTTTTGAATAATTACTTAAATAACGACATTTTCTTGAATTTAGCACTTAGTTGTACTGACTTTATTGCTCAATATTGCTACATAACGTCGTTTCTTGGAGTCAACTAATATTTTGAACCTTTCATGCAGTAATTTTGGCCATGTCTCTATAATTTCGTGTCAAATATCATTATTGTTTTTCAGTATTGCTAGTGAGACCTCATTTTTGTCATCACACTTCAAATTTTTTATTATTTGTGAACCATTCCATAACATCGATATTATTGACTTCAAACCACCTTTTTGAGAGTCGTCTGGTGTTTTCGGGATAATTGACCTGCTAGAAGACTCATTTAAGGGGCACTCCATATTCTGCATACGTAAGGTTAATATTATGCAGTATTTTGATGTACTGGGCGGAGTCCATAGTAGTTCTGGGCCAATGTATTGACCTAACTCCATAATATGAAAAACAAGCCCAAGCCATTATGCTTGACCTTCCCCTATTTGACAGTTTTGGTACTATACCTGGAGATGTATTCCGTGTTCTGTGGACGTCTTACAAACTGTCGAGGGACTGTCCCACCACATAAAGCAATTTTTGATTCAATTGACCATAAAATCTGCACCCACTTTTTGGTTGGCTACACCAGTTGTGTTTTGGCGAATTGCAATATTTTTTGTGACATGTCTTTTATTTTTAAGTGAGACTTTTCTCGGACTTCTGGCTTACAGATTATGTTTTCTTAGTATTCTACGAACATATTAAACTCTGAAAGATGGACAGACATTGTGTTTTTATTTCGGTGGCGGGCGTAAGTGGGATTTTTGTTCTAGACATTGTTATTCGGCGAATGGTTGCATGTGATATAAACTGATTTTTTTGACGTGATTTTGTTTTTTCTTCTTGTAATATCGAACTTCTGTTCATTTTAATGGAACACTGGAAAAAAATCAAACTCACTATATGATTTACCCTCAGATTTCAAACTTTTTATATGAACTCAATTTTGTTCTCCACAATGCTCTCCTCGTCCTACTCATGAAGAAGAATAAAACAATAACATTTCAGAAATAGTGTACATTTCATAATATATTATTTATAACATCAAATCGAATTGAAAAAATCAGATAAAATTATTTTTCTTGAGATTTTTTGAATGCTGCTATTATTTCGACCGGTCCAAACTGTCGAATAATCCAAAGAATGTGAAATTTCTTAAGCAATTAAAATCATATCACAAAAAAACAATTATTTTGTGTTTTTAACCTCATAAAACAGCATTTAATGCAGTAGTAGCAATAAAAAAATTATCACAGAAATAAATATATGAAAATGTATGCTACGCTGTGGTGCGCTGCTATTATTTTGACCGCAACTGTACATTTTTGATGTAACCTCTCAATGCGATTGCAGTAAATAGCATAATATCACAATATTTTAAGTCTAAGATGCTATTAACCTTCTGCGCAACATAATTTTAAATATAATAACTTAGTGAGGTATGTTTTGATTATTATGGCTATTCCTAAAATATTTCGGCTCTAGCAACAACTAAAATAGATATAATAAATAAAAAATATATTTTTTTAGGATTCGACAATTTTATTTAAACTAGAAGATATTGGCTTGAAAGAAGATAAATTTTTTTAAATTACCTTATGACAAAAAATACTTTATTTTCGATCCAGGCTAGCGACTACAATTTCTTATTTTTTGAAAAATAAATATAAAAAATTAAACAAATATTTTTTTAAGATTTCACAATATACCTTTAACTACACCTTTTTCAATTGTAATTCAAAAGCCACCAGTTGAAATTCAAAAATTCCATTTGAAATGCAAAAAATGTCAATTGAAATTCAAAAGTCGTCATTTGTAAATCAAAAGACATTATTTGAAATTCAAAAGACATCATTTGAAATTCAAAAGACATCATTTGAAATTCAAAAGACATCATTTGAAATTCAAAGCTCTTCATTTGTAATTCAAAACTCGTCATTTGTAATTCAAAAGCCATCTTTGTAATTCAAAACTCGTCATTTGCAATTCGAATCTCAAAAGTTTTCATTTGAAATTCACCGCAGCAATTTATTTTCGTGACTCATCCTAATATACCGTACCAATAATCCATATATAGATTAGGGCGAATAGCGTCCCTTGAATCAATCGTCGGTCCTGCTAGCAACCGAACCAAATAGATGTCACATACTTATTTTTAAAAACACTTTGTTTTCTGTCTAAGAAAACAAAAAGAAATGATCTCGAACCTGAGTAAGAGTTACAACAAAACTATAAAATTTTTATTTGTTTTGTTTTTGTGTTTTTAGGCATATTTTTATATATATATTTTTTTTGTTTTCGTGTTTTTAGACATATTTTTACTTATTTGCTTATAATTTTTCCGATTTTTTAAATTGAAAAAACTTATTTTTTTTTGAAATTGTCGTACTGTTTCTAACACATTTTAAATTTGTTTTATTGTGATTTCTTAGCTTGATTGTGGCACCACAACGGTGTTTGTATTAAATAACGTTTTTTTTTTTGTAATAAATATTTACAAAAAACCAATATTATATGACCAATATAACCTTTTTGTTTTGAAAGCCTTTAAGGAATAAAATTCACATTCAGAAAAATGCTCCGTTTTTGCCTGCATATTAATGTTAATGCCAAAAACAATCCTTGAGTCCTTGTCCAAATTTAATTTTTTTACCGATCTGAAAAATGTTATTGAATTTTGGCCCATGGAATTTGATTCTGAAAGACAGAACCAACACGTGATTAGCAACAACTCACCACAATCCACTATTTAGTCCACTTTCACACTAAAAAATCGGAGAGACAGTATCAGGGTTGTAAAAAAAGCATGAATAATAAATTCGAAAATAAAAAAAAAATCGGAAATGAAAACAATTTTACAAACCGCATAATTTCAAATCCGCCTTAAAAATCCCCCAAAAAGGAACCCAAGTGTACTAAAATTTAACAAACTATATATGGGGCATTCCACGACAAATCGGACAGTTAAAAAAATATTTTTTTGATTTCCTTCATTTTTTTTTAATTTTTTTAGTACCCACTAAAAAACACCCCCTGGTATACATTGAGTTTATTCTGATTACTCGTTAAAAGGATATAGTTAAAAAATATTAAAAAATATTCATAATGTTTTTGTCTACAAATTTTGAATTTTTAAATTAAATCTTTAATTTTTAATTGTTTGTACTCTTCGATTTTCTCAATTTTTTCTATTTAAACATCTGTTTATTCTGTAAATTTTGAGGCTTGTTTGAAAGTGGGCCTATAAAAATTACTAAGTTTTTTATTTTTTTTTCGTGTTTCCAAATTTTAAATTTTTTAACGAGTAATCAGAATAAACTCAAAGTATACCAGGGGGTGTTTTTAGTGGGTAGTAAAAAACGTAAAAAAAAGGAGGAAATCAAAAAAAAATTTGAACTGTCTGATTTGTCGCGGAAAGCCACATATATAAAAGAGTTGCGTTACTGACAGACTGACTTATCATTGACCAGCCCCCAGACCAAACGGCTGAATCCAGGGTCATGAATTTTTCAGGGTAGTTCCCAAATATGATGTAGACGTCGACTAAGAAATTCGAAATTCGTACTTTTAGTGGGTAAAATGGGACAAAAAGGGATAAACATCGAACCTTCGTCCTGACTAAACGGCAGTAGCTAGAAACATGAAATTCGGTGTGAACCTTGCAATCTCCACGCAGATGAGCTGCAAATAGGGATTTTTCGAAATTTGTACTTTAAAGGGAGGAAAGAGACAAAAAGGAATAAAAATGGTACCAGTTTAAGAATTGGAGCTAGAATCGTGAAAATCGGTATTTACATTTCTCTGACAAAGTAGACTATAAACAAAATTTTTCGAAATTTGTACTTATAAGGGGTGAGTGGGACAAAAAGGGATAAAAATGGTACTAACTAAAGTATTGTAGCTAGAATTGTGAAATTTGGTATGTAAATTCCTTTGATAACATAGAAGAGCAATCTCAATGATTTTTTTTCGAAATTTTTAGTTATAAGGGGTGAACGGGACAAAAGGGATAAAAATAGTACCAACACAAGTATTGCAGCTATAGTCGTGAAATTTGGTGTGCAAATTTCTCTGACAACGTAGACATGCAACATAAATGGATTTTTCAAAATCTGTAATTTTAAGGGGCGACCGGCACAAAAAGGGATACAAATGGTACCAACTTAATTATTACAGCTATATTCGTGAAAATCGGTATCCACATTTGTCTGACAACGTAGACTTGCATCATAAATGGATTTTTCGAAATTTGTACTTATAAGGGGTGAGCGGGACAAAAAGGGATAAAAATGGTACCAACTAAAGTGTTACAGCTAGAATCATGAAATTTGGTATGTAAATTCCTCTGACCATATAAAAGCGAAGTAAAATTGGATTTTTCGAAAATTGTAATTTTAAGGGACAAAAAGGGATAAAAATGGTACGAACTAAAGTATTACACCTAGAAACGTGAAATTTGGTATGTAAATTCCTCTGACCGTATAAAAGCGAAGTAAAATTGGATTTTTCGAAAATTGTACTTTTAACGGTTACGAGGGATGAAAATGGTACTAATTTAAGTATTGCTGCTATAGTCGTGGAATTTGGAGTGTAAATTCCTCTGACAACGTAGAAGCGCAATCTAAATGGATTTTTTTTTGGTTCAAAATTTGTACTTATTATAGGGGTTCGCGTGATAAAAATAGTACCAATTTAAGTATTGCAGCTATATTCGTGAAAATCGGTATCTACATTTGTCTGGCAACGTAGACTTGCATCATTAATGGATTTTTCGAAATTTGTTTGTTATAAGGGGTGAGCGGGACAAAAGGGGAAAAATAGTACCAACTAAAGTTTTACAGCTAGAATCGTGAAATTTGGTATGTAAACTCCTCTGACCATGTAAAATTTGTACTTTTAAGGGTTAGGAGGGACAAAAATGGTACTAATTTAAGTATTGCAGCTATAGTCATGGAATTTGAAGTGTAAATTCCTCTTACTACGTAGAAGCGCAATCTAAATGGATTTTTTTTTCGAAATTTGTACTTATAAGGTTTGAGCGGGACCAATAGGGATAAAAAAGGTACCAACTACCAACAAAGTATTGCACTATAGTCGTGGAATTTGGTGTGTAAATTCCTCTGACAACGTAGAAGCGCAATCTAAATGGATTTTTTTTTTCAAAATTTTGTACTTATAGGGGGTGAGCGGGATAAAAAGAATACCAACTAAAGTATAGCAGATATAGTCGTGAAATTTGGAGTGTAAATTCCTCTGACAACGTAGAAGCGCAATCTAAATGGATTTTTTTCAAAATTTGTACTTAGATTTATCTAGATCCACCAAAAGAAAATCAAATAAATACTATCCAAAAACAGAGACGGATAAAGCTAACGACATGACGAAGCAGCGTATTTCAAAAATTAAATTCGTGGACTGCTTCTATACATTCCACCACACTGCCCGTTTTCAATGAAATTTGTCACAAATATTATAAGAAGTAATGTCAGTATTTGAGGATACGAAAATAACCACTAATAACTACCAATGAAATGAAATAACATTCAAGACGAAACTATTTACGCCGTGGAAGACAACAAAGTTATCGAAAGTTGGAGTTTTGTGGAAGCCATAAAACTATATTGCTATTTTTCAATCTAAAAAACACTCACTAAAATAGAGATGAGATTTGCAGATATTATTTAATGTCGCCTCCATTTATACTTGATAGTTTCTGGAACTTTTTGAATTCAAATAATTTAAGAAAATTTAATAACAATAATATTAAGAATTTCTGCCGAAGGAATTTTCGTGGCGGCCATTATTGTTAGATTAAATCGTAGACATACAAACATACATACACACATATGTATGTATTAATATTCAAATTGCAACAACAAGGTCATAGGAGGAACCACCATGAAATTCTGAATATCCCGAAAGAGAGAAGAAAGCTATTGGCTGGCTTTATCATCCGCCATTGACAGTGGTTGTTGCTGCTGTTGAAGCCAGGCCAGGCCTGGCCGACCTTCCCTTGGCAACATGGAACAAACAAATAGCTGTCAATGGAAGCAGGAAAGAAACGCCACACACACCAAATAAATTTAAAGAAAGCTCAACGAAAACCAAGGCTGAGGTACTAGGACAAGGCAAGTGTACGCAATACTTATTTGTGTTTTTTTTTGCTTTTCTTCTTCTTTCTGTGTTTGCTCGTTTTTTTAAGAAGGCCAACAATTCGCTGGCCACCTTCCCCGCCTTAAATCCTTGCTGTCGCACTCCTTTGGTTTGTGTACATGTGGCTGCGTGTGTGATTCCAATAATATCAACTACATGCTTTAATAAAAATAAGAAAAGCCAAAAGTAGTCGGAAGAAAAAAAGTGGCAACAGCGATTCTTTTTCGGTGGTTACACACGTACTCGTACATATGTACAAACATACTTACATATATGTACATCTGACGGCCACTGGAAAGACAACAGCATATTCCAGTCTCATTTTGTGTTCATCTCCATCAGCGTCATGGTTGGATATATACAGCAAACATACATACATTCCCGAACATTCGATGGTTCTGGATACCTTCTTTGCACTCACTCACTCACTCGCTCGTTCACTCACTGACATTCGTCTTGTTCGCTGTTCCCCTCCCGGATTCGGCTTCCATATTTTCGTTGCATTGCATTTTTTTGTTAAGTGTTCTTAACTACATTCCACTGTGCAAATGTGCAATGCAGCAACATAACTATTGCGAGGATGGAAGCCTTGTTAACTAAGAATTTTCCAGGACTTTCTTTATTCGTTTTCTTAGTTTTTTTTTTGTAATGGAAGCCTTGCACCGAAGGAATGGAATATTTTTAATTTGTTTTCAAATCCTGCCATATTATAACGTGGTAACGCCCAGGGTCATAATATCCATGAATACAGTGTCATAATGTCAATAGATATAAGAAAGGAAGTATTCACATTTATCGTGTTGTTTTTTAGAGGTTCTCTTTTCTAATGAGTTTAACAGAACACAAACAATATTTTCAATTTGGTTTATTTTATTGACAAATTCGTCATTTTCCATATGGGCCAGTTAGAATGATAGTGGACTAATTCAAAAATCCCAAAAAAATAGATATGCCAATTTTTATATTTATTTTGACCAGATCTCTAATTTAAGAATTTTTATTTTTTGCAATTTATAAAAAATGTACTGTTAAAATTGAATTTCTCATTTGATGCACGTCAAAATTGTCTTTAGTGTTAGTTTGAAAGTGGTCTATATCACACTGACACTTACAGTTGTGATCACGAGTTTAGCACACTTCACATGTGTTGTTTATAATAGCAAATAATTTGTTCGGATAATGAACTCTGCGCAAAATATTTGTTTTTTAGTGTTGCTTATGGTGTGATCAGTAAGCCCAATATAATTTTATAAATAAATATAATATTTTTATTACTTCAAACCACGCTTATAAGGCAAGGCTACCAATACGTTTACATATCGAAATAATACTTCAAGTCAATTCAAAAAGTAAATTTTCTTACAAATATTTATATTTTCAAACAAGCTTAAATACCACAAATATTGGTGCTGCTACAGTTGCTTGTATTTGGATTCTATTTTAATTACAAAAGTACAAATTTTGAAAATCCATTATCTAACGTACATAGTGCAAAATAACCTAACTGCATGATTTAACCATTTTTACGAATTTGGAAAAATCTTGTTATTCCGCGTGTCTATGCAGTCAGAGGAATGTATACACCAAATTCCATGATTCTAGCTGCAGTCATTTGGTTGGTACCGTTTTTATCCCCTTTTTCCAATTTTACCCCCTTATGAGTACGACTTTTTAAAATCTCTTTATTTTACGTGTCTACACAATTGAAGGAATATACTCACCGAATTTCACCATTCTAGCTGTATCCGGTTAGTTGGTACTATTTTTATCCCTCTGTACCCATTATATCACTTGAAAGTACGAATTTGAAAAAACTTTTATTTTTCGTGTCTACGCAGTCAGAGGAATGTATACTCTGAATTTCTGGACTCTAGCTGTTGTCATTTGGTTGGTACTATTTTTATCCCTCTATTCACATTTTACCCCTTAAAAGTACGAATTTGGAAAAGATACTCTTATATTATGTATCTACCCAACTGTACACACCAACTGTCGTGTTTCTAGCTGTTATCGTTTAATATGTATAATTTTTATCCCTTTTTTGCCCCATTTCGTCCCCTACGAATAAGAATCACTTTATGGTGCGCTTTTATGCTAAAGGGTGATTTTTTAAGAGCTTGATAACTTTTTTTAAAAAAAAAACGCATAAAATTTGCAAAATCTCATCGGTTCTTTATTTGAAACGTTAGATTGGTCCATGACATTTACTTTTTGAAGATAATTTCATTTAAATGTTGACCGCGGCTGCGTCTTAGGTGGTCCATCCGCTTAGTCCAATTTTGGCATTTCCACGTTTTTGAGTAACAGAGACCCACCCAATTGGTGCGAACGGCGACGAATCGAAAATTGGTGGTCATCATTAACACTGGCCGATACAGCTGCGATATTTTCTTCAGTTCGCACTCTACGTAAGCGTGTTGGTGGTTTAATGTCCAACAATGTAAATTTGGTGCGAAATTTAGTCACAATAGCCCGAATAGCCGCTTCAGTGGGTCGATTAAACTGACCATAAAATGGAAGCGCGCAATGAACTTTCTTAACAGAGCACGCATTTTGATAATAAAATTCAATGATTTGCAAGCGTTGCTCGTTAGTAAGTCTATTCATGATGAAATGTCAAAGCATACTGAGCATCTTTCTCTTTGACACCATGTCTGAAATCGCACGTGATCTGTCAAATACTAATGCATGAAAATCCTAACCTCAAAAAAATCACTCTTTATAAGGGGAATGTTCATTCCAAATATCAAGTAAATACAAGCAGGCTGAAATACTCTAAATATTAGGGGCATTTTCAGTCCTTGTGAGGGAAATTTTTTTCCCTCTTGGCCGATTTCGCTCACTTTCAATCCCAACCGATCTGCAACCAAAAGACACATTTAGGGAAATTTTGACCCTCCTAGCTCATTTCGTTCGACCGCTATCGTGCTTTGAACAAACAGACGGACATGGCTATATCGTCTTAGAATTTTACAACGACCCAGAATATATATACTTTATGGGGTCTCCGATGAATATTTCAAGGTGTTACAAACAGAATGACAAAGTGAATATATAATATTTATATATAAAGTGAATACCTATCCTGGAGGTGGAGGGTATAAAAATATAATCTTATTGTCTGAAATGTAAATATATGAATTTTAAATAGATCCATAGTTTTTCATTTATAAAGAAAAACTAATGTAGCTAAGAAATCATTCAAATACTGTACGACAGTCCATATTACACTTGAATCAGATGTCTTACGTCTGAAACTATAGGTGAAATGGAGTTTATTGGCATTTTTAATTTTTCATTTCCTCATCCTGTTGCTCCTTAAAAGGACTACAAAGTTAAAAAAATATACAAATATACAAAAAATATTCTAAAAACTTATTCGCACCTTATGATAACGGTTAAGTGCCAAAATACTTCAATTTACAAGCTTTTATCTATATTAGCTTAGCGTTTAGTATTCCTCTTTAAAAGTAAAATATGAATAATCTAAATAAACTAAGTGGTAAACTTGAAATGGCTGTTAACGCAGAACTAATACAGATAGAAGCATGGTACTTCAAGTATTTTGAACAGATATACTATTCTTTAATTTGACACTAATACCGCTATCATAGGGTGTGAAAAAGTATTTAAAATAATTGATTTGAACTGGGATATTGTCCTGGCTCAAGACCATTTTGCTTCTATATTTAATAGAATGCAAATTTATTTACAAATGACATGGTGACATTTATTACTTGGCTGCAGACTACCACGATCATGATTTCGACCATGTCAAAAGTCTTTTCAAGTGGCATCGCAGCGACTTTTCAACATCAAACCCGGCCTCTATAAGGAGATGATTCTCACAAACGAACGAGAAGCACAACTCACTTGCCGAATTTGCGTTTAAAAAATCGCACCAAGTAATAAAGTACACATGCCATCTTATAAGCATCTCATTGAGTTGCATATGTAAGTATGTGTATATGCAGGTATAGTTACCCAGCAATACTTCTGCCGTGCCAACGCTCATTTGTTTTAGTTTTTTCGTTTGAATTTTTTTTTGGTCTGTAATCAATATTTGATTTGAACTGGGATATTGTCCTGGCTCAAGACCATTTTGCTTCTATATTTAATAGAATGCAAATTTATTTACAAATGGCATGGTGACATTTATTACTTGGCTGCAGACTACCACGATCATGATTTCGACCATGTCAAAAGTCTTTAAAAAAAAAATTAAAATAATTTTTAAAAATGTTTATCATTTGGAAATTTGTTTCCTGCGAAGGGGCAACAGAAAGAGGAAATTAAAAACTAACAACGCCACCTACCTCTATTTTGCCTATAACTTCCCACTTATATCATTCAGTTCAAGTGTAACGTTTTTTTTTTTAAATTTCGTACGGTGAAATATTCAGTAATATTTTCCGTTTCCCAGAAAATTTAAAAAATACCCGCAAATTCCAGAGAAATTCGGCTCAAAATTTCCAGGACCTCAAACTAAACACTGAGGTTTGTAAAAAAAACACATAAATTTGAAAGGGAACTTAAAACTTTATTATCTGTTAAAAGAACAATTTATGGCATTTACTGTTGGAAAAAAAGGAAGGTCAAATTTTTGCGACTTGTTCTAGCATAGCGACTGGGGAGCTGAGTCATTGAAAATAACACGTAAATTTAAATCGCCTGGCTTCAATTCTTGCACAAGTTGAATTTTGTACGCATTAAGTCCGAGATCCTTACGTAAATTACGCCAAGTGGCCGAATACGACAAGCCAAGCTGCTCGATTCGCCACAGTCTTTTTTCTCACAGAACGCAGTTTTTCGTAATACTACTGAACAATATGGAGACGCCGTTGTGTTGTGAGTCTTTCCATGATGACATACCAAACGATACTGAACAAAAATGACCAAGCAGTTTGATATGAGTCATGCGTGATCTATCAAAAAGACTATTGAAAAACAAAGCTCACGATGAATCACCTCACACTCAGAAAAATAGCATTCTTAAATCTGAGTAAAATCCATACTCCAATTTAGTTTAACAATTTTACTCCAGTTTAGGTAAAATTTCCTTACGAGAAGGAAAATTAAATAGATATGAGTACACTTTCCTTATTTCAGAGCCAGAAAAAATAGTACATATACTCAAAATAGGGTAGTGAACCTAGCCTCGGCACCAGTCATGGTGAAATATCTCAACTCTTTATGGTATGAGTAAGATGAAACGTTTGAGAACTATACCATGTTGTCATTTTTCATATGAGCAGAGTTACAAGCCGAACCATAATTATTGGCGGCGGCGGCGCTGTTCAAAATGGGTCGGCGGCGGCGGCTTTCGGCTGATTTGCCGGCTCGTTCTGTCATTCGATTACCCGTATTTATTTGACAATTTTTGGAAAACGGAAGGAACAATTTTTAGCCAATGTTCCAATAATTTAATATTGTTATTAGGATATCCAATTATTCGGACTTTTATGTTATTTGAAAACAAAAAATTTCCAATTAATCGAATGATGAAGTCGAGAGTTATTTGATTAACCGATTAATCGAACAATTGTCCACTTAAATAAAATATAATTAATAATAGTTATATAGACAAGACACGCCAGTTTACGGGTAGTTCCACTATATATTGAACGTTTATTACGTATCTGATTTTATTTAAAAATTGTAATATCAAATTCGAAAATCATTAGAAGTTGGCAAAAATCTTAATATCTTATCAAAATAAAGAACCTTCCCTTAAATGAGCACAATATCCGAAGTTATCCATTGATAATATGGATCACATGATTTATAACAGAACTGACTTTATTATCGCGGTGTTAACCTCAATTTTTCTATGAATTTACTATTCTATGAAATTACTATTCTTTAAATTTTAAATAATTCCGAAGCTATTGGCCAGTTTTTGCTATTTTTAAATGATGTCGGATAAATCGTTATTTTAATATCTGTGGAGCATACAAATCAAAAATCGAAAAAATTGTGGTTTTATATTTGGTGTTTCATAGTTTTTTACCTAAATGGAGCAAACTGGCTATTCAAAAACAATTTATCATACAAAGCATACAACGATTTCATTAATTTTTAAGGCAAAACTTATAATATCGATTAATCGATTATTTGGGACAATTTATTCGAATTATTCGTTATTCGAAAATCATGATTTTTTATTATTCGAACAAATATTTGACAAAAATTATTCGATTAATCGCGGTTGGACACCCTAATTGTTATCACATACATATATTTTTGGGAGTGGGGATCCATTCACAAAATTTATAATATGGATGAATTTAATAAATATTTTTGCATTACAGCTTTTCATGTTAGGCTTGAATATCATAATCCTTCCAAAGAATAATAATATTCTACCTACTATGACACACTAAAGAAGCACAATAGAGGAGCTGCTGTTCATTGTTATTAATAGGAGCACATGGCCACACGTACTGGAATTGACTTATATAAATGCGACTTTCAAATCAAAATACAATTATTCAATTTTCTATAGCCGTCATCATATAGTGGGATACCAAATTCAAAGAAAGATCAATATATTTCACAGCAGTAGGTTGTCTAAGTCCACATTTATATTTTCTTTTGTAATTTTAAGTGGGTTGTCAGTTTTGCTAGTAAGATTTGACTGAGTTAGAACTCCGTCAAATCTCGGCGGCATGGTTGAAGTCGATATGAGTCGATGAAATCGGCGGCGTGTTGAAGTCGATTTGAGCCGATGAAAATGGCGGCGGCGCGGCTCGTGCGGAAACATGCGGCGGCGGCGGCTTGTCGGCTTAAAATCGGTCGGCTTGTATCTCTGCATATGAGTGTTGAATACTCTGAAGCGAAATAATTTATTTCAATTATCAGTATAGTCGTAGTCAGGCTGAATACAAATTTAATTGGTTTAAGGAAAATTTTAGTCAGGCTGAGTACAAATTTTACTTGGTTTAAGGAACAATTTCCGAAAATGTTCCTCAGATTGAGTATAAATTTACTTGGCATGACTACAAATTTACCTAGTTTGAGTAGCAATTTACTTGGATTGAGGAAAAATCGGAATATTTTCCTCAGTTTGAGTATAAATTTACTTGATTTGAGTAAAATTTCTTAAAAATTTTCCTCAGTTTAAGTAAAGATTTACTTGATTTGAATAAAAATGTTCCCCCAGTTTGAGTAAATTTTACTTGCTTTGAGGAAAAGTTGAACTGGAATCAAGTTCAAGGCATGTCCTATTTTCAATCAAAAGTTTATACTTGATGTGAGAAATTATTGCCTTGGCGCTATACGAAGTTCAATTTTCCTCAGTTTTAGTACATATTTACTTAATCCGTGACATACTTTTTTTCTGAGTGCATACTTCCACAGAATACAAAAAGGTTTGTAGTTGTTACTAGGAAAACCCACAAAAATTACTAAAAACGTCCAATACTTCGACCAAGAATAACAATTTATATATAAATTCTATGAATACAGAAAACAAAAAATGCAACATAAAAAATTACACTTGAAAAAAAACGTGAATTTTAGGGGTGTTTTCAGAAGCGTTTAGTTCACAGACGCTCTGATCTAGTAAGGAAATATTTTCCAAATCATCATTAAGCAATCCTAGCTTTATTTGCGTGGGGTGACTGAAAGTTATTTCTTTTTTATGGCGAAATCAATTTAAACAAAAACTTAAATGGGAACATATGAAACATGATTTTTTGAAATTCTCTTACCTCTACGGAAGAAGCACAATAACTTCTACATTTATCCATAGATTTTACTCAAGGATCACACATTTCATTGCTTCAGATTTAAAACGTTTAAAATTCAAATTCAATTAATTCAGTCAAATTTATGGCATGCTTTTCGTGTAAAAATATGTTTATATTGGATCACATGAAATTGACGTCATTGGGAATTGGAGCTTGGAGGCACAATTTTGTTGATATTCTCACAGAACCCTTTCTTATTGAACCGACTGTACGACTAAGTCATCTGGCATTACATCACTAACCCATTTACAGTCGTACTCGCATAAGAGACATCCCATCATACTTTGTTCGTACATTTCCATTGACTTTCTTTCGCTACTTTTCGGCCGCGTCATTCCTTTCCTTTCGTTGCCACTTTCTCGTTTGTTTTACGCTTCCTGTACTCTTCTCAAGTGTATTTGGTGGTCCGACCCGACCGTCCGCCAGAGTCTTATCAGCCAAATTGAAGTTTTATTTAATAACATATTTACCGTGGAACGGTGGTGGTGTTGGTGGTGCTACACAACATATTGTGTATGTCCGCTATTAGTCACAATTCGTTGTAATCGACTCTAATATTAGTTTTTTGGGCAGGGGTTGGGGGGTTGTTGGTTAGTTGCTACAACTCCTGCCAGCCGTCAGTGTAAACGTCTTAAATAAGCCATATCACTCACTGGTGGTGGTCGGACGTTCAGTGTTTATTGTTGGGGCAGCAGGGGTGCTGAGCTGTTCTTTTTTTCTTCTTTCCTCTGCCACACGAGGACAATTTGTGGCTAATAATATGACTTGAATGTTTCCCTGACACGCAACACTTTTCCGCACGTTGCTACTCCCCAAAATCAAGCCACTTCAGTTGGCTGCGACACTCCGCACGCTCGCTCGTGTCTGGGCCATGCCAAATGGCCACAATGGCAGCAGCTGAAAATGCCAATCCAAGCCATCATTCGTAGAAATAGAAGAGGCCAGAGGAAAACATTCAATTTTCTTGTCTGACATTGAGTTGCTTCCGTCATGACAATGCTCAGCAGAGGGCGGGGCAGGACGATGGCTGTGGCCAAGTTAGTTCGCTGTGGCCATTATTGATTATTACCATATATATTTACATACGTATGTGTTTAAGTTGTTGTCGCCGTCGTTGTCGTCGTCGATTGCGACATTCACAATGTTGTTATACAACAAATGTTAACGCTTTGTATTTGTAATTAAATGCCACAAACTGTTTGTTGACTCGCCTGGTCGACGGACGTTGTGCTGACAAATCAAAGATAATTCTGTCTAAATAAAATAATTAGTAACTGGCTTTAACACAGTAGGTGTAACGAATAGAAGTGGTACGAGCTTTATACAGATTTTGAAATTTATTTGCATGATTTGTTCCACAGTTACATGACTACTGCTGAAAATCAATATTCATAAGTTCACCTTAATGAAAGCAACTAGGGGAAATTCGGGAATTCGGGATGAATTCCAATTTAGGCAGAGACAACTCAGTTATCATTTCACGATATCACTTCTTGAACTATAATTTTCCACCGATATAGGCAAAGTGTTTTCGAATTTAGCTTGCGATGTTCAGGTTCAATTTCAAATGATATCCTGATTTATGCCAAAAATATAGTATCAATATTTCACTTATACAGGGTGATTTTTAGCTATTATCTTTTTGGCAACACTGGTTTAAACAGCTGACGCACTTTTCGTGTTTTGTTTCACTGTCAAACATCTTCAGTCTTACCAACGAACAACGCTTGCAAATTATTGAAATTTATTATCAGAATGCGTGCTCTGTTAAGAACGTTGAAGAAAGCCGAAGATCCATTTTTTTAACGAAAAATTGTGTTCAGCAACGAAGCTCATTTTTGGCTCAATGGGTACGTAAATAGGCAGAATTGTCGATTTTGGAGTGGATATCAGCCAGAAGCATTGCAAGAGAGAGCTACCAATGCATCCAGAAAAAGTCACAGTTTGGTGCGGTTTATGGGCTGGTGGCATCATTGGACCGTACTTCTTCAAAGATGATGCGAATCGTAACGTAACTGTGAATGGTGAGCGCTACCGTGAGTTGATATCCAACTTTTTTTGCCCAAAATGCAAGAGCTTGACTTGCATGACATGTAGTTTCAACAAGACGCTGCCACATGCCACACAGCACGCACAACAATGAATTTATTGAGAGGCGAGTTCGGTGAACATTTATTTCACGTTCGGGACCGGTAGATAGGCCGCCTAGATCGTGCGATTTAACGCCTTTAGACTATTTTTTGTGGGGCTATGTTAAAGCCCATGTCTATACAGACAAGCCCGCTTCAATTGACGCAAGACAACATTGAAGCATTTATTCGTGAGATACCGGCCGAAATGTTGGAAAGAGTATGCCAAATTGGACTAAGCGGATGGACCATTTGAGGCGCAGTCAAGGTCAACGTTTGCATGAAATAATCTTCAAACATTAAATTATATGGACCCTACTATCGATTCTAATAAAGATTTCATGCATTTTTCTGAATTTTATGTGTTTTTTTAACTTTGTGTGGGAGGTACAAGGAAGTAATTATAAAAACATTTTCAAATATCAAATTTCAACTGTTTCCGACAATCCGAATGGAAGATGTATGGATTTTATTTTAACCATAATCTCTGGTTAAAATTTGTGTGGGAGGTACCTGTATGGGTGTGGCAATATAGACCATAATGCAGGTGAATGCGAGGTCTTACAAGTATTGCCAAATGTCAAATTTTAGAGTATTCCGATCATCTGCATAGAAGTTATAACAGCTTTAATTTTACTCAGTTTAAATTGACTTGTGTTGATTGGTGTCAAATAGAGTTTCTCTTTTCCTGGACTTTTTCGTTTCCCGGGAAACCGGGAAAATTTTTAGCATTTCCCGGGATTCCCGGGAATTCCCGGGAATTTCCACACAACAGAAAAATAAAGCAAATCATGTTAATTTTGCAGTATGTATATATTTATTTTTTTAGTTCATAAGATCAACTATAATACAAGCTGCAGTTAAAACAAAAACATAACAAACAAACAAAAGCATAAGTAAATAATAAAAACTTGAGTTATATCTAAAAAATTAATTAAATTCATTTTGAATATATGTTTTTAGAACTGAAAGAGCATTAATGGAATCATCAGACAGTCTGTTTCTAATTTTATTTACAAATTGTCCAGTTGTAGAAAATATTCTTTCGCTTTCCTCAGATGTTGGTCTTATTGTCAGAAGAGCATTAAATAAATTGGTGACGTTTTCCGTTGGTTTTCCACTTGCTTCATAAAACTTTAAATCCTTTTTTATTGAGTAATTTGGTCGATTTTTATTCGATGAAACATTTTCATTTGCGTTTGTTATGGCATCACTTAAAATATCCTCAACTGATATCTCGTAGGAAGGTCACTAATAGAAATATCATCCAATTCTGCAACTTCATCGATGCCGTTGTCATCTTTAAAAATCCGAGTGTAAATGTTTTCAGCGTACGCCACCACATTTTGTTTTGAAGCGTTTTGAAATAAATTTTTGACATTCTTGTTAAATGTTGTTGGATCTTTAAGGTACTTTAGTAAAGTATAAAGACGCTTATATCTTCTTTCTTCGATTCGATTCTTTAAAGCTTCTAACATTTTTTCACCCAAAGGTGTATGAATATGAGAAATTTGTTGGCATAAAGTTGTTAATATTGCATCCGCTGCTAATAAATGCAAAGCGCTTCCACAGCTAATTTAATTGGTTTTAAAATATTTAATAGATCTGTTAGTATATTTATATTATCTTCAATCCAAATCCTAATTTGTTCTAAATCTATAAGAGCTTTTTTTATAGCTTTTTTAAACGTAAAAACTTTTCTAACATTGGCACCATATCCAATTCGAGAGATATTTCTTTATTGTGTTCTGCTACAACATATTTTTGAAGAATGCAATTTTTCGTTGGGCTTTTTTTGAACATTTTTATTATTTGTCGGGTGTTTGCCAATACTACTTTATAATTGTCTTGGATCTATAAGTTTTCAATATTATCAGTATCGACTACAGTCACATCTTCCTAGTCTTCTCCATCTGAGAGTTCTATTTTTTCATCAACTGGTACTTTTGCTTTTTTATAGAAAATTTCGACAACTGCCAAATGGATGCCATGACTGAGACAAAATATACCTTCAACTGGGTTTTCTCGGAAAAATTTTTTCATTACGTTCGGCCCGTCTGTAATGGTGCTTACGATGTGCTTTTCAAAACTAATATTAAAATCATTTAACCGTGACTCCAACAATGCTCTAATTTCTATAGCACCGCATTTACCAGGTATATAAACCATACCCAGATTATGAAAAACCTTTTCATCTCCGTGCAAACATTTATTTAGGTATCTCCTATTTCTTATACTTGTCCATTCGTCAATCACAAGGGAACGGAATTTATTATATTCCTTTGATTGCGAAAACATCGATTGTGGTCAGCTTTGAAACCAAAGTTCCCAAATTTGTGACGAAGCACCTGATGGGTTCTGACGAAAGGAATAAGCTGACAAATAGCTGCGATACAAATTTATTTCACAAAACCTGATGACATAACTATTTAAAGAAAAAATAAAGAATCATATTATGGAAATTGAAGTCCAGTGTAAGTAATTGAAAAATTATATTTAACATTTTGTGAATATTGAGTGTTGCTAGTATTTTGAAGTGTTGTAATTTTGTGATTCGTAGTGAACATAACCTATATATGTCGTGGACAAAAAGTTATATGTATGACTCACTTGACTCAAAGTGTAAATGTGAAAGTGTTCGTCCGAGTGTGGAATTAATATATCGTCAGCATATTTCGGCAAACTCCTACAATTGTCATTTCATTTTAGCACAATTTCTTATCAGCCGCTTAAATATGCTTTTATTTTGGCAAACAAATGGGCGAAATACTGGTGTATTAATGTATTGGGTAACTAACAAAATAAAGAAAAATCTGAATAATAGAAAGATATCTCGATATTAAACAACAAGTTCATAATTTTGTATCATATGTTACCAAAAAATTAACAGAATACGATAAGAGATTGGAGAGGTTTACACTAGCCCACTCACATTGGGTTTCAAAAAATTTTGTTATAAATATTGAGGAAACTGACTACGTTAAACCACCATCATATACTGCTGGACGTCCCAATTTAACATATGATACAGGCAGTCTGAGATTAAAACGAAAATTAGCGGCCGATTTGTCAACGGAGCAAAGCCATAACACATCCCTTCTGATTCATGCTGCCGCTCTTTCTGCGAAGAAGGCAAAGAAACGCAATATTTCGTTTGCTTTGAGAAAAACTCTCAATTCACCTGAAACATTAACTGAAATAAAGACAAAACTAGCAATTCAAGCACCGGTTCCAATAACCGATGATGATGCCTTGGCATTTTTAATCGAAAATAGGCTTACAAAAAAACAGTATATAAACATTCGACATCAGAATAAGAACCAGAACTGTGATATATACCCCAATTATAATCAAGTGCTTGCTGCTAAGTTGAAATGTAGACCAAGCGGGGTAATTATTTCAGAGACCATCGCTCAGGTGACATTGCAAAACTTATTGGATCACACAGCGCAGCGGATAATTTCAATACAAGAAGAAGTATTTAGACAATTTTCGAACATTAGGGAAGTATGATTAATTGCTAGTTATGGATTTGATGGTTCATGGGGGCAAAGCAGTTATAAGCAAAGATTTAATTCCAGCGATCAGTCATTATTTGTCAGGGCTCTTATACCACTCAGGCTGTTAGACAATTTTGATAAAGCCCACCTCACAATCCATTAGATTTTGTCGGCCCATAAAAATTGAATTCGCACAGGAAACAAAAGCTCATATATTGGAGCAAAAGTCCAATTTGGATTGCCAAATAAGTAACTTGAAACCATATGAGTGTTCAGTTCTTGCAGATGACATTAATTGATGGCAAAATACGAAATATTTTAACAGGTACTAATTCCAGTCAATGCTGCCCAATATGCGGTGCCAAACCAACACAATTTCGGAAAACATTCGATATGAAAGCTGAGTGTTTTCTACCGAAACCAGGAACACTTCGGTATGGAGTAAGCCCTTTACATGCCTGGATAAGGTTTTTAGAGTTTGTTTTAAAAATATCATACAAAATCGGCATAAACAAATGGCATGGATTAAAGACAAAAATGATAAACCGTTTGTGGAGGCACGTTAAAGAGCAATACAAAGTAGAATGTGGACTGAAATGGGCCTTCACATTGATAAACAAAATCAAAATGGATGTGGAAATACGGCGAGAAGAGCATTTTCGAATATTGATCTCTTTTCGTCAATATTAAACTTCGAAGCGAATGTTCTTAAATATTTCCATACAATTTTAATAACAATATCGTGTGATTACGAAGTAAACGTTAATAAATTTCAAAAATTTTGCTAAAGAGCTGCTATATTGTATATGAGTAAATATCCCTGGTATCCTATGTCGGCTACAGTTCACTAAATCTTAGTACATGGTTTTCACATAATAGAAGCTTCGGTTCTTCCAGTTGGTTGCTTAGGAGAAAGTGCATCAGAAGCTCGAAATAAACTTTATAAAAATGATAGAAGTTCACATGCTAGACAAAATAGCAGAATAAATAACCTAAGCGACATTTTCCATAGAGCAATGGATTCCTCAGATCCATTGCTATCAAGCTTGTGACTTACGAAGAGAAGAACTCAAAAAATTGCCTTTCCTCGAGAAGTTATAGATCTTTTGGATGCTCCGACGATTTGTTCAACAGATAATAGCTCTGATATTGATGACGAGGAGAGTACCTCAGATAATGAGGGTTATGAAAATTTTCTTGAACTAGATACCAATGATGATGACTTTTAATGGTTTTATTTTTTATTTTTAAGCTTTTTGTAATACAATACGAAATAACCAATAAAATACAAAGAAATATGTGAACAATTAAAAATTTTAAAAACTTTTTTAATTTTAGACCAAAAAATGCATTTTAAACCACTGTTACAGATCTTAAAGCGGAGGAATTGGTATATAGGATCCAAATTCATTCCAATATTTATTATTCCATTTATTAAAAAAAACTTGAAAATTTTGGAGATATAAGTTGTAATTGCAACCTGTTCCTAATAAGTTATACAGCAGTTATATGTAGTTAGACAGCCTATATTAGAGAAGGAAGTAGGCGTGGTCCGACCGATCCATTTTTTTTTATTTTTTGTGTGCACAAATTGTGCTCAATTTCAAGGCTGTATCTATATGTTTTGAATTTGTGCAAAAAATGGATTTGGGACCAGTGTGCAAAGTTAAAAAACGATCCAGTGTTTTTTATTACTGCGATTTTTGGGCAATTAACCTTTGTATACCTCCAATTGTTGTGTAATTACATTTTACATAAGGTATATTTCAAATGACAGTTTGGCTTGATTCAATTTTGAATCTTACAATTTTTTCATTTTGGTTTTTTCTTGCGTGCTGAAGAATTTAATCAAGTAGCGCAATTTTTGTACGATTTGGAAACGGTTCTCGGAATTTTGATCCATATCCACCGTGCGAAAATTTTACAGTTTCCTCATTGGAGCTAAAGAAAGCCATATACACATTAACTATTTATTTTACTATTTTATTCGACACACATGTATGAACGTATAATTTCAAACCACTTGTTGATATTTACATTCATACAACCGGTTAATATTCATTATGCCACATGTTGATATTTACTTTACTTGTTCAATATTGTAAGCTACTAGATTATTTTTATCTAAATTTGTGTATAAAAGGCAGAGCAGTTGCTCTGGAAAATGAATTCACATCGAACAAGTATTTTATAAAACCGTCGAGCTGTTTCCTTTCATGAAACCTTACAATCTTAGGGACAAGATTGTTTCAAGTTTTAATATATTTTTTAAACCTTAGCAAGTCATACCAAGGCGACATGAGTATCAAATGAAATGAAAGTATATCTGTTAATAATACCACGGATTTCATGCATCTGTTTGTATTAATTTAGCAATAACAACTACTTCAAGTTTCCCCTTAAAAAGTTAAAGTTTATTTATTTTTATGTTAAGGAGGAAATTTGAAATGATTGTCAATGCTAAATATATGCAGATAGAAGTACGACATTAGAAGTAATTTTAGCAGATATTTTCCCCTTTCATTTGGTGCCCATATCGGCACTTTGTATGACTAGGGAAAAGTACAAAAAAAACCTATTTGAAAATTAAAAGTCCTTTAAAATGGAGAAAAGATCACCAAATGGAAAACTGTCTTCTATATGTGACATCTAGTTTCAGGTGTATATGGTCTTGTTCAGTTCCAAAAAGTACTGTCGCACGGAGTAATAAGTTCTCTATCAGTTAGTATTCCTACTTTTAGAGTTTGACATTTGTTTTGCTATATAATCATGAAATTAATTAATTAATCTATCTATATATATAGAAAAGAGTTGCGTTACTGACTGACTGACTTATCATTGACCAGCCCACAGACCAAACGGCTGAAGCCGTTTTCAGGGTAGTTCCCAAATATGACGTAGACGTCGACTAAGAAAGGGTTTTACGAAATTCGTACTTTTAGGGGGGAAAATTGGGACAAAAAGGGATAAACATCGAACCTTCGTCATGACTAAACGGCAGTAGCTAGAAACATAAAATTCGGTGTGTCCTTGCATTGACCATGCAGACGAGCTACAAATAGGGATTTTTCGAAATTTGTACTTTTAAGGGAGGAATGAGACAAAAAGGGATAAAAATGGTACCAATTTAAGAACAAAACCAATTTAAGAACAGAACAAAAAGGGATAAAAATGGTACCAACTAAAGTATTGCAGCTATAGTCGTGAAATTTGGTATGTAAATTCCTCTCATCACATAGACGCGCAATATAAATGCATTTTGTACTTTTAAGGGTTGCGCGGGACAAAAAGGGATAAAAATGGTACCAACTAAAGTATTGCAGCTATAGTCGTGAAATTTGGTATGCAAGTTATTCTGCCCATGTAGAAGAGCAGTAAAATTGGATCTTTCAAAATTTGTACTTATAAGAGGTGAGCAGGACAAAAAGGGATACAAATGGTACCAACTAAAGTATTGCAGCTATAGTCGTGAAATTTGGTATGTAAATTCCTCTCACCACATAGAAGCGCAATATAAATGCATTTTGTACTTTTAAGGGTTGCGCGGGACAAAAAGGACTTATAAGAGGTTAGCGGTACAAAAGGCATAAAAATAGTACCAACTAAATTATTATAGCAAGAATCGTGAAATCTGGTATGTAAATTCCTCTGACCATGTCGAAGCACAGTAAAATTGGATTTTCGAAATTTGTACTTTTAAGGGTTGCGAGGGACAAAAAGGGATGGAAATAGTACTAATTTAATTATTGCAGCTATAGTCGTGAAATTTGGTGTGTAAATTCCTCTGTCAAGGTAGAAGCGCAAATCCTAATGGATTTTTTCGAAATTTATATCTATAAGGTGTGAGCGGGACAAAAAGGGATAAAAATAGTACCAACTAAAATATTGCTGCTATAGTCGTGAAATAAGGTGCGTAAATTCCTCTGACAACGCAGACTTGCAACATAAACGGATTTTTCAAAACTTCTACTTTTAAGGGGAGAGCGGGACCAAAAAGGATAAAAATGGTACCAACTATAGTATTACAGCTAGAATCGTAAAATTTAGTGTGTAAATTCCTCTGACCATGTAGAAGCTCCATCAAAATGTATTATTTTTCGAATAAAAGGCTCTGCGGTTGTAATTTTTTGTTAAAAACTGGGTAGAAAATTATAAAATATATATACGAAGGGAGTTCAACTAAAACAGTGCACATCGACAATCACATTCCTTTGATAATCAAATAAATACTATCCTAAAACAGAGACAGATAATAACAAATACCTGTCTTTTTCGCGTGCGAAGCAGCGGGTACTGCTAGTTAATTATATTCGTCTTGCTACTGCGAGGAGAGGGGTGAGAGAAAATATTTTTTTTTAATTTGTTATTTTAGAGGGAAAACGGGCAGACAATAAGCGATTTATAGTTTTTTTTTTTTGTTATACTCGAGAATATTCTACAAGGTCCGACCAAATCTAACGCACTTTCACTTCATATTTTACATTTTCTGTCCCATTGATTTCTTGACAAATGACAAGGAAATATATTTGAAATTCATCAAATCACACCTAGAAATTGGAGTGTATGTATTCACTTTTTCGTCAGATCTTAATAATGAACACCATCCTTCTTACCCTCTTCTCTTTTCAGGTAAGTTCAACAATTAAGTTGTCATGGAACGGGCCTAACAATTAGAGTAAGTCAAACAAATTGTCCAAGCTTAGCAACAATTCCGATTTGCCCAAAAGCCTGATGAGTATGGGTGGGTTGCAAGCGACACAAAGCCCGGTAGGTTTAAGGGAACTTGTGGTAACCAACAGCAGGCAGTGAGTGGCCTAGCCTCACCATGGGTATGTAATCCCAGGATGCAGAGGTACACATTTGTTCCTTTCCATGCATTCATGTATATATGCAGTTCTGGTGTGCATACATGCACACATTTATGTGCATATGTATGTAGTGTTGTACCCTTGGCAATCCCGAAAATTTAACGAGTTTAACGAAAATTCTTGTGTCTCTTTGTGACTCGACGGAAATGAAATCAAAACGAGGCGAATTCCAAGCTCATAAATAATGTTTGAGTTAGAAACACATACACACACGCAGCAGTGCAGCCTGCAACTGCAACAACTACAACAAAAGACAAACATTCCAAAAACTTCTCTCACAATTGTGTGTGTTGTGTACACTTTTTTTGCGGGGAAGTGTGGGGAGGGGGCGATTTCGGAGTGATGTCGTCTACGCAGAGCAATGGCAAGGCAATGCCATTGCCCCAAACAGTTCACCTCGTCTAGTTCCACGCTCGTGCATCGACAAAAAAATTCCAAAGTTCACCTCGGTTTGAAATGCAATTTTTGGAACAACACAACGCAGTGTTACAAAAGTGGTTGTGTTGTGCCGTATCGTGCCGTGCCGTCTTGTTGTTGTTGTTGTCGTCGTTGTTCTTGGGCTTCACTAGTTTTCGGAATTCGGCCGAAATGTCACTGGCAAACCGATGCAAATAATTCGTCAGCAAAGTGGATTCGGTTGAAATCTTATGCCGAACTTCATAAATCGTTTCCGGTCCTAAGTAGCTGCTGATACTCACTCAGAAGAAAGGGGGTCCTGAAATGTCTTAAAATGAACTAAAATGTGGGAAAATTGAAATGAAACTTTTACTTTATTAAAAGAAAGTTTTCGAAGTAAAATTAAACTGTTTATCACCAAAAAATTTCAAGGTTCGGCAATTGTATTCTTTTAGAGTCGACCAAAAATATATACGCCTTTCGGCGTTTTGCAATTTTACCCTCATATGTAAAGTGGGGGTTCATGATGCCCCCCCATGTTATCCTTACATTTTCGGTATAGGGTGTGTTCTAGGCATAGGGCGTGTGTTCTACATGTTTAAGTAAAACATTTTTGGAGAACCTCTAACTGTGTAATTTGAATTTTCGCTGTAATCTTCTTTGGGTGATGATAATAAGATGGTAGATAGGTTTATAGGTAAACCCTACGACTAAGTAAATTAAAAAATTATTTGAACATATCTAAAATATTTCGTTATACGCTGATTGTATTGAAACTTTGCACTTGTCGGAATAGAGTATAATAAAAAATAAGCATTTGAAATATTCCTAAAAATATGCCTACAGTTCCCAAAAAGAAAACAAAAGTCAAAACAAAGGTCCTAAATTTCGTACAACTGTTTCATCAAAATCGAAAAGCATGGGAGAACTTCCTTTATTGAGGACTTCTTTCTACGTTCAGATAAAAGATAGTTCACGCTAATTCATTAAGGAATAAAAATCCTGATTTTTTAATAAATACGTCTACATACACACCTGCACATATTAATAGATATATCAAGGACTGCCAAGTGTTACGATTTTTATACCCTCCACCTCCAGGGTGGGGGTATACTAACTTTGTCATTCCGTTTGTAACATCTTGAAATGTCGACCTGACCCTATAAAGTATATATATTCTTGATCGTCATAAAATTCTAAGACGATCTAGCCATGTCCGTCCGTCTGTCCGTCTGTTGAAAGCACGCTAGAGTCTAAACGAAAGGAACTAGAACGGGGTACACTAACTTTGTCATTCCGTTTGTAACACCTTGAAATATCGACCTGAGACCCTATAAAGTATATATCATCTTGATCGTCATAAAATTCTAGACGATCTAGCCATCTAAACGAAAGGAGATAGAACGTTCAAATTTTCCATAAATGCGTCTTATAGTCGTAGATCGGTTGGGATTGAAACGGGGCGAAATCGGCCCAAAGGGAAAATTTTTTCCCTCACAATGACTAAAAATACCCATAATAATCCCTAATATTTTAGAGAATTTAAGCATATTAACATATGCTTGTACATACTTGATATCGGGAATGCACATTCCCCCGATAACAAAAACGTGCACCATAAAGTGATCCTTTTTTGTAGGGGGTTAAATGGGGCAAAAATGGGATAAATATGGTACATATTAAACGACAACAACTAGAAACACGAAATTCGTCGTGTACATTCCTCTAATAGAGTAGATACATAATATAAAAGTATTTTTTTCCAAATTAGTAGTTTTAAGGGGTAAAATGGGAATAGAGGGATAAAAATGGTACCAACCAAACGGCTGTACTTTTTGGGGTTAAAATAAAAAAAGGGGATAAAAATAGTACCAATCAAATGACCGCAGCCAGAGTCATGAAATTTGGAGTATACATTCCTCTGACTGTGTAGACACGGAAAATAAACTGATTTTTCGAAATTCGTACTTTCAAGGGATACAATGGTACAGAGGGATAAAAATAGTACCAACTAAACGACTACAGCTAGAATGATGAAATTCTAATTGGGTAAAAAAGTCAAATAAAGAGATTTTAGATAGTCGTACTCTTAAGGGAGTAAAAATGGTACCAACCAAATGGCCGCAGCTGGAATCATGGATTTCGGTGTATACATTCCTCTGACTGCATAGACAAGCAACATAAAAAGTTTTTTTTTTAAATTCGTACTTTTTCTTTTATGAAAAAAAAATGGTCCAATATTTATGGTATTCAAGCTTTTTGAAAATATAAATATAAGAATATTTAATTTTTGAATTGACATATTGGTAGCCTTGCCTTATAAGCATGGTTTGAAATAATTAAAATATTATATTTACAGGGTGACTGATGAATGACACAACATTAAGAAACTAAAATAACTTTTTGTTTAATTCATGTAAATTACTTTTTCTTTGTTCATTTGACAACCGATACATTTTTATTAAACCTTTTTAACGGGTTTAAAAATAAAAGAATTTAAATGACATGACGATAGCCGGTGACGTATGTGCAAAATTCATTATTCATTACATCCTGCAGAGTTGCAGTAAGAATTGTCTCAATTGTTGTTCGAATGCATTGCTTTAAATCATCCATTTTTTGATTTGGTTTGTAAACTTCCAGATGAAATAACTCCACAAGAAAAAGATAGGTGCAGTGAGGTCACGAGACTTTGGGGGCCAACGAAATGTCGAGTGTCTAGAAATCACCTTCTTGGGGAACTTTCGCAGTAATTCTCTCTCATAGCAGGACCTGGCCCTGTGACAAAGTCGCATCATCCTGTTGAAACCACACAGTGTTGAAAGGGATTCACTTTCGATGCAGTTCTGCAAAGAAAAAGTCCTTTAACAACAGCATTAAGTAGCATGGTAGCAGTATTCATCAGCCACCCTGTATTTATAAAATTATTTTTTTTATATAAAATAATTATATTTTCCTGTAATATTACTGCACTTCTACGAAAACCGACAACCTTTCAATAAAGGTGAGGGAAAAGGGGTAAAAATACACAAAAAGCCCCGAAAGTGTCGCGGAGTCGCTCCCAGAGGGGTTAGATGTAATACCGACCCCCATTAATTTTCCCTCACCAACATTTTGTTCGGATACACATACACCATATCCCCAAATTAACTTTTTATACAATTAGCTCTTAATAGCCCTAGGAGGCCGCTAGTGCAGTCAAATGTATGACCGACCCCCAATAATTTTTAAACCTCTGCATTTTCTCTGATCTGATCGTACCTTCTATCTCCAAACCTTAAGGTGGTCACCATAAGATTTTTTATAAGGTCCAAAACTGTCCCGAAGTCGCCATTAACTGGGTTAACCCCATTTTTTTTCAATCCCAAACATTTTTCCCAAACACACTTATCCCCACTCCTTAATGGGAGGGACTCCCATAGAAAAACTATTTTTTATAAAAATTGCCCCCACCGCTCCAACTGGCCGAAGGAGTTGCCTAGGGAGTCAAATGTATGACTAATAGGCTGTTTCCACTACGGTCGCTTCCACGTCCGCGTCCAATAATCAATGAACGCGCGTTAAAGCCTATACAAAAATCATAGGCAGTTAGGTATGGGAAAAAGTCGCGTTCATATTGGACGCGTTTTCCGATAAGTCATGTTTACTATAAATTCGATTATTTTTGCAATCGAAACCCACCCATACCTATTAATGGCAACACCGCAAATTTCACATCCCTATTAAAACAGCTGTTTATCAGCATAAACATAAACAGCCACAGCCAAAATGCAAAAACAGAAATGTGCAGTAGCAGCAGCGCCATTAGGCGCAATACCATTTGATCCTCATTTTCCACTGCGGTTAGCAAAATAATATCATTTAACTCCATGATAATGTCACAACAAAAAAATATTAAACTTTTCGCATCGCAAAAAAAAAAACAAATAAACGCAAACAGCTGTTTGAACGCAAACGTGGACGCAAAACACAATGGAAACACCATTAAAAATTTTCGATAAATCGTTGACGCGGACGTGGAAGCGACCGTAGTGGAAACAGCCTATAACATCCAATATTTTCTCTGAACATACCTTATACCCTCTATATCGAAGCTTTAAGGAGGCGCCCTATAAATTTGTCTATTTTTTATAAATTTGTTATGAAAGATAGACCCAAAACTGACCTGAAATGTAACCTAAAGGGATGACGTGTATTTTTTCCTCCCCAACATTTTCCCCAAACATACCTACCCCCTATCCCCACTCCTTAAGAAAGAAAAGTTCATAGACTTCATATTATGCTTAATGGTGCTCCGTAGAAAAGCAAAATTTTTATAAAATTTGCTACCGCCGGTTTTCTGAAAAGGAAATGATATAGGGTCCGCCATCTAACGTTTTTTTTTTTTCAACTATTCAACCGTTGAACTATTATTTGTGGGGTGCCCGTGGCAGCCATTTGAATGAAATTATTTTCCATTATTAACCGGAAGGATTGTACTTTCAAATAAAAAAAGAAATTTGAGAAAATATTCAGTAGTTTTTTTATAGTATTTTAAAAAAAATATATTTGGCGGACCCTATATTAACAATTAAAAACAAAATATTTTTTTAGATTTCTTTTCTATTTTATATAATTTTTTTCATAACCGAAAAATATTATTTTTTATGATTTTTTTATGCCAAAAATAGTTTAGTTGTGCGAATGATTTTTTTAAAAAAAAAATTATTTTTTCTTCAAAAAAATTATTTTTTCTCAAAAAAAAATGCTCAAAAAATAAATATTTTTTTTTTATTTTTTTTTGGGATAGTGAAATTCGCAACATTTGTAGTCATCATAATTACCTTATATTGGACATATAAGCTGATGTGATCGTTCCTGTACAGGGTTTCTCTCCCGGGAATTCGTGGGAGCGATTCCCTGCCTTTATTTAATCTCGAGTTCCTGTGAATTTTTTTCGGGAATTCCCGTACCCTTCGAAAAAATTTTTGTGAACTAGTATTATACAAAAATCTTACCAGAGTATAGAAAGACAGTCCTACCTTTTTCTGTTGTCATTATTTTTTGAGTGTTTCGGTATCGGCCAAATATTCGGTCGAACTCTAGTAGTTTTGTGTTTGTTATTGTGCACTGGGTGGTTCCTTGTTCTTCTTGTTGTTGGCAACCCGAGCAAGCAAGCGACCGATTCACCATTCCCTTGGAATTGAATGGAGGACGAATTGTTGTTTTGAAATCGGGTCTGGAGAGTATGGCAGTCAGGCAGGCGAAGTGTTTGTCTTTGTTTACGACTCAAACCTGTGCAAAAGTTTGGCAACAACAAAAATTTGTATCCTATTTTTACCCGGAAATAACGAAAGAGTTATGTACATATATATACATACAAAAATCTGTGTGTGCTGGTGTTTGTGCCAATAAGTTGCATGTGTAGGTGGAGGAGTAGGAGGAGGCCTGGCTGTTGGTCGGTCGGTCGATGCGTGCTCGCTCTCCTCTTCACCAGCTGCTGCTGGCTGGTGCATTAGTTAGCAACGCATCCCGGGAATAGTTAAACAATTTTGCAGCTGCAGCTCCAAAAACTTTTGCAAAAACAGTGCAGTGCGTAAGGGGATGCATACACACACACGCACACCGACACCATACAACAACCTGCCTGCCTTCCTGCCACATATACCTACCCAGACACGTCCAGGCATAAACAGGACAACAACTCTCTGGGCTGCATTTCATCGTTCTGCGAGTAGTGAGTGATTGAGTGTGCCAGTGAGTGCGTGTGTTCGTGCGTGCCAGTGCTGCAGCCAGTGTGAGTGAGTGATGCCTATTTTGCAAGTCCCGATAATCTTTAGTTTTCATATTTGCAACACCAACATATTGTGCTGCCGCTTTGGTGGCTCTTCTTGTTGTTGTAAATGCTGAAAGCTTTACTCACTTTATACACACACAGACACGCACACACAATTTGTTGCCTTCAGGATCATGTGGGGTAAATGTTGCTCCCGTTGCCATTGCCAGTTTCCCATGAACCCTGATGCTGCCGCCAACCTTGCACTTGCCTCCGACAGAGAGTAGTATAGCTTTTTGCGTATTTGGTTACCTAGTTTGTTCACATACCCATCCCACTCACTCTGCCTGGTGCTGGTGCAACCAAGTCCCATGGGAGCAGTAACTTTCGTTAGTTACGAGAGTCACGTGATAAGTGACAGTAAATAATTAGAAAAAGCCACAATGTAGAGTATACCAAACATAACCTTATAAGAGAAGGTGCTTTTTAGATGCGCATAACTTTTAAATTGAAATAAAATATAGAAATTATATACATAATTTCAATTTCACCACTTCCATAGTAGTCGTTCGTCCAGAAAGGGTGAAGACAAAATAAATGATGAATAGATTCCCCATTTAATCGGAAATTCAAAATTCCCTGTAAGCAAATTTCTACGCCTACTGTGAAAATTCGAAAATTCGGTTAGAGCTGGATCTCTTCTTATTTGCCATTCTGGCGTATGAGTATTCTTATTATTATTCCACGTTGATCATACGCCATATGGTTCCGTAAAAATTAAGATATTAATGATATGAATAATAGACAGAACAGAAATTGTCCTTGTATTCCCCTATTTAAATGAAGGTTTGAAAATTATACTTTTTGGCGGTTTCCACAAATATGAAGATGTAGACACTAGGGTGGATCGAAAATTAAAAATAATTGTGGCAGGCTATACAATGATATTTTTGGTGAATTTACAGAAATTTGTTTAGTTTAATGGAAAATCTTTGTATAGTATTTTTTCTTATTATCTTGTAATTTAATAAACAAAAAAGTAACTCTTCGTATTTTAAAATAAATTTTTTATTAATAGTACTGTCCAACAATATTTTTGGAACATACCCTATAATTCTGAAAGGCATGTTGAGTAGACCATTTTTTCGGAATAATCATATAGTTTAGCTGGTCTGAATTTCTTTCTACAGTGGGTCAAAATTTTAGTTTTTCGGTCGAAGAGATCATTATACAAAAAAAATGCTGTAAGAATTCTTATTGTCAGAATTATTTTGTGGAATTTTATGAAGATCAATTTTGTGGAACATCTTAAACCTCTATCTCCTCTCTTTTTTGGTTAATAAGAGCCATTTTTCGATAAAATCGAAAAAGTCCTTTCAAAAAGGACATTTAAGCACGACTTTTTTGTTTTGTAATTTTCTCGCTATCTATCCAATGGATCCGGCTGACGTACATATAGTCAGTCGTGAAAAAAGCCGCGATTATTGCAAAAATCCAAAATTCGAGGTTGCAATAGCATTCAACCTTTTCTATATGAAATACAACCTATTTAGTCAGCAATCATATGCCCAACGAAATATTTTGGTATTCAGTATATGATAAAAAGTTACGTGGTTTTTCTAAAACAACTTATCACAATTTTTGACTTTACATCCAACAATTATCCTATTCCACTGTTTTCATATGAAGGTACTGATCTCTAGTTTCCTCTTCTTTTACTTCAATGTTAACACCTTGATGATTAGCAATAAAAAATCAAAATAATAGGCCCTTAATGGGTTTATAAATTCAAAAAACCACAATTCAGAGCCAACCAAAATGTGGAAATTGTTGCGAATTTCAAGAAAATATGTGGATTTCATACTAAGAAATAAATGTGAATTTGTTTTGGATTACATAATAAATAACCGTGATGATCGGGACCGGGCTAATCACGGATAACCGAAAATCACGGTTAAAAGAGGTAAAATTTTACATGTATAAATTTTATTATTTTTATTTATTTTTGACAAAAACATGTAAATCTGCGTCTATAAATAACTTATCATATCTCTAGGAATACATACATTTATTTAAAAAAAATCTTTTATGGAAGTCTGTCTTATGCTTTTAGCTTTTGATTGTTCTTCCAACAAATGAGTTTGTATGCGATATATTTGCATTTTATCTGGTTCTGAAATACTTGGACAATTAAAGTTTTCTAAAAAACCTAACAAAATACTACTAGCCTCTATTGCCTGAGCCAATGTAGGCGTTTCGTACATCCAGACGGTAGATTTCCCGACGATTTTCCCGTAGATTTCAGTCGACGGATTCCATGACGTTTTTTGAATTTATCCAACCAACCAAATGAATAAGTGCACTCTGAATTCATGTTTAACTTCAAATGGAACATTTTTGCCTTTTCGACAATCATTTCGCCTGAAGTTCAAAAGCAAATTTCAGTTTAAGTTCATACAATATCTCGATTTCAGTTAACTTACCTGAAATTGGAGTTCCCTTAAATCTTTCTTGCCGAAACCATTCATATGTTGGGAAATCAACTTTTGGATTTTCGGATGGTTTTAGTGTATATCTGTGTTTAAGGCCAAGCATTGAATCAGTATCGGAGCAAAATTTTTAAATCCGATCTTTGTTTTTATTAAATCGGATACTGTTTGAATGCCAACTCCGTATTTCTCAGACAACATTTTAAAAGGCACTTTACGTTTTGAGTATTCATTAATCAGCTCCATTTTTTCTTTAATTGAGAGAACCTTTCTTGCTCTTTTCGCGGATTTAGTTTTTGACGGTGGCATGATGTAAGGAAAACACGTCTTGACAGATCAATTTTCACACTGATGAATGAATATGAAAGTTACACTTTCATGAAAAAGGGGAATCACCGAATTTTAATATGAGAGATGTGTGTGTATTATACGAAAAAAACAAAGAAGCAGTCACATGGACATGTGCATCACGGATAATAGAGGTAAATCACGGTTAATAGAGGTAAAAAATCAACCACTCAGCTTCACGGTTAATAGATAATCACGGTTAATAGAGTCACGGTTAATCGAAGTTCAACTGTACTTTAAAATAGTACTACAATCGTAAAAACCCCGTTTTCATTATTTCTATTAAATATTTTTAATTTAGACTATGGTCACGTTTATAATTGTTGTAGAGTAAGGACAAAGAACCACATTTTGAAACTTATGGCACGTCTTACTGACACTTTTATCTGTTAGTAAAAAAATAATTTAAAAAATCTATGAGGTATTTAATTTTTTATTTCAAGGAGTTAAGAAAAATTAAAAAAAATGTTTTTTTTTTTTAGATTTGCTTATTTTATATTGAACTAGGTGCAATTTACTTGAAATTTGCCAAAAATAATTATATTTTTAACACCTACCAGAATTAAGAATTTATAGAATTACCTTAGTACACAATTCCTGATTTTCGATCCACCCTAGTGTCTACAGTTTCATATTTTTTCCAAATTGGTAAATGCACCCTTATTTCCCTTATTCAAATGTAGAAATTTGCAAACATAAATTAAAACCGAAGAACCATAGGAAAATCTCTGTTCTGTTTTACATGGAATTAGACTATTTGTAAAAGTTAAAAATTATTTTTTTGAACTGTTACAGCCAGGTGACTCCACGTAAAGTGACCCTTTTTTCGACAAAATCAATTTATGATTTAAAAACACCGATAACAAATTAGTAATGCTTATGCTTTTCATAATATATGTTTTTGATTATATTTCAAAAACAATAATGACAACAATAGGTCTGATCATTTGCTTTTCCAGATATAGACTGGTGTCGCAACAGGATTTCCGTCAAATGTCACGCCCGTTACAATTTAAATATCCTATATTATCTATATTCATAAAGAGATGTCGGTAACATATAATTTAGAAGAAAGTGTATGAACTAATCTTTTGATTAGCAAAAGCGACTAGAGTAGAGGCATGTAATGGATGAACATTTCCGAATTCAAGGAAATAAGTAAAACCTTAAGATTTTCTGCAAAGTTAAGGCCACACCCGTTACGCTCTAGTTTGTTGTACATCTCCAATATTTAAAATGCTGAGACATATTTATAAAGGGTGATTTTTTCGCTATTATCTTTTTGGCAACACTGGTTTAAACAGCTGACGCACGTTTCGTGTTTTGTTTCACTGTCAAACATCTTCAGTTTGGTCTATAATTTAACCATGAATCGACTTACAAACGAACAACGCTTGCAAATTATTGAATTTTATTATCAAAATGCGTGCTCTGTTAAGAAAGTTCATCGCGCGCTTCCATTTTATGGTCAGTTTAATCGACCCACTGAATTTCTCACCAAATTTACATTGCTGGGCATTAAACCACCACATGCTTACGTAGAGTGCGAACTGAAGAAAATATCGCAGCTGTATCGGCCAGTGTTAATGATGAGCATCAATTATCGATTCGTCGCCGTTCGCAGCAATTGGGCCTCTGTTACTCAACAACGTGGAAATGCCAAAATTTGACTAAGCGAATGGACCATTTGAGGCGCAGTCAAGGTCAAATAATGATTTCATGGAGTTTTCTGAATTTTATGTGTTTTTTTAACTTTTCTATAGCTTTTATCATCCTCACCCTTTATTTTGCAAATCATCATTAAACAAACCAGTCTTCATTTTTGGGGGGAGATCCAACAATATATTTTCGTGACCTATCTATCCTATTATACATGTGAGCGAAATTTGAATGGGAGCTATATCTAAATCTTAACCGATAAAACCCATTTTTATCATATATATTTTTAAGCTGAATTATAAGGTGATATGGCAAATTTTATTATTTATTTATAAATATTTGGGAAGGCAACAATTGGTATTTAAGGTGACGTGAATAATTTTCTGAAATAGTGTTTTCATGTCGTGCTATATATCGCACCTACCTGATGCAAATTTTGCACAACGGCCATTTATTCATAGTATTCATCCTTGGTGTATTCATATTATTTGCAATCAAATTATTATTAATCAGACGCACCGTGATTCTACAAATTTTAATTACATTTGAATTACGCGAATAATAATGGAATCATAGACGGCTTATCGACGAAAACTTCATAAAACTCCAAAGAAAAATCCAGAAAATAAATATACCCAGATTAATACAAAATTCATTTAATTGTCTCAACTTTTCCAAGTCCACAGAATGACATGCATCTCCAAATCCTTATAGATCCTCCACCAACAGCCATTGATATGGTAAAAGTTTTATTTAAAAAATTAAGAAAATGTTTAAGTGATTGCCATTTACCAACATATGTTGCAAATTAGTGTAATCCGATGATGGAATGATTGATAGACAATTCATAGTGCCCCCTTAATGTATTCATGTTATTAGCAATCATTTTACTATTAATCATACTCACCGTGAATAATGTTAAAGTTAATGCTGCCGTTTTTACAAATTTTAATTGCATTTAAATTACGCCATTTATTCATAGTATTCATACTTGGTGTATTCATGTTATTTGCAATCAAATTATTATTAATCATACGCACCGTGATTCTACATATTTTAATTGCATTGAAATTACGCGTATAATAATGGAATCATAGCCGTCTTATCGACGAAAACTTCATAAAATCCAAAGAAAAATCCAGAGGCGTGCCGTTGCTCCGTCTTGCTGAAACTAAATTTCGCCATCATCACAGACTTCAATTTCTGTTCTGTCAGACATTCTTTTTTTTTAAGAAATATGAACTGATGTTTTCTCCAGCCCATAAAACAAACCAGGCAGTCTATTCCGGTTGTTCATCAAACCAAATATGGCAATTTTGTTTTATTTTTTTGTTATTTATTTTTTTGTTGAAAAGAGATATAATTATCGCTTAAATGCAGACGCTTTTTTGGTCTTTTTAAATCACTTTGGCCAACGGATCCCCGGTAGGTTCTCTTCAAAATTATCAATTTTCAATAGAAAAAATACACCGGTTAGAAACTGTTTAATATGTGTATTTCTTTTTGTCTCGTATTTTTACTTCTTACTTGGAAAATATTACCACATCCCTGCGATAAAAAAGAATTGGCGATCGTTTAGTAAAAAAAATCCAACTTTTGGGACATATTTTCCCCATTTTGGGAATTTTGGTATGCAAAAACTTATAAGTCATTAATTGCGGAGACATTGAAGTCATTTTGAAGAGTGTCGGAGAGTGTGTTATTTTCGTATGATATTCAATGAGGACGATTTTAGTAAAATAAAAAACATTGAGCGCCCCGGTAGTCGAGTTGGTAACGTGCTCGGCTATCAGCGTGGGGGTCGTGGGTTCGATTCCCACCAGAGGCTCTGGTCTGTCGCTGCAATAACTAGCTACAATGGTCTTAGTCACCTGGCTCAATCCCTTGACCCAAAATTAGAATATAAAATTTACTTTGTATTGTAATTCATAATAAATAAATGAAAAATAAAATAAAAAACAATTAATAGAATTGTTTTCTTCTCATGCCATCGTAGATTTATATTGGAAGACTTTTCCAAAACATGCTTATCGACATAACTTGTCATACTACCATCGTAAATATTCTATTCTCAATCAAAACTTTCGGTCAATTGTCAGCGAATTCGGTGGCCAGCGGTGGTTGTGCCTTGCAAAGATCGACCCACATGTAAGGTCGAACTTATGGACGTGCGGACGGACTGACAGGCAAAGCTTTGCAAGCTATTTCAGTCCACCATTTTGGGTTCGCTTCGATATTTATTGAATATTTCCCATGACTTTGGATTAGTTTTTGGCAGCAACAACAACAACAAAACTTTTAAAACTTGTGTATACAGAGATTTGTGTTTGTTTGTGGGTGTGTGTGTGTGTGGGGTGTTTATATATTTACTTATATACCTATGTATGTGTGTATCATGTATATATCTGCACTATAGCTCGTCGTCCGTTGTTGCCACAGTTTGGCTGTGTTGCGTTATTAAATGGCACTCGAAAAACATAAACTTTCATCTCGCATAACACACACATACGTGCACACCACCACCGACACAATCCGCCAACGAGCCGCAACACACCAAATACCTACATTCCCCGGTAGTTGAAAGTTGCTGCAACACCATCGATCCAACGCCGCCGCCACCGCCACTAGTCGCAGTACTTACCACTGACTAATATTTGAAGTCGTTTTTCTGTACGTGCCACATGCCGCATGTTATTGCTGTTGTTGTTTGTTGTTGTCGTCGTCGTCGTCGTTGTTGCCATCGTCATCGTGTTATACGCCGACAATCATTGGCCCAAAACAACGCGACACACGGGGGCACCGCAGCTCAGCATCCATCTGTGGCATCTGTGATGTTGTCGACGTTATTGTGAAGGTTCGGTATTTGTTACACTTCGTTTTAGAGTTCATGGCACTTGGGGAGTCCTGGTGGCACAGACGAACTCTTGCAACCAAAACCAATCCAATCCAACTAAAAAAACACAGCCAGCCAGCCAGTGAAGCTACACCAGACCAGACCAGGCCAGTCCAAGCCATCCAGCCAGCCAGTCAGCCATTCAACCATCTGTCCAGCGAGTCAGTCAGTCAGGGCAAGCAAGTTAACCGGGGGCAATCCAAGTCACACATCTAGCCATACAGCAGCCATCCAAACCATACAAAGCGTAACAATTCAAAGCTCTTTCCGGGCGAAAGTGTGCGAGTGTGTGTGTGTCGGTGTCACGGTGTCTCTCTCTCTTTCTTTCTATACGTAGTGCAATAGTTGTATAGTTCTCTAAGATTTACAGATAAAAGCCAACAAAACATAAGAAAAACGAAAAGGCGAAGGCAAAGGCATAGCTAACGAAAATATGAGGGAAAAGGAAAAATCCATAAATTTTCTCTCCTTCCCCAGAGAGTCTTAAAGTAGCTGTGCAGCAATGTGCATCTGTTCATTTCTTGTAGACTTGAACTGAAATCGAAACTTAAAACTTGCCACAGTGTCAGTGAGTGTAAGTGAGTGTGCGTCGTGTATCCCTGCTAAGCATCGTCGTCGTCGCTCATCAACATTGGTATAGAAATCGACATCGGCATTAGCAAACCGGCTGAAAGCAACGCAGTCACAGTCACCTCCCGGTCAAAGATGCCTTCATAAATCTTGCATCTGCCGTGTTGGGCCAAGATGTGGCAATTATGATCCTTAGGAAACTATTGGTAAGTTCACTCCACTTGAATGTCAATGTTGATTTAGATCCCAGATACTCCATTGCCTCCCTCTCAGCAGGCAAACACTCTTATACACACACGGACACTACTTATCGTCCACCCACTCTACTCTTCCACTTTACTACTCCATATGACCAACAGATACCGGTTAAGACCTTGTCATCCTTACTTAACCTGGAATGTAAAGGTAGCCAGGACATCAATAGACAGAATTTAAATGACATACTTGTTCCACGATTGTTACACTCTCGTAGTGGGAATTGTTGCGCATTGATTGCAGATCATATTACAGGAAAGTTAGGTAAGGATTAGGAGGAAGTTGTTCAGATTGGTCATATTGTACAAAGGTCTGGGACTATTATCTAAATGAGATAGGAATTGAAGCATAGTGAAAGCTATGATCTGATGTATCATTTCTATAGAAAGCATGGACCAGTATCTTTACCAAGAGTCTATCACGTAATACGGTGACCTGTTCGATATTGCAGACCACACAAGTTTGGACTGCTCATAAACAGTAGAGGAGTTCTATCACTTCACAATATTTCAACCTCCTGCTTCCCCGACTTTCTCAGCTTTTTCATTTCCCCAGATATCCTCATGGTCCGGTAACCAGATACTATCAGATCTTTTAATGCTGCTTGTACATCATCCTGTAGACGAACTAATTCATATCGATCCAGCTGCTTGCAATACGTTCTGCAGCCTGTTCCTTCTTTAATTAGTTCAAACTTTCGGGGACAGTATAATTCATCCTGCCTACTCTAGTTTCTCAGCTTTTTCATTTTCCGAGATATTCTCATGGTCGGGCAACTGGGTTCTTTGAGAGTTCTCAACGCTGCTTGAATATCTGTGCCTCCCCATACGTCTGAAAAATGCTTCAATCATTCTATAGACGAACTGATACATATCGATCCAGCTGCTTGTAGTACGTGCTTCATCCTGTGTCTTCCTTAATTTGTCCAAACTTTCAGTAGTTCAAGATCAGCACAAGGCTATCGTTTACCTCCTGTGCATATGATATTCATCTTATTTGGGAACTGTAAAACATACGGATTAGGAACGACATTACAAGTTCCATCCAACGTGCTTGGATAGGATCAGCCCAAGGTTAGTCTGTTCATAAACAGGGTAGAGTTCCATCACTTTACAGTATGTCGATCTCCTGCCTTCACAAGTTTCTTCATTTCCTGAGAGATCCTCATGGTTCGGTGACCAGGTTCTTTGAGAGTTCTCAATGCTGACTGAATACTGACTGGAAGATACTGCAAACATCTGATTCACATATATCCAGTTACTTGTAATATATTCTATAGCCTGTGTCTTCCTTAATAAGTTCACACTTTCAGTGCTTCATGAACAGTAGAAGGCTACCGCGCCTCTTTTCTGGAGAGGACTAACCAATCCGTTATTCATCTTATTTGGTTGCAACATTTCAGGGAACTGTGTAGCTTACGAGCTTGACGGATTAGGAGCGACATTACAAGATCCATCGAACTTTTTTTGGATAGGTTCAGCCCATACAAGTTTTGAGTTATGGCCATGGTAACCAGGTTCTTTCAGAACTCGCAAGGCTACTTGAATATTGACCACCACTGCCATCTATTACTTCTGAAAAATTTTGCAATCATCCAATAGATGATCAAACCAGTAATTCAAGAACAGTCCAAGACTGTCGCCTAGTTCTACTGGAGCTGATCAACAAATGCGATACGCACTTTTTCACAGGATGTCTCCTATAAATGCAGCGCATTGCGTTGGCGGAAGGAAGATAAGGTATTGGAAGGAGCAAAGAGGGAGAAGTGTTGGTTGACATCTGTTTTGAATTTCTTAATATCATAATTATGGTAGAAGATATCTGTCGGAAGTCGATTCCACATACGGATAGTGCGGGCGAAGAATGAATGCATTATGTATAATGCAGCCAATCGACAAAAATGGAAAAACGTTGATTCTTCTTGTGGATTATTTTTATTTGGTCTTTTAATTTTTTTTACATCAAGTCGAGAATATGATGTCATGTAAATGGCCGCCGCCACAGTTGATTGTCATTTGAGCCCTTTTTATGGCATTTTCCATTACTTTGGCCAAAACTTCCGGCGATAGGTCCTCACATTCTTGACGTATATTGTCTTTAAGAGCTGCAAGAGTCTGAGGCTTGTTGACATAAACCCGCGACTTCAAAAAGCCCCACAAAAAGAAGTCTGGAGCGGTCAAATCAGGTGATCTTGCTGGCCAGTGCAAATCGCCAAAACGGGAGATTAGGCGCCCGGGAAATGCATCCTTCAGCATATCGGTTGTGGCACGTGCAGTGTGTGCCGTTGCACCGTCCTGTTGGAACCACATGTTTTCCAATCCCAATTCATCAAGTTGCGGCAAAAGCACTCGTTGATCATTGCTCACCATTCACAGTAACCGTTTGGCCCGCGACGTCTTCGAAGAAAAAAGGTCCGATGACTCCTCCAGCGAAAACAGCACACCATACAGTGACTTTGAGCGGGTGTAATGACTCTTCGTGGGTTACACGCGGATTTTCAGAGCCCCAGAAGCGTAAATTTTGCTTATTTACGTACCCGCTAAGATGGAAATGGGCCTCATCACTCATGATTATTTTTGATGAAAAATCATCTTCCTATTGGTGGTGATTAAGGATGGCTTGAGCGTATGTTAGACGCGATTGGCGGTCAGCAGCTAACAGCTGATGCACCATCTGGACTTTGTTTGCGGAAACATCTTCAAATCTTGTACCAAAATTCGCTGTAAAGACCGTCGACTGATACCCATTTGCGTGGCACGTCGTCTGGTCGATGTCGACGGCGCTTCCATGACATCCTCGGCTACAGCAGCAATATTCTCTGCAGAACGGCTACTCCGGGATCTGCCACGCCTGGCAACATCTCGTGTTGTGCCAGTCTCTTCGAGGCGAACGGCTAAACGTCGCAGTGTTTCACCAGTAGGCGTTGGACGGATAGGAAATCTGCGACGAAATTCACGTTGTACCAAAGTCACCGACCGATTATTGGTCAAATAAATAGTGACCAATATTCCGCATTCTGTAGCAGTGTAGCGTAATATTGTTTATTAACGTGTATTTCGCATGTGTTTACTACATAAATGTCAAAACAACTGACATTAGGGGCCAATCGCAAAATTTATATCATTTTCTGATAGGAGGATTACTTTTGCGCCACCTTGTATAAACACCATGAAAGTATCGATAGAACAACGACACACATCCCACATTACGACGGTGTTCAAAGGCAACAATCAACACCTCCTTTGGACACGGTCAAGTAGCTCCAGGGTAGACTATGGAGCACCCGACAATACATGGGAGTTGTATTCCATCTTTGGTCTGATATTGGTAGGGTAGATATTGAGAAAATCAAATGGAGTGAAGTATTTCTTACAGCGATTTAAAAAGCCTTGAATGCTTCTTTCGACACATAAAATACTTATTTTGTCCCACGAACATTTCATTGTATTTTCATGTCTAGAACATCAAGAGTATCTGATTGCTCAATATCCACACTGTTCATTGAAATCGACGACGCCGTTGGATCAGTGAATCGCTTTTGCGACAAAAAGGAATGAGTATGAATGACCAAGGTTGATCCACGAATGAGTAGATTGGATGGGAAGTCCGATCCAAGAGGTCGTCGATGAAAATAAGAAAAGGGAATGGACAGATCCTTGTGGTACTCCTATGCTCGCTGGATGAGAACCTATCTACAACAACACGTATATTGCGATCTCTTAGGAAGGTCGATATAAATCGAGAGAAGTTACTACATTAGTTGACGTCTCCGTGGGATCTAGTATGGGTTAGTTGGGTGCGTCCAAATACACTTCGTACTGTTGACCACCCTTCGCTGCCGAGCTATGATCGAGATATGCTTTTCTTTTTGCATTATGCCTCTCGAATCAGACGGTGTTGTTTGCCTTCAGATGTCTCGTTCGTCAACGATAATGTCTGTTGGCAGCATTCCTCCTACCACAAATGCTTCGTCGTGGGATATAGTGCGGAAACCGCATGTAGTTATCAGAGCGATCAGTCGGTAAACAGATATCAGCTTCTTCCTGTTCTTCAGGGGTTACTAGAGCATCGGTCCAGTCTGGCAATGTATATAGAATCATCGACCTCAAAACAGTGGTTAGTAAAGGGTGTTTTTATTGAGGTATAGAACTTCGAATTGAAATAAAACACAAGAAAATCGTTTTAATGTCCATCAATTTGGATTTATTGGAAGGATAATTTTATGCCATTAATGTTTAAATATGATTTCGGGCATGTGGCCGCCGCGGCTGGCTCGAATATAGCCAGCATATGGGGCCGTATGTTGGCAATAACGCCACGAATGTTGGCTTCCAAGTCCCCTAACGTTTCTGGTTTGTTGGCGTAGACGAGCGACTTCACATATCCCCAAAGAAAATAATCCAATGGTGTCAAATCACACGATCTTGGTGGCCAATTGACAGGTCCATTCCGCGAAATTATGCGCTCATCGAATCTTTCCTTAAATAATTCGATTGTGACGTGCGCTGTGTGGCATGTAGCGCCGTCTTGTTGGAACCACAACTCATCCACATTCATGCCATCCATTTCGGGAACAAAATAGTCGGTTATCATGGCTCTATACCGGTCTCCATTAACGGTAACTGACTCTCCAGCATTATTTCGGAAGAAGTATGGCCCAATGACTCCACCAGCCCATAGAGCACACCAAACAGTCAGTTTTTGTGGATGTAATGGCGTCTCAAGGGTCTCATGTGGATTCTCTTCACTCCAAATGCGGCAATTTTGCTTGTTGACGTAGCTCTGATGGACGATTATGTCGACCGTAAAATGGACGGAGCTTGCGGTGAACTTCGCGAACTGAACCATTACTTTCGAAATAAATTTGCACGATTTGCAAGCGTTGTTCTTTTGTCAACCTGTTCATGATGAAATGGCAAACCAAACTAAATATTAATCACTTGACAGCTGACAAAATGGCCGCCAGTTAAAAAAGTGATGCCAACTTAAAGTTCTATACCCCAATAAAAAACACCCTTTAGCTTTCTTCGTGCTGTTTTGGGGCCTCTAATGTGTGGAAGTATTTAGGATAAAGATGATTGGATCCTTGTCGCTTTGTTCCCTACGTACATGGGATGCTTCGTGAATTTGCGTCTCTTGTCTATTATTACTGCAAGATATTTCAGGAAACTCGTAGATCTTATAGTGTGGCCCGACAAGGTATTAATTATACACTCCACGAGAGTATTATGTCTTTGTGCATTTGTTTGTAACACCCAAAAGGAAACGAGATAGACCCATTGTTAATTATACCGATCGTCTTAGAATCACTTTCTGAGCCGATTTAGCAATGTCCGTCCGTCTGTCTGTCTGTCTGTCTGTCCGTCCATCTATTCTTGTAATCACGATACAGGTCGCAATTGTAGACGGAACCAAATGAAACTTTGCACAACGATGTTTTTCGGGATAAGGACGAACGCTATTTAATTTGAAGAAAATCGGTTCAGATTTAGATATAGCCCCCATACGAATTTCACTCCCGATTTGACTCTTTTCACTCTAGATACCACATATTACAACAGATTTTCTTTAAAATTGGCAAAACATCTTATATTGTAACTAGAAACACCTGTGGTAAAAATGTGTTAGATCGGTTCAGATTTATATATAGCTCCCATACAAAATTCTCTCCCGATTTGACTTTTTCCGCTCTACATACCACATAGTGTATCAGATTGTCTTCAGATTTGGTAAAACAGCTTATATTTCCACTAGAAACACCCATGGTGAATATCGGTCAGATCGGTTCAGATTTATATATAGCTCCCATACAAATTTCGCTCCCGATTTGACTTTTTCCGCTCTAGAAACCACATAATGTATCAGATTGTCTTCAGATTGGGTAAAACATCTTATATTCCCACTAGAAACTCCCATGGTGAATATCGGACAGATCGGTTCAGATTTATATATAGCTCCCATACAAATTTCGCTCCCGATTTGACTTTTTCCGCTCTAGAAACCACATATTATATCAGATTGTCTTCAGATTTGGTAAAACATCTTATATTTCCACTAGAAACACCCATGGTGAATATCGGTCAGATCGGTTCAGATTTGTATATAGCTCCCATACAAATTTCGCTCCCGATTTGACTTTTACCGCTCTAGAAACCACATATTGTATCAGATTGTCTTCAGATTTGGCAAAACATCTTATATTTAAACTAAGAACATCTATGGTGAAAATAGGTCAAATCGGTTCAGATTTAGATATAGCCCCCATACAAATGTCGTTCCCGATTTGACATATTCCTCTGTAGAAACCACATATTGTACTCGATTTTCTTTAAATTTGGCACAACATCTTATAATCTTACTAGAAACACCTATGCAGAAATTGGGTATGATCGGTTCAGATTTAGATATAGCCCCCATATAAATGTCGCTCCCGATTTGACTTTTTCCGCTTTAAATGCCACATATTCTAATCGATTTTCTTTAAATTTGGCACAACATATTATAATCTATCTAGAAACACCTGTGGCTAAAGCGGGCTAGATCGGTTCAGATTTAGATATAGGCCCCATACAAATGTCTCTCCCGATTTGAATTTTGCGCTTAAATATAGCCCAAATTCAAATGTTGCTCCCATAAGTTTAACCGATTTTGGCCAAACTATATATTTTATATTTCACCTATTTCGTTCAAACACATACATTTACAGGATACAAAAAACCTTCCCGTTTTCACTTTTTCACCGAATTGAATTGTATTCGGATTGAAAGTGGAGTGTATCATAGAGTCGGCCCCGCCCGACTTTAGCCTTTCCTTACTGGTTTTCTTTCTGAGTAAGAGATATCGTTTACATAAAAAACATTTCTTATAGAAATTAGGGTCCAGGAATTTTAAATTTATGGTCCTTGATGGGAGTGTCAATGGAATGAGGGACTACTCGAAAAGGTCCGGTATATCCATCCCGATATCTCATTAATATCGTGTAAAAATTGTTTCCTGTGCGTGGGTTTGTAAGAACTGGACAGTCGCATAATAAGTGATCCACTGTATCGTTTTGCTCTTTTTTGTCGCATCTTTTGATTCTTCTTCTTTGATTTGTAGCTTATTTCGTCCCGCATGGTTTCTAATTGATCAATGAACCATCAGCACTGCGATCAAACATTATTATTTTGGTAGAGAAGAGCTGCGGAACGCTTTTTGCAATATTCATGCAGGTGTTCAACGAGTGTGTCGGATTAGGCTCCAGTGCACTATTAAAGACCACGACACTGTAGTTGTGCATTCCGCTCGTGGAAATTACAAATTACGTTGACGAGGTGGCAGTGGTAGAAACCAGGTCGTGGTGGGAATCAGTAAGGAACTGCAGGCGAGCTCGATCTTTTTGGTCGGTCATTGATATGCCAGGCACTAAAGACTGTTGTCCCTCGATAAAAGTACACTCAGAGTTCTTAAAACTTCCATTCGAAGTCTTCTGTAAAAACTGCTGTTTAAATGAAAAAGAGGAGGATTCAAAAAAGCACCTGATATGTTTTTGTAAAGTACTGCAAGAGTTTCGTCTTGCCTGCTTAGAGTGCAGTCTGTTCGATGGCCTTATCTAGCATATGCTTCTTTTAAACCCTTCATCATAACACCTTTTCTAGTCAATCCTCTTACATTTAGGGGAACCACAGTGGTTTGTCGGCCCCGAGTGAACTCATCAGTTGTGTTCACAACTGATTGACTTCCCCCACAACCTAACCTAACCTTATCCTCGCCAACTCATCTGCTCATTCGATCCCATAAAAATTCCCAGGATCAAGAGAGAGTTCGAACAGACATCACAGCCTGGAAATACATCCTCAATGCACAGTTTTACTAGAGTAGACGTTATGCGGTAGATCTTAGAGACAAAAAGGCCATAAAAATCCCCAGGATCAAGAGTGAGTTCGAACAGACATCACAGCTTGGAAATGCGTCCTCAATGTACAGTTTTACTAGAGTAGACGTTATGCGGTAGATCTTAGAGACAAAAGGGCCCGTCGTACCCCTAATAGCTAAGACTTCCTCCTGAAATACGCTGCAGCTGTTCGGAAAGATGGAAGTGATAATACCTCGACAATTTCTCCAGAGTAAACTGAGAGGATTTTGATAAGTTCAAAATTTCCGTGAATGGTCTGTTTATATCCCCAAAAAGCCTTATGTGCATAGTTCATAAGTTGACGGTTGTTCTAGTACTAGAGAAATACCAATGAGTGCTACCACTATATACACATTGCATTATTGCATTGAGTCTAAACATCATCAGCGAATAATATGTATTCAATGCTTCAAAACTGCGTTCGTGCTGACAAATTTAATTGTTGTCGTCAATTTTGCTTTGTGTGTATCCATAACTTTAACTCTTTTCAAATGCCTTACGTGCTCACCAGCCATCATCGTCGTCGTCACACTCCGCCCGTCGGTTGAGGTTGCCGAGAGTGCTGAAGTTCCTTCATCCACCTGTTCCGCAGTGATTGTCATAAATGTCTAGAATTATGTGTTGTACACTCTTGCACTCTTTGTTTAATTTTGCGAAACGCGCAAGCACTATTTTCCTGAGAAATACATACATATTGGAGGCATTGGACACAGTGTCAAGCGAAAGTATGCATCAGTTCATTACACCTATTCTGGTAACAAACTACTTCAGGATTCTCGGGATCAAATTCGAAAGCCTTTTTAGAGCTTCTGTACATAGCACCGCTATCTGCGATAGAAGTTCCTCAAGTTTCTCGCCGGCAGCACTTGGGGAACCAACAAAGAAACTTGTTGATCAATTATAAAGCAATTGGCGGTTCTGTAGAAAACTGTGCAACGCCAGTCTGGTCACTGAATGTGAGCGAGAACACATGAACAGCTTTGGATTTGCAATATTTTCAGCCACCATAAGAGAGAAAACCTTCGGCCGAAATTAAACAATACACTGCCAACTCCTTTGGATTCGCATTATTTTCAGTTATTGTCAGAGAAGATATCCCTCGGCCGAAAATTAAGAGCGGACCACAAACTGTGCCCATCAGTAATACCGGTTCTTCGGTTGATGGTCCGCCGTCAAAGACTTCGGCAATATGTGAAGGGATGATTATATTTTGCCGTTCCGGTAGATCCATCATTAGCGAATCTTTTTTGACCAAATATGAACCGAATGTGAACAAGGCGCAGTGCAAAACCATACAAACCTACCAGAATGCCGCTCTAAGAATAGGGGCAGGGAGTCTCCTCATGTCTTCCGCGGACCTCCTTCTCCGTGCGGAGACACAATTCTGTTGTCAAACCTGTTCCTCACGGGTTGCTACCGGAGCAATAATCTCAACCACCATTCAGAGGATAGGCTTCACACATCAAAACAGGTCAAGGAAGTTTTTCCCGATTTAGAGAGCGAGGTTTAACGGTATAAAAGAGAACATCTAGAACAGAGAGTGTACCAAACTGGTTTGAAGGATACTCATACCAGGATGGAGTCAGAGCTGCAGGTGAATATCGTTCTCGAAGAGCATCCTTCGCCATTTGCATCGGAGGAAGAGACACTGCCTCGTCAAACAAGAACAGCTCAGATACAGCTGAGATCTGGATGGCGTAGCCACCTTAAATACTGGGCTGGAATTGAAGGCAATGTGGTGAATACATGCCCAGCATGTTTCCCAGCCTATCCTACTCAGCTTGTTCCCAGGTTTCTATAGCCGAACCCCATCAATGAACTTCACCAATGAAGCGGATCCCTAAGTAGTCGACAACCCAACATCTCATGGACAAATATACAACATATTGTTGCTACAACATCATCAATTATTTAGTTGATTGTGTCGTCCGACCACAAACTGCGCCCATCAGTAATACCGGTTCTTCGGTTGATGGTCCGCCGTCAAAGACTTCGGCAATATGTGAGGGGATGATTATATTTTGCCGTTCCGGTAGATCCATCATTAGCGAATCTTTTTTGACCAAATATGAACCGAATGTGAACAAGGCGCAGTGCAAAACCATACAAATCTACCAGAATGCCGCCCTAAGAATAGCGACAGGGTGTCTCCTCATGTCTTCCGCGGACCTCCTTCTCCGTGCGGAGACACAATTCTGTTGTCAAACCTGTTCCTCACGGGTTGCTACCAGAGCAATAATCTCAACCACCATCTAGAGGATAGGCTTCACACATCAAAACAGGTCAAGGGAGTTCTTCCCGATTTAGAGAGCGAGGTTGAACGGTATAAAAGAGAACCTCTAGATCAGAGAGTGTACCAAACTGGTTTGAAGGATATTCATACCAGGATGGAGTCAGAGCTGCAGGTGAATATCGTTCTCGAAGAGCATCATTCGCCATTTGCATCGGAGGAAGAGACACTGCCTTGTCAAACAAGAACAGCTCTGACACAGCTCAGATCTGGATGGTGTAGCCGCCTCAAATACTGGGCTGGAATTGAAGGCAATGTGGTGAATACATGCCCAGCATGTTTTCCAGCCTATCCTACTCAGCTTGATCCCAGGTTTCAATAGACGAACCCCATCAATGAACTTCACCAATGAAGCGGATCCCTAAGTAGTCGACAACCCAACATCTCATGGACAAATATACTACATATTGTTGCTACAACATCATCAATTATTTAATTGATTGTGTCGTCCAATCTTAAACAGAGATATCGATACAACGCAGTTTTTGCACGATTTTCGATCCTATACTTTTTCCCTTCGGAGTAGGCACTTCTTCTGCCTCCTCTTTCTAAGTATTCCATTTCTTCGAAGTATTCATATTTCCGCTTCGACCGCGCTTAAAATGTGATGTCACTGCGTGCCAATGTCAATGACGAAGGGGATCCAATTCAACTCAACAGCGTCGAACATATTATGGTAGGTTAGGTAAAGGTTAAGAGGAAGATGTAAATTCACCATGAGCTGTAAGTATTAGAAATAAAGCGAGTACCTTTAAAGTAAAAGCTTTCCTGCGATATGTCAATGGTTTCATCAATATTCTTAGCAGAAGAGAGAGATCAGTGATGTAATTTCGTGGATTCGGTTCTGTAAGGACGTACTTATTTTAGGAAAATCAGTCGGCCCGAGTCGATATTTGAACTTCAGATGGTTTGTAAGACCAACACATGATTGATACACGCCTTACGTCTAACACTTGAATGGATTTGTTTGGTAGTTATTCCATCTCTAGTATTACATAATGCTTATTGCAGTAGCGAAGCTGTTCGGTCTCGTAGAGGCTAATCTTTTGCATGCATTTGTTTAATGAATGGTTGGCGTAGTGCCGGTCTTTTTATTCCGCCGGCGCACGATCGCTGATTAGGTTGATGTAAAAATTGTTGACCTTAATACAATCGTAGAGCCTTGGGGGTAAAGACCTCATTGATATATCTCCATGATTGGGTATATGTGGCAATTGAAGACTTGAAGGAAAACTCGCCAGTAGACATGGTAGGATGATATTCACGGATTCTTGCCTTGATTTGAAGGGATTAAAGGATTTCATCCCATAATTTATCTTCTCGACGTCTATGACAGACCTGATGAGCTCGTCCATACTGCTTGTAGGAGTATTCGCATCCGATTCCTCGGAGTCTGAAACTTCACAATAACCAGGAAAGTGATCTTCATCAGAAGTTCTAAATTTTCTCTACTGTTCTCCGTGAGACCAGATGGACTCTCAAGAAGAAGTGTGGTATGCTGAGGTCCTTGGATAAGACTGCGTAGTCTAGAGGCTTCGTCAATATTTTCCAGTTCCTCGCAGAAGTCTAGAAAGCAGATATCCCACTGTTGCTGCAACAGATCTTCATCTTTCGCATCCATTATTCAATCAATTCCATTTTCTGCCTCCATCTCCCAGCTTTAAAATCTACGGGAACGTCTGGCAGCTGGATAGAGTCACATTCGTTTAAGTCTCCGGTTATTGCATATTTTTTTCTTGAAATTATGGTTCTTTTTAACGTGATTGTCATTGTACTGGAGGTGTGTTCACTAGTCCAACTGATATTGGAGTAGTACTTCATTTGACACGAAGCAAAATCTAAAACCAAGCAGATCATACTCTATGAACTTGTTTCCTAATTCCTTTTGGGCAGTTGTAAGAAGGATTTACTATGATTATTCCCTTTTTGATTATTCCGAAGAGCTACCATCAGCGGAGATCTCCTTGGGAAGAAATGAATAACTTTGTATTAGAAATAATTCCTGTCACCATCGGCGAAAGGCCTTCGTCCGAAATTGCACAGCAAACAATCAACTGCTTTGGATTTGAAATATTTTCAGCCACTGTCAGCGAAGATGTCCTACCGGCGGTGAAGATGTCCTGCGGCCGAAAGTGAACAGCAAAAAAAAACTAACAACAGACCGTTTGATGGTCCTTCAATCTAAAATGAATGAAATGAAATAAAAGCAGAAAGACAGGCCATCGCCAGTATCATTTTGGATGGTTTGTATCAATGCAGTGTAGTCGGATCAGCTGCCGTCAAAGAGGATGTCCTTCGGCCGAAAGTGTACAGCAAAACATTAGCAAAAATGTCCCTTCTTCCAAAAATTTTCAACAGACCGGTTGATAGCCCTTCGACCTACAATGAACTGTCGACGATCTAAAGCTTCAGACTTACAATATTTGAAGTGACGATTAAATTTCAGTATTTCGGCAGCAATGATGGTGCTCTTTTGGCCAAAAATGATCAGCAAGAAGATCGACCGCGGACAGTATCATTTGAGATGGTTTGAATAGGAGACAGATCTTCTGGTAACTTAGAAAAATATTGTTGGTTCTAGGACATAATTTGGCTGCTTTACGTGGCCGCTCAGGTACCGTTTAGACCAGACACCGTTGAATAGACCATACCACTCAGAAAGGTCTGTTATATCCAGCCTGAAAGATTGAGATATTTGATTAGATCAATATCCGATATAAATTTCCGATATCTCGTCAATGTCGTGTAGTAAGTGCTTCCCAAAGGGCCTGTGCCGTGGGTTTATTAGAACTGGATAGTCACATAAGAAGTGCTCGACTGTCCCTTCTTCCACTTCGTTGTCACAGCTACGGCGGTGATCGTTAAATTGCACCTTCATTCGTTGCACATGGTTTCCAATTTGCCAATGGAATCACTTTTGATACGTTTCTTCTACTCTGACTTCAAAGGTCTCTGGTACTTTTTTATTTTATATTGAGGCCAGGATTGTCCCGATATTTGACATGTATCTACGTTTTTCACATGATATTTGCTCGGTCTAGGTAATGCTGAAGATCCCACTTTTAACAAACCCTATCGGTGTTACGATTAACTCCTCTGCGAGAGTATTCACAATAGATCCCATCCTCGTCAACTCGTCTGCTCGTTCGTACCTGGCGTCCATATAAGGGAGACTTCAGAGAGAGAGAGAGAGAGCTCCGTCTGGACAGCTCATCAACGCACTAGATATTATGAGGTTAGATCTGAGAGACAAAAGGGCAGCTTGACTGTCTACAAAGATTCTTATGCGACCCGTTATTAAGAAATCATGGATTCCTAGGGCAGCCATAATTTTGGAGGTTGCAGACTGAAATGCTGGACTTCCAAGATTGATTTCCATTTTTGCGGATATTTCTAATTTGCAGTTGGACAAAAAAAATCCATCGATTAGTTCCATTGGGTAAACAGTTTTCACTTTCACCCTCTTAATTTTGCTCCACACTGTAAGTTCAAAATGGTGTATTTATACTTTCCTCCTCACTCTGTGACATTTCAATGGTTCTGTGAAAAAAAGATTAGCAACCCGGTCAACCCGATACTAATTGTTTTGAATGGGCAAAACAAACAGTCATTAGGGGTCATGCAAAGGTTTTTATTTTAGCTCAAAATTCTGGTATTTTATCGACCAAAGTTACTCCATTTCAACTAATTTCCAGCAACTTGGAGAAAAGAAAAAACAGTGCAGCAAGAGCATGGCGTTGCTGCTGTTCCTTCCTGCCCATAATTTTGTCGCTGTTTGACGTTGACTGTGATGATGGTGATGTTGTAAGTCAACAGAACAGAGTTGTTGTTGTCGGGGATGACAGCAACAGCGAGTGCTATGTATGGGTGTGTGTCTGTCAGGATAATAGAGAGTCCCATAAGGGATTTTAAGTGGGTGTAAAGTACTTGTCTAGGTTTCCTCATCTTGTCGGTTGTTTTTGTCGTGTGTGCCTGGCAATTGCTGCTGCTGCATTCTTGTCCACAACCACCACTGCTGCAACTTGCAACCTACATCTAACTCTTTCTCTCTCTCTCTCTCTCTCTCTGTATCTCTGTTTGCCCAACTGCCTTCAGTGGTTCTCTTTTAGGATTCATTTTCAGAGCTGTCTTGCTGCTGTTAGGCTACTCCGGAGTAGATTGTTAGCCAGGTTTAAGCGGTGGGATTATAGAGCAATGTCTACTGATTTGTCGTTACTGATGATGATGTTGATGAGGGCAACGCTGTAGTGCTGGTGTTGTTAACTATCTATTTATATATTTTCTTGTGCTCTGTGGCATGATTGTTGCTGCTGCCATTGTTTTTTGGACTGAAGCTTAGGTTTTGTGTAACGATATTGCTGCTGCAGTGGCTACCACTCAGCCACCAGCAGTCTTCATTTAACATTTCATTTCTTTTCTCTGAGATCGATGAATTGTTTACGAGTAAAGTATCCTCCACTAAAGCCAGAATATGTTTAAATCAACATTCATAATGAAAAGTACGTTTATGGGTCGGTATGACCTGTTTGGCGAAAGTAACTGGGAGACCATCAACTGCCACCATTGATGCATAGTCCTCATATCCAACTCTTGCTTCCTGTTTTACAAGTGATTATAGATTTTGCATTTGACTAGAGATTTGACATTTGATTAGAGATTTTACATTTAGAGTTCAATGAATTTTTAGTAGGTTTTTCAGGACTCCATGTTCCTGAAATCGAATTCCGATTAACCGAAAGTGAGCAGCAAAACACCATCAGAAAAAATGGTCCTTCTTCCAAAAATTAACAAAAGACCGATTGATGGTCCTTCGATCTAAAATGAACAACCGACAATCTAAAGCAGGAAGACCGGTCATCGGTAGTACCATTTAGGATGGTTTCTATAGATACAGAGGAAGCTGATTTTCCGGTAACATCAACTGCAATATTTACAGCTACCGTCAGCGAAGGCTCAGGCACCATCTGCGTCAGACACCATCAGCAAAAATGAGCCTTCTTCCAGAATTAACAACGGGCCGTTTGATGACCCTTGGACCTAAAATGAAAAGTCGTCAATCAAAAGCTTTTGACTCGGCAGAGCCACTATCAGCAATGCTTTTGGTGCTCTTTTGGCCAACCTTATCATTTCCATTTCAAAATGAGAAAATTCCAATTGAAATTACGAATTTTCATTTCATAATGAGAAAATTCCAATTGAAATTGGAAATTTCCATTTCAAAATGAGTAAATTCCAATTGAAATTACGAATTTCCATTTGTGATTGATTAAATTCCATTTGAAATTTAGAATTTCCATTTCAAATTAAGAAAAATCCAATTGAAATAGAGAATTTCCATTTTCAATTGAGAAAAATCCAATTGAAATTCAGAATTTCCATTTTCAATTGAGAAAAATCAAAATGAAATTTTAAATTTCCATTTTCAATTGACAAAAATCCAATTGAAATTGAGAATTTCCATTTTCAATTGAGAAAAATCCAATTGAAATTTAGAATTTCAATTTTCAATTGACAAAAATCCAATTGAAATTGAGAAAAATACAATTGAAATTAAGAAAAATCCAATTGAAATTAAGAATTTCCATTTTCAATTGAGAAAAATCCAATTGAAATTTAGAATTTCCATTTTCAATTGACAAAAATCCAATTGAAATTGAGAAAAATACAATTGAAATTAAGAAAAATCCAATTGAAATTGAGAATTTCCATTTTCAATTGAGAAAAATCCAATTGAAAAAATCCATTTTCAATTGAGAAAAATTCAATTGAAATTGAGAATTTCCATTTTCAATAGAGAAAATTGAGAATTTCCATTTTCAATTGAGAAAAATCCAATTGAAATTTAGAATTTCCATTTGCAATTGACAAAATTCCTATTGAAATTGAGAAAAATACAATTGTAATGAAGAAAAATCCAATTGAAATTGAGAATTTCCATTTTCAATTGAGAAAATCCAATTGAAATTTAGAATTTCCATTTTCAATTGACAAAAATCCAATTGAAATTGAGAAAAATACAATTGAAATTTAGAATTTCCATTTTCAATTGACAAAAATCCAATTGAAATTGAGAAAAATACAATTGAAATTAAGAAAAATCCAATTGAAATTGAGAATTTCCATTTTCAATTGAGAACAATTTAATCGAAATTGAGAATTTCCGTTTTCAATTGAGAAAAATCCAATTGAAATTTAGAAAAATACAATTGAAATTAAGAAAAATCCAATTGAAACTGAGAATTTCCATTTTCAATTGAGAAAAATCCAATTGAAATTGAGAATTTCCATTTCATATTGAGAAAATTCCACTTGAAAATGATAATTTCTCAATATGAAATGGAATTTCTCAATTTCAATTGGAATTTTACCAATTTCAATTGGAAATGGTGTAGACACTGAAATCGAATACTGGCCAGCAATTTGTGTGGGTTCGAACATCTAACAAAACCGATATGTGTCAAAATATTGTCAAGTGATACAATTTGAGGATTCCAGTGGTTCATAATTAAAATCCATCGTCCAAAATACCAATAACTAGCAAACATTTGTGAGTTCTACAAAAGATTGAAATTAGGACCTAATGATTATTTTGAGATTTTGATTTGATGCTGTTTTTGGCCAAACTAGACACTGAAATCGAATACCGACCAGCATCTTATGTGGGTGGTTCGTACATCTAAATAGACATTGACTCCGATCATTTATGTGTCAAAATATTGTCAAGTGATACAATTTGAGGATTCCCACAATATTATCATTATTTAGTTATTTAGTTATTTAGTTATTTAGTTATTTAGTTATTTAGTTATTTAGTTATTTAGTTATTTAGTTATTTAGTTATTTAGTTATTTAGTTATTTAGTTATTTAGTTATTTAGTTATTTAGTTATTTAGTTATTTAGTTATTTAGTTATTTAGTTATTTAGTTATTTAGTTATTTAGTTATTTAGTTATTTAGTTATTTAGTTATTTAGTTATTTAGTTATTTAGTTATTTAGTTATTTAGTTATTTAGTTATTTAGTTATTTAGTTATTTAGTTATTTAGTTATTTAGTTATTTAGTTATTTAGTTATTTAGTTATTTAGTTATTTAGTTATTTAGTTATTTAGTTATTTAGTTATTTAGTTATTTAGTTATTTAGTTATTTAGTTATTTAGTTATTTAGTTATTTAGTTATTTAGTTATTTAGTTATTTAGTTATTTAGTTATTTAGTTATTTAGTTATTTAGTTATTTAGTTATTTAGTTATTTAGTTATTTAGTTATTTAGTTATTTAGTTATTTAGTTATTTAGTTATTTAGTTATTTAGTTATTTAGTTATTTAGTTATTTAGTTATTTAGTTATTTAGTTATTTAGTTATTTAGTTATTTAGTTATTTAGTTATTTAGTTATTTAGTTATTTAGTTATTTAGTTATTTAGTTATTTAGTTATTTAGTTATTTAGTTATTTAGTTATTTAGTTATTTAGTTATTTAGTTATTTAGTTATTTAGTTATTTAGTTATTTAGTTATTTAGTTATTTAGTTATTTAGTTATTTAGTTATTTAGTTATTTAGTTATTTAGTTATTTAGTTATTTAGTTATTTAGTTATTTAGTTATTTAGTTATTTAGTTATTTAGTTATTTAGTTATTTAGTTATTTAGTTATTTAGTTATTTAGTTATTTAGTTATTTAGTTATTTAGTTATTTAGTTATTTAGTTATTTAGTTATTTAGTTATTTAGTTATTTAGTTATTTAGTTATTTAGTTATTTAGTTATTTAGTTATTTAGTTATTTAGTTATTTAGTTATTTAGTTATTTAGTTATTTAGTTATTTAGTTATTTAGTTATTTAGTTATTTAGTTATTTAGTTATTTAGTTATTTAGTTATTTAGTTATTTAGTTATTTAGTTATTTAGTTATTTAGTTATTTAGTTATTTAGTTATTTAGTTATTTAGTTATTTAGTTATTTAGTTATTTAGTTATTTAGTTATTTAGTTATTTAGTTATTTAGTTATTTAGTTATTTAGTTATTTAGTTATTTAGTTATTTAGTTATTTAGTTATTTAGTTATTTAGTTATTTAGTTATTTAGTTATTTAGTTATTTAGTTATTTAGTTATTTAGTTATTTAGTTATTTAGTTATTTAGTTATTTAGTTATTTAGTTATTTAGTTATTTAGTTATTTAGTTATTTAGTTATTTAGTTATTTAGTTATTTAGTTATTTAGTTATTTAGTTATTTAGTTATTTAGTTATTTAGTTATTTAGTTATTTAGTTATTTAGTTATTTAGTTATTTAGTTATTTAGTTATTTAGTTATTTAGTTATTTAGTTATTTAGTTATTTAGTTATTTAGTTATTTAGTTATTTAGTTATTTAGTTATTTAGTTATTTAGTTATTTAGTTATTTAGTTATTTAGTTATTTAGTTATTTAGTTATTTAGTTATTTAGTTATTTAGTTATTTAGTTATTTAGTTATTTAGTTATTTAGTTATTTAGTTATTTAGTTATTTAGTTATTTAGTTATTTAGTTATTTAGTTATTTAGTTATTTAGTTATTTAGTTATTTAGTTATTTAGTTATTTAGTTATTTAGTTATTTAGTTATTTAGTTATTTAGTTATTTAGTTATTTAGTTATTTAGTTATTTAGTTATTTAGTTATTTAGTTATTTAGTTATTTAGTTATTTAGTTATTTAGTTATTTAGTTATTTAGTTATTTAGTTATTTAGTTATTTAGTTATTTAGTTATTTAGTTATTTAGTTATTTAGTTATTTAGTTATTTAGTTATTTAGTTATTTAGTTATTTAGTTATTTAGTTATTTAGTTATTTAGTTATTTAGTTATTTAGTTATTTAGTTATTTAGTTATTTAGTTATTTAGTTATTTAGTTATTTAGTTATTTAGTTATTTAGTTATTTAGTTATTTAGTTATTTAGTTATTTAGTTATTTAGTTATTTAGTTATTTAGTTATTTAGTTATTTAGTTATTTAGTTATTTAGTTATTTAGTTATTTAGTTATTTAGTTATTTAGTTATTTAGTTATTTAGTTATTTAGTTATTTAGTTATTTAGTTATTTAGTTATTTAGTTATTTAGTTATTTAGTTATTTAGTTATTTAGTTATTTAGTTATTTAGTTATTTAGTTATTTAGTTATTTAGTTATTTAGTTATTTAGTTATTTAGTTATTTAGTTATTTAGTTATTTAGTTATTTAGTTATTTAGTTATTTAGTTATTTAGTTATTTAGTTATTTAGTTATTTAGTTATTTAGTTATTTAGTTATTTAGTTATTTAGTTATTTAGTTATTTAGTTATTTAGTTATTTAGTTATTTAGTTATTTAGTTATTTAGTTATTTAGTTATTTAGTTATTTAGTTATTTAGTTATTTAGTTATTTAGTTATTTAGTTATTTAGTTATTTAGTTATTTAGTTATTTAGTTATTTAGTTATTTAGTTATTTAGTTATTTAGTTATTTAGTTATTTAGTTATTTAGTTATTTAGTTATTTAGTTATTTAGTTATTTAGTTATTTAGTTATTTAGTTATTTAGTTATTTAGTTATTTAGTTATTTAGTTATTTAGTTATTTAGTTATTTAGTTATTTAGTTATTTAGTTATTTAGTTATTTAGTTATTTAGTTATTTAGTTATTTAGTTATTTAGTTATTTAGTTATTTAGTTATTTAGTTATTTAGTTATTTAGTTATTTAGTTATTTAGTTATTTAGTTATTTAGTTATTTAGTTATTTAGTTATTTAGTTATTTAGTTATTTAGTTATTTAGTTATTTAGTTATTTAGTTATTTAGTTATTTAGTTATTTAGTTATTTAGTTATTTAGTTATTTAGTTATTTAGTTATTTAGTTATTTAGTTATTTAGTTATTTAGTTATTTAGTTATTTAGTTATTTAGTTATTTAGTTATTTAGTTATTTAGTTATTTAGTTATTTAGTTATTTAGTTATTTAGTTATTTAGTTATTTAGTTATTTAGTTATTTAGTTATTTAGTTATTTAGTTATTTAGTTATTTAGTTATTTAGTTATTTAGTTATTTAGTTATTTAGTTATTTAGTTATTTAGTTATTTAGTTATTTAGTTATTTAGTTATTTAGTTATTTAGTTATTTAGTTATTTAGTTATTTAGTTATTTAGTTATTTAGTTATTTAGTTATTTAGTTATTTAGTTATTTAGTTATTTAGTTATTTAGTTATTTAGTTATTTAGTTATTTAGTTATTTAGTTATTTAGTTATTTAGTTATTTAGTTATTTAGTTATTTAGTTATTTAGTTATTTAGTTATTTAGTTATTTAGTTATTTAGTTATTTAGTTATTTAGTTATTTAGTTATTTAGTTATTTAGTTATTTAGTTATTTAGTTATTTAGTTATTTAGTTATTTAGTTATTTAGTTATTTAGTTATTTAGTTATTTAGTTATTTAGTTATTTAGTTATTTAGTTATTTAGTTATTTAGTTATTTAGTTATTTAGTTATTTAGTTATTTAGTTATTTAGTTATTTAGTTATTTAGTTATTTAGTTATTTAGTTATTAGTTATTTAGTTATTTAGTTATTTAGTTATTTAGTTATTTAGTTATTTAGTTATTTAGTTATTTAGTTATTTAGTTATTTAGTTATTTAGTTATTTAGTTATTTAGTTATTTAGTTATTTAGTTATTTAGTTATTTAGTTATTTAGTTATTTAGTTATTTAGTTATTTAGTTATTTAGTTATTTAGTTATTTAGTTCTTTAGTTCTTTAGTTCTTTAGTTATTTAGTTATTTAATCGTATATATAGCTCCCACACAAATTTCACTTCCTATTTGACTTTTTCCGCCCCCAGAAAACACGTACTTTCACCGACTTTTTTGAGCTATATTTGAACTGCAAGAAGCTATTGCGGAAGTGGGTCACTTCATTCCATGTTTGGGTATAGCCCCGATACAAATATATCCTTCGATTTGACAAATTGGCTTAGGTCATATTAGCCTATGTTTAGGAAACATACAAAAATCCTTCCCGTTATCACTTTTTTAACGAATTGAATTGTATTCGGATTGAAAGTGGGGTGTATCATGTAGGCGGACCGGCCGACTTTAGCCTTTCCTTATTTGTTTAGATTGAAAATTGTAAAAACGCAAACTCGCACAATTTCAGTATTATTCAGTACTTACTTTTCAAAAGTTAATGAGAATAAAATGAGTAATTCGACTTTTGGAACTAAAAAGTCTGATTTTTTTTCACTAAATGTATCCTATCTCCCAAGGGTGCAATTTTGTCAAGTCAAAATTTACCCTTCAAAAAACGGAGAACCCTTCAACCCTTCTAAATATGTATTCTATTCTTCAAAAGCTTTGAAAGGAAAAAAAGTTATGTTGGTCTAAAGTCATAAATTGTTTCAAAGAAGGTATTTATGTTTCTTTATTGTAACAAACTTTATTTGGCACATTTTTGGATCCATAATATAGCTGAGAAACCACAATTTCTAATAAAACAATTTCAAGTGCAAAATCTCTTATAATGTGAGACAAAATCGAAAAAAAAAAATTACGTTTTTGTTAATTTTAAAATCTGAAAAAGATGAAAATCTGTAAATACGAAAATTATGTTATTATTATTTTTTTTTCTGTGCATTATGAACAAATACGTAAAATAATGTTTGGAAAACATAAAATAAAAAATAGAAATCTTAAATTTCTTTAAATATCCAGATATACGAAAAGTGGCCATCTTTGGGCTAATTTCTAAAATATATCCGATTGTTCGATTTTCAATGTCAGTATCTCAAATACCTAATCTATCTCAATCTAATTTCAAAAATTTTACTTTTCCAAAAATACGAAAATTAGTCAACATTGGTCTAATTTCTAAAATATATCCGATTGCCCGATGATTTCAATGTCAATATCTCAAAATAATCCAATCTAATTTATTTTTTTACAGAACTCAGAAATGTTTACCACACCTTTTTCAATTGTAATTCAAAAGACATCACTTGAAATTCAAAAGACACCAGTTGAAATTCAAAAATTCCATGTGCAATTCAAAAAATATCACTTGAAATTCAAAAATTCCATTTGAAATTCAGAAAATGTCAATTGAAATTCAAAACTCGTCAATTGTAATTCAAAAGACACCATTTGAAATTCAAAAGACATCATTTGAAATTCAAAAGACATCATTCGAAATTCAAAAGACATCATTTGAAATTCAAAACTCAAAATATATCCGATTGCCCGATGATTTCAATGTCTCAATCTAAAAATAATCCTTGGATTCTTGTCTAATTTAATTTTTTTAACAGAACTCAAAAATGTTTATTAAATTTTTTCAATTGTAATTCAAAAGACATCACTTGAAATTCAAAAGACACCAGTTGAAATTCAAAAATTCCATATGCAATTCAAAAAATATCACTTGAAATTCAAAAATTCCATTTGAAATTCAAAAAATGTCAAATGAAATTCAAAACTCGTCATAAGTAATTCAAAAGACACCATTTGAAATTCAAAAATTATTCCATTTGTAATTCAAAAATTATTCCATTTGCAATTCAAAAAGGGTAAACAAAATTATTTAAGCAAAATATACATTAGGTTGGGTAGCATTTATTTATTTCTGTAAACTTTAATATTCTGCTGTTAAGAAAACAGATTTACGTATCTCTCACGCAAATCACTCTAACCTATTTAAATTTAAAGATTTTATAACTTCTATACGGACGATCGCAATACTCTGGAATTTGGTCATTGGTAATGTTTTCATAGACTTTATAATACACCCGCAATATGAGCGATATTGCTAGACCTCTTGCACAAATTGACATAAGCTTTGGTTAAAATAAAACTGATCAGTAACAATTTCATATTGGAAATGGTTTTACAATCACTTTATACCTGTAAAATAGTTATGATTTGTTGTACCTCCCACACAAATAATCCGACCCTTAGCAAAATGCAAGTCCTTATAAATTGTATGCAGATGCTATCTGAGCTGGTGAAGGTTATAAACTATATACAGGGTAGCTGATGAATGACACTACATTAAGAAACTAAAATAACTTCTTGTTTAATTCATGTAAATTTATTTATTTATTTATTTATTTAAATTACTTTTTCTTTGTTCATTTGACAACCGATACATTTTTATTAAACCTTTTTAACGGGTTTAAAAATAAAAGAATTTAAATGACATGACGATAGCCGGTGACGTATGTGCAAAATTCATTATTCATTACATCCTGCAGAGTTGCATTAAGAATTGTCTCAATTGTTGTTCGAATGCATTGCTTTAAATCATCCATTTTTTGATTTGGTTTGTAAACTTCCAGATGAAATAACCCCACAAGAAAAAGATAGGTGCAGTGAGGTCACGAGACTTTGGGGGCCAACGAAATGTCGAGTGTCTAGAAATCACCTTCTTGGGGAACTTTCGCAGCAATTCTCTCTCATAGCAGGACCTGGCTATGTGACAAAGTCGCATCATCCTGTTGAAACCACACAGTGTTGAAAGGGATTCACTTTCGATGCAGTTCTGCAAATAATAAGTCCTTTAACAACAGCATTAAGTAGCATGGTAGCAGTATTCATCAGCCACTCTGTATGAAATTACCGACATTTTACATCATTATAATTATTAGTTGCTGATCATTTTATTAAATCTGTTTTCAAAACTGCAGAATATCCAAATTTGCAGAAAAAATAAATGCTACCCCACCTAATGTATATTTTTCCTAAATAAGTTTGTTTACATTGTTGAATTTCAAATGGAATCTTTTGAATTTCAAATGGAATAATTTTTGAATTTCAAATGAAAACTTTTGAATTTCAAATGGTGTAATTTGAATTACAAATGACGATTTTTGAATTTCAAATGACGAGTTTTGAATTTCAAATGACGAGTTTTGAATTTCAAATGATGAGTTTTGAATTTCAAATGGTGTCTTTTGAATTACAAATGACGAGTTTTGAATTACAAATGACGAGTTTTGAAATTCAAATGGTGTCTTTTGAATTACAAATGACGAGTTTTGAATTTCAAATGATATTTTTTGAATTTCAATTGATATTTTTTGAATTACAAATGGTTGGTTGATGTTTTTTGAACTTCAAATGGTGTCTTTTGAATTACACTTCAAATGGTGTAGAAAAAAATTTATTGAATGTTGACCAATGGATTTTGATTCTGAACCATTGTGCCCATTGTAATATAAACTTAGTGCAATATGCACCCCAACAATATGGCAACAATAGTGTTACCATAATACATTCAGATCCCCCTCCCAAAAAAATCCAGTAACAACAGCCTCAAACAAGCTGCGTATGTAGGTCCATTCGGCACTGCTGCTTTTCAGTTTGTAGACATTCATCTCTTCTACTCCAACATCCATTCATTCAAGCCATCTCCTCACCATACCATTCCAATCCAATAAAATCCATTTCAAACCGAACCAAAGCCAAACTCAACTCAACACAACACAGCCAAGCAGCAATCCTATCCCAACAAGCAACCTCCTGCTCGGCAACCAACAACGAACCCCAACAGCAATCTGTTGTATCTCGGTGGTGTTTAATGTACGTAGGCCTGTAGGTAGATATAGATGTCGGTAGGTCGCTCGTTGGGTACCTCGCTGTCTGTAGGTAACATTGATTGTACTTCATTTGTTGAGTTGTTTTTTTTTGCTTTTATTGCTGAGCGCCTTTCTTGTAACGAGCCATGTTACCAACGTCTGTCTATACGTACTGGAAAAATATACATATTTATTATTGTGTTGTTGTTCTTGTTTTGTTAGCTTTTTTCGGTATATGTTTGTATGTGATTTTTATACTTTGCTCTCTTCAGTTTAAGTAGCGCCTCCGGAAGTGATGGTTTCGTATTCGATTTTTCCCCCCAAAAAAACCCACAAAAGTGAATATATTCCAAAAACAAAACTATTCCAACCAACTCCACAACTTCACAACACCACGCAACTTGTCACATTCAACAGCACGTTGGAAGGAAGGACACCACACCGGAATTTCTGCCGGTGTATTTGGCGTTGTCAACCTTCTCAAAATTTCTCTAAGTGTTGCATTTGGTTTGCTTCTGCTGCTCGACATACATACATAATTAGTATAGCCATTATTATTTGTTAAACGTTGGATTTTTTCTAAAGAAAAAAAACTTATAAAACAAGTTTCAACATTCGTCTCTGTTGCTTTACTTTGCAACAAAGAGACCCCAAGTGTTTAAGACAGTTTTACATGAACATTTTCATGTTTGCAACGTCGCCGCTGCCGTTGCCGCCAGTAATTGTCAGTGCGTTGCGTCGTCCGCCGTCTTGCTGTGTGTGCGCATGTGAGCTGAGCTGAGCGTATGTACATATGCGAAATATCTTAATTTGGAATTTGAAATTGCAAATATCAGTTGTTTCGATTTGCAAAAAAATGTGGTCGGAATTTGAAATTAGGTAAGTGAACGGCTGGAATGTAGAAAAATACTTTGTTTGAACGTTGCGAGAGAGGGAGAGAGAAAAACATTGAATTAACTAAAAACTTAAGGAGGGAAAGGGAAGGGAAGGGGTGGAGGGAGTTGAAGTAGATGTACCCTAACCTCAAAACAAAGTTTTGTCCCCCAGACAATGTGAAAAATGTCTAAAACATCCATTAAAATCACAGACACCATTGTCATTCAATATTTTCAGTTTTCTGTGATCTCGGCGGTATAGTGATGACCCTATGTTTCGCCAACATACTTAGGTATTACCCAAAATTGAAATCGTCAGGGAACAGTTGACTAAAACTATGTTACCCTATTGCAAAATGCTATAGCGTTAGCAAGTGACGGCAACTGTAAACTGAAGAATCACAGAATTTATGTCGACTGAACGCTACTCTTCTGCTTTAGCACCTTAAAAGGATCGGTGAGCTATTTTCGTTCTAAATTTATCATGGACACTAGTCATTTTCACGAAGAGTACATCCACGAAGGACCTTCTAAACCAAAATACGTGGCCGCTCTCATGGGGGGCACCAACCAAAGCAAAATGGGAGTAACGCATCAAGAGTGATAGCAGTGCTGACGATTGGAAACCAGGCGCGAGGAATGAGACTGTTATTCCACGATCCCTGCCGGCTACGAAGAAGATGAACCCATGACACAGAGTCCTTGGGAAGCACTCACTACACAACATTGACGAGAAATCGAAAATTTACATTGTAGATCTAATCAAATATCTCAATCCAGCCTAAAAGCAGGTATAACATGCCGTTCCGAATGATGTGTTCCATTCAAATTTGTGTCTTCACGCGCCCGTGAAGATGTAAACCAACCAACCATTAGCTCCACTGCATGATATGCCCTACACGCCCTGGAGGTGACATTGTTGTTTCAATTTCAAGGACGCCATGGGTATAGCTTCAAATTGATGAATTGGAATTGGAGCACATATGCTTCCAACAAGACGGTGCAACATCACACACAACTTTCACGACAAAGGACTTTTTATGAGTGACAATATGTCTGTATTTTTCAGTGCAGACTTCTTTCTTTGATTTTATTTTAAAGTCACGGGTCTACATATGTCACATACCCCCAAGATCTGCAAGCTTTCAAGGAGAATATCCGTCGAGAGTGTTAGAATTCCGATATTCGTCCCATAGCGATTGTGTACGTACTTCAGTTCTCCGCATTCTCTTTAGAGTTTATCACCATCGTCGTTCACATCCGCGCGTTGCTTGGAACTCGCCGTCATATGCCTTGAGTACCAATCCATTGGAATCCATACGTGAGAAATTAAGCAAAGTCCTGCTCCGTTTACATCAGGTTAATAAGGGAGAGATGCAGTACCTTTCGCTTACTAGCCTACGGTTTAAGCGCTAAATTTTGTGGGGATGACTCGCAATAATGCAATAACGGCATATCTATCATAAAAATAAAATGTCTCGGTCGGGATTTGAACATGGAACTCTTTTCGTGATAGTCACGTGATCTATCCAATGCACCACAGCAAGTGATCCGATATGTTCGTCATTAGCTTCTTAAAAGTGATTCGTGTATTATAACCGAACCATCCAGAGATTCAGCACTATCCGAATTTTCGAATAATGCATGACTCTATTGCACCCGAGTCATGCATAGTTTCATCAATGTTTATTTTATTGTCCTTGGTAACCATACAACAGGTGCACTGCTACCAAAACATTGATATATTTTTGCTGGGTACTACAACAAGGAAGAGGGAAAAAGAGACATTCGAACACAACATATAACACTGGCCAGTTCTAAAAAATTCTCGACACAGTTTCCTCGGAAGCAGTTACACTTCTCCGAGTGGTGTGATCAAAACTATGCCATCCATCCATTAGTCATTGAACTCTCGTCGAGTTGAGATTTGATTATCCCCTCAGTTGATTTTGCTGCACAAGCGATGAAGTGCCAATTCTATTCAGAGTTCAACTAGAACTGTTCTGGTGATGGAATTATGGATCGTTTTGTATATAAGGATATACTGGAAACGCAAATGCTTCCTCGTGCAGAGTGGAATATGCCGCTTTAGAGGATTTTTCAACATGACAACGACCCGAAACACACCTCAAAACATGTAAAAGAGTACATAACAGCGAATCGAATTAAAGTCCTAGATTGGCCGGCACAAACGCCAGACTTAAATCCGATCGAAAACCTCTTTGGGATTTTGAAGAGGAGTGTTTCTGGACAGAAGTTTTCCAATAAGAATTTATTGTTCGATGCCCTTAAGCGCAACTGGGAACAAATACCAGAAGCCATTATAAATATTTTAATATAGTCTATGCCTCGCAGATGTGCAGAGGTAATAAAAAAAGGTAAAGGGTCTTTTGTTTTGCACACAGAAAATTTTTGACTGAACATATTAATTTAATTTTTCATAAAATATATGAACCATAAATCAAATATAATATTAGCTTTTTTATTCTGTACCAATATATATTTTTTATTTATTTATTATGAATTACAATACAAAGTAAATTTATATTCTAATTTTGGGTCCAGGGATTGAGCTGGGGTGACTAAGACCATTCTAGCTAGTTATTGCAGCGACAGACCAGAGCCTCTGGTGGGAATCGAACCCACGACCCCCACGCTGATAGCCGAGTACGCTACCAACTCGACTACCGGGGCACTCGACCAATATATAATTTAACTCCTGTAGTTTTTTTGGTGTCCTGAATATTACATGAAATATACGATTTTTAGTTTTCCAATAGGTTTTTTTGCTTTTGTTTTGCGCAGTACTGTATATGATTTTGGAAGTATATATTCAATATTGTGATTCGGGTGGATTCGACAGTGTACAGAATATACTGAAGATATGAGTATATATATTTTATTGATGCAGTGGAGAGAATACATCTTTTTATGTATTTCACCCACGTGTAAAAACATGCACGATTTTTACGTACTAAACCACACTCCCAAGGTTCTCCTCCACTCCCCACGGAACCGTTTAGCTGTTCATCACAGTTTATTATCACAGAATTCTTCGCCTTTCTCGATACTCCTTCCACTTACAACCCTTGGCTCACACATTTAATGAAAGTTTTGCGAAAAAACAAAATGACAATTCTAGGATTTTTTCGAAAATAGCGATTTTTTCGAAAACGTATTGAGATAGAACTTTTTTAAAAACGGCACAATTATGTACTCCGCTAGCACAATCCAGCACAACTTTTGTTTTTGCAAAGAAATGAAATGGCAATCCCAGCGATTTTTTTTGGAAAAAAGTTTTTTCGCAATATCTAGGTCAATTTTAAATTTTTCGAAAAACTTTTTACGGCACAATTGGGCACAATTCAGCACAACTTTTGTTTTTTTCGAAATTCGAAAATGGCATTTTCAACATCTGGGACATGCTAATATATCAATTGACTCGACACAACACGTGCTGCCTCACTGGATATGGTGTGGCACCCACTGCATATCCTCAAGCTACTTCTGAGAAAAATTTAGGTTACCTTCTAGCTGGCTTTGTTCTTCAGAGCTTTTGTCCATAATGGTGCTTTGTATTCATCGACTCTGGCGAGGTCCTCCTATATTAGGCATCATTCACATATATTTTCATAATTTTAATTATTATAATCTAACTTTTTTCTTGACGAACTAAACCTCTGTGCGTTCTTGAAATACCATTGAACAGTTTCACTTTGAAACTTTTATGCTCACTGCAAAGTGTTTAGCACAGTTACTTTACCTATTCAATTTTAATTTGCCTTTAAAAATCCCCCCCCCCCTTCATTAAAACTTGTGTGTATCTTCCCACTTATTTTTTTCGAAATAATTTAATTTTTAAAATTTAACGCACAACAAAAGATACACACATATGTGTTAACAAATTTGTATGCGAATAAAAAAGTTTAAAGTGCATTTTAATTATGCCTGAAAACATTTTGAATTGTATCAAACTAATTGTAATTTCAGACACTTTTCATGTGCGTCGTATTTATCACGACAATTAATCTTGAACATGTCTGTATGTGTGGCTATAGATAGCTAGCTCTTCCACACTTGGTGTTATAGCACCTCGTCAACAGACTATTAAAATATACAAACAAAACAAAAAATAAAACAAAGAAGCAAAACTTTAACTCTTTCTCTCTCTCTCGGGTTCTCTTGTTTACCATAACTCTGCACTAACAGTGATACAAATAGAGAGAGAGTGAGAGCGCACACTTTCTGTCACAACAAATCAATGTAAACAAATAAAAACGAAAAATGTTACACGCGCTGCTCGACAAACCCATACTGAGATATACTGAGAGAGAGATTCACAGTGATACCGGTGCCTGAGCGCGAGAGAGAGAGTACAGGTTGGTGATTATTAACTCTCTGCTGCCTCTGTGTTGTGTACTGGTGTTTGTGTGCTTTGCTTTAGGTCTGGCGGCGTATTTACATTTTGCGGTTGTGCTTTTCGGTGTTCGGCCATCTGCTGTCATGTGTGAAGTGTGTGCTTCGTGTCACATTCTGCGCTGTGTGCTTGCTGCAAATGCTGTGCTCCTGTTAACGTTTTTAGAGTGCAACGTCATTGCATCATGCCGATGATGATTATTATTTGTGGTGGTGCTATTTGTTATAAAAATAATACAACGCATTTTGTGCCATTCTCTAAAGACACACATTTGTCCACATTTAATTCGTCGAGTTCATGAGTACTTTAAAGTTATTTACTATACATACATCTGTACAAAACACTGCTGGTGCTGTTATTATTAATGTTATCAACCAACCATCATCATCATCCTCGTCGTCGTAGTCGTTGCCGTGGTCGTCGTCGTCATCACCATCATTATTTTAATACGTAAAAATTCAGTCAGTCATTGGGTTTCCGATGTGCTTGCTGTGTGTGCACTGTGCGCGCACACCATATGATAGCGCGCGGCGTCTGAACTCTGAACGACGTGTAAACGCATACCGTTCTTTTTTCTCCTCTTACTTGGTTTGTTTTCTTTCGTTCCTTCCGTTTGCCCCTGTCCCTGAATTCTTAAGCTTATCGCTTATTGTTGCTGTGTTTGCACAGATTTTCTTGTTGTTTTTCGCTCGTTCGTTTTTTTTTTGTATTTACACGCAAACAAATAATACCCAAGAGTTGTATTACATCCATCCATGCATACAGACATCAACAACAGCCATAAACCTCCTAATATTATGGTATTATTATGGCATTTAAACAAAATCATACTCAATAAATTAATTTTCTTGTCAGCTCGCTCTGCCTCAGAAGAAAAACCTCTCTCTCGCTCAGCGAACGCAAACAAGAGTGTAAGAGAGAGAGAGACAGTTGTATGGTTCTCTGTTTATATTGGTTTTTATCGCATGTACTCGTGTTTGTATTATACAATGTGTTTGGTTGATGTGATTGCTTTTTTGAGTAGGATTTTTGCAGTGTTGCTCAAAATAATAGCAATGCGACCAATGAAGATATTAGTAAAAAATTAAATTTTTTAATTGGGATGTTTTCATTATTTGTTCGATAAATTTTCAAGATTTTAGAATTTTTTGAAAAATGTTTTTAATTCAAAAAAATAAAATCAAATTACCCTAGGAACTTTTTCGAGTTCTGAAAGTTAAATAATGTTCGTTTTTTGCCTACAGTTTCCTAAATTCCAAAATCGAACAGACAGACAGTTTTATAGATACACAGTGGTTTTTCGATTTACCGTACCGGCTAAATTCTCAAAAAATTCACTATATATTCGAAGTACATTTTAAAACCATCATTGACAAAGTGCTGCAAAATGAGTTGATTGTGTCGTTTCTTTGAATAATTACTGTCCGACAATCCATATTACATTTCATTCATACATTTTTAGTTTATTCATCCTGTTGCCCCTTAAAAGGACTACAAAGTTCCAAAGGATACAAGTTTTCAACAATTATTTTGGATATTTATTGTCACTTATGCTAAGATATAACTCTCACATAATAGATAATAGGCCCAAAAAATTAATCAAATTTCCAGATTCTATCCTCTTTAGTTTAACATCCATAATTATTTCAAGTTTTCCCTCTTAAAAAGTAAAATATGAATAAACAAAGGAGTAAACGTGAAATGAACTAACACATATAAAGGGTGGTCAAATTTTAAGGGCCGATATTGATTTTGAATAAAACACAAATTATTTAGAAAATTATTGTCATTTATTTTTATTATGATAATATTGGAATGGTTCAATTACACAGTACAACACATGATTTGCCAACTCAATTCTGCGAACAGTATGTGAAATTATACCCAAAAAGAATAATTTCTGCATCATTCGTTTTGTCTTCTTACCTGCCGAAATATTTTTAATATCGATTTGAAGTTAGTACTATCGTATAGGGGAATTTATCACGTTTTAGGCCCTGTTGTTTGACATAGCTCGACAGCCACTAGCCCGATTTAGTTGAAATTGATAATTTTTTAATTTTTATTTTTATTTTATTTTTTGAAATTCATACCTTTACTCAATTGCGAATAAAAGCGAAACGCGTGCATCGATTTTCATGATCTTTGTCTCATTTTGCTCATAGGTTATGTGACTTTGCGAAAAAGTAACTACACTTGAAACTTATTTCCGTTTTGTATTTTTTATGAATTTAAAAAAAAATTGTTCTTCATTTTTTATTGGAAACTTATTTTTAACTTGGAAACTGTTGCTTGTATAGGAAAACAATATATGAACAGATTAAGGGAATTGTAATTCTTAATTTTTTAAAATTTTTTTCAACTAAATCGGGCTAGTGGCTGTCGAGCTATGTCAAACAACAGGGCCTGAAACGTGATAAATTCCCCTATACGATAGTACTAACTTCAAATCGATATTAAAAATATTTCGGCAGGTAAGAAGACAAAACGAATGATGCAGAAATTATTCTTTTTGGGTATAATTTCACATACTGTTCTCAGAATTGAGTTGGCAATCAAGGAACTGAAAAATGTTGTACTGTGTTATGTATGGAACAAAATATTAGCCAAATAGCCGCCGCGAATTCGGCGGCACACCTCCATCTGATAGTCCAATTTTTCGATGACGCTGAGGTATAATTGAGGTTCTATGCCGTTAATGTGCCGGTTTACCTCATCCTTTAGCTCTTGAATTGATGCTGGCTTATCGACGTACACCTTTTCTTTCAAATAGCCCCAAAGAAAGAAGTCCAACGGTGTCAAATCACATGATCTTGGCGGACAATTGACATGGGAACCACATATCGTCCACATCCATATTCGGGCCATAAAAAGTTCGTTATCATCTCACGATAGCGAAGACCATTCTGTCTGAAATTGAGAAATGTCCAATGCAATGCAGAAATAGAGCATGATATTTGAAGTATTCTTAACAGATCGGAATACTCTGAAATTTGACCTTTGGCAATTCTTCTATGGGCGTTATATACTTGGAATATAAACAATATTGACACACTCCTTGAGGTACCTCCCAAACAAAGTGGCACAAGCCGATATAACTTTCATCGGGTGTTGAAAATCAGTTGCAATTTAATATTTGGAAATGTTTTTATAATCACATTAAACCAAAAAAATATTTATGCTTTAACCACACCTCTTCAAGTAACATAAGGGCATAATTAAATACTTCATTACTCATATACCGGTGCCTGACATCAAGTATGACTTCATATTTGATCATGTTTTAAAAATTATTTACAAATGTGGAAACTGGTCCAATTGCCACACACTTCTAGTAACTCCCACATGCAAAGATACTAAACTCACCTTTCAATTTGTAGCAATCGGCGGATTGATTTTTGATAACTAGGGTTTGAATATTTTTTCTAAAGAAATTTAGAAAAAATTTAATGTAGAGCTCCCAAAAACTCCAAAAATATTTTTTTTGGCGTTTTGTATATAAATCTCCTGAAATAGACGTGAATTTTTGTGATTACGTAGGTATAGTAATTTGACATAATAAAGAATAGGCTATCGAGAAGGTGTAAACAGCTTATTTTTGGAATTTTCATAGCTTACCCAGGAAAACTAAAACGAGTTTTGGAATCTACTTATCGTGAATATTCAAAATCTGTTATACAATGGATCTCTAAAAGCAAATATATCTTTAGACTTTCTTAGGGATTTTATTGTATTCCAAACTCTATCCAATTAATAAGAAGACTAAACACTACACTGGGCTCTACTAAAATACATGATTTTTAATTCCAAAGGTCGATGATTTTAAATAAATTTCATCGATATTTTCACACTTTCGATTAACGTGTTTTTGGTGTCTTACTAATCCGTGGCCTAATTTAATGGACCTTCGGCATCCTGTGTAAAATCTACAAAAACAAACGAACAGCAATATAATTTTAAATTTATATGTAAATAGTTGAGCTTATACAGACAAGTATTTAGCTGGTTACGAACAACGACCATACACATGAAAGTTATAACGAGCTAAATTTGACTTGGGGTCGAATAATTTATGTGGAAGATTTGAGGTACATGGTCCCAGCTTCCACATTTATAAAACATTTAAAAAACATAATCAAATATCAAGGCATAGTGGATTCCAGGCTTTGGCATCCCTAGGATAGGGATAATTGTGCGGGAGGTACTAGAAGGGTTGTGGCAATAGCATAAATATTTTGTAGGTTTAGAGTGATTATAAAAAACATTTTCAAATATCAAATTGCAACTGGTTTCGACAAGGAAGTTATATTAGCTTTATTTTATCCAAAGCTTATGCCAATTTCGACCATATTTTGGGTGAATACAATGTCCATAAAAACATTGCCGAACGTCAAATTTCCAAGTATTCCGCAACGGATTTGGTCCAAACATACACTTTTTGTCTATCCCAAATGTTATATATCCCCTACTCTGTAGAGTGAGGGTATAATCATATAAAGAGGAGGACGATTTGCAAATTAAACTTTTCACACACCGACAGATATTGTGAGAAGGCACGATTATTAAGTGTGAATCCACAACAGCTTTGGAGGTACATTTTCCTCTATCTATTTCATTTAAATTTTAATTTTTGACTGAATTTTCACCATCATTTCCTTAATATGTAATAAAGTTAAATTTATTTGATCGCTAGAAACTCCTTCTCTGGAGAAACACCTCAATGATTTGTGTTAACTAAATGAAAAATATAAATATATTCACTAAATTACAAATGCTTGTTAAAAATCTTTAATCTAACGAAACTTGTCATATAAAACACGTCTATTGTCTATTTAAAGTGACATGAATTGAACACCACGATCGTACGCGGTTTTTTTTTATGAATTTTGCAAAATCATTTATTTGAATTATTAAGTAACCATTTCCTGAGGTTTAGTTCAACTGAATTTTTTGAACTTTTGAGTAAATGTTTACTTGATTTGAAGAAAGATTTCAGAAACCTTTCCTCATATTGAGTTCAATTTGGTTTGAGTAACATTTTTCCTCAGTTTTAGTAAAAATTTACTAGTTTTGAAGAATTTTGAATTTTCCTTAGTTTGATTGAAATTTTCTTTTTCACTCCAAATCCCAAATAAGTGAAACCGGTGCTATACTTTTGCCCATCGTTGTGCTTGTTTTTTTTCTCTTTTTAATTTGCGGTGAAGTGAATGGCGTTTCACGATAATGTTTACGATATGGGCTGTTATTAATTTTAAACATTTTGCGGTTTGTTGCCTTTTAATTTTTCACACTTGAAAGCGACGGAATTAGTGAACTCGGCGCAAATAAATTGAAATGTTTATATTTTCTGACAACAACAACAACGAAAAGTGATAAATATCGAATCATTATTGGAATAGAAATCTAAGAATCTATCGAACAATAATAAATGGGACGGACGTTATAAATAAAAAAAACAATCATGTTTTCCCTCCGATTATAAAACCAACAAATTATCCCATTAACCTTTGAATTGAGGCGGTGGTGACATGGGTGAGTCTGGAGGAATTTTTCAACACACAATTTCCAATTTCAACCCTTATCAAGCAACCATTCGGTTTCGGTTTCTGTTCCTTGTTCGTTTCGCATTTCAGTGCATTCCTTAGCATTTTTTGGTACTTTGGTGTACATACAAACAGAGTATGTCTATCGTCGGTATCGCTCGTTGTTTTCTGTAGACGTTTTAGTTTCACGATACACAACCAACACTCATTGTTGCACTCGAACTCTATTAAGCTGTCACAGCTCCCCTCGACCCATGGGCCAGCCAGTGAGCGTGAGACAACACAAGCGAAACGAAATAAATAAACAACAACAGCAGCAGCAGCAGCAGAAATCATCAGTTGTTGGGTATGTTTTGCTCTGCTCATTCTTTTGTATCGCAGCAAAAGAAGGAACGAGTGAACAAAAATCAACCATGCCATCCCATCGCATTCGTTTATCGTCTTGCTGATGTTTGCTTTGCGCCTGTTAGCTGACATTCGCATTGTACAACAAAAATGTTTAGTTAGATTTTGTAAATCCATCCAATTTGTACAGCAGAGTTAGTTAGATAGTGAGCGTTTCCTTCGCTCCCTCCCTGCTCATCCTTCTGCTTATCAATTGCAGTTGTTGTTTATTGTGTTGTGTGAGCAAGTTGAGAACAACATGTCGTTTGTGGCAACCAACGAACGACAACGGACATCGAACGAAGTAGTCATATCATACAAGCAAGCATTATTATTCATTCCTTCGGTTGTCTGTTAAATGCGTTTGTGCAACCAAGTCTTGATTTGGTTCAGTGTTGCCAAGTTCCGAACTGAGTAATAAAACAATAAAAGTACCTACTATCCTTTTTATAACATCCAACTTTTGACATCATTTTGGCGTTGAAGTTTTCTTTGCAGAATTTAGTTGATATTTTTTTTCTGATTCAATTATTGAAGTTACAAATCTATTTCTTAATTTTTAACGGAATTATACAAAATTTTAAAATATGATATTGACTTATTGGGCGGACGAAAGTAGCAATTCATGTCAGCATGGTAGGGTGAGTTACTAGAGAAAGTATCAGCCTGCCATTTGAAAGTATTTTTTTGTACCCTCCACCTCCAGGATGGGGGCATACTAACTTTCTCATTCCGTTTATAACACCTTGAAATATCGACCTGAGACCATATAAAGTATATATATTCTTGATCGTCAAAAAATTCTAAGACGATCTAGACATGCCCGTCCGTCTGTTGAAAGCACGCTAGCACGTCTAGGACGTCCAAATTTTCCATAAATGTGTCTTATAGTCGTATATCGGTTGGTATTGAAACTGGGCGAAATCGTCCCAAAGGGAAAAAAATTTCCCTCACAAGGACTAAAAATACCTATAATAACCCCTAATATTTTAGAGTATTTAGGCGTGGTTTTTCAATCTATCTTACTTGATATTGGGTATGCGCATTCCCCCTATAACAAAAACGTGCACAATAAAGTGATTCTTATTCGCAGGGGGCGAAATGGGACAAAGAAGGAATACAAATTGAGTAGATACATAACATAAAAGAATTTTTTTTTTCAAATTCGTACGTTTAAGGGGTAAAATGGGAATAAAGGGATAAAAATGGTACCAACCAAACGGCTGTACCTAGAATAACGAAATTAGGTCTATACATTCCTCTGATTGCATAGACAAGTAAAATACACGTATTTTTCAAAATTCGTACTTTTTGGGATTAAAATGAAAAAAGGGGATAATAATAGTACCAATCAAATGACCCTAGCTGCGGAGTATACATTTCTCTGACTGTGTAGACACGGAAAATAAACAGATTTTTCGAAATTCGTACTTTTTTGAGTCAAAATAGAAAAAGGGGATAAAAATAGTACCAACCAAATGACCGCAGCTAGAGTCTTGAAATTCGGAGTATACATTCCGTTGACCACGTAGACATGAAAAATAAAAGTTTTTTTTTCCAAATTCGTACTTTCAATTGATACAATGGGTACGGAGGGATAAAAATTGTACCAACCAAACGGCTACACCTGGAATAATGAAATTCGGTGTATACATTCCTCTGATTGCGTAGACACTTAAAATAAGCAGATGTTTCGAAATTCGTATTTTGGGGTTAAAATGAAAAAAGGGGATAAAAATAGTACCAACCAAATGACCGCTGCTAGAGTCATGCAATGCAGAGTACATTCCTTTGACTGCGTATACACGGAAAATAAACGGATTTTTCGAAATTCGTACTTTTAAGGGTTACAACGGTACAGAGGGATGGAAATAGTACCAACTAAACGACTACAGCTAGAATGATGAAATTCTAATTGAGTAGTATATATTAATATAAGAATATTTATTTTTTTGATTGACTTGAAGTATTTTTTCGATATGTACATGTTTTGGTCCTTTGCCTTATAAGCGTGGTTTGAAATAGTAAAAATATTATATTTATTTATAAAATTATTTTTTCAATATTTGTATTTGTTTTGGTTTGGCTATATTAAATATATATATTTTTTCCTGTAATGTTACTGCACTTCGACAGTCTCTGTGAAATGCAATCCATGGTGGAGGGTATATAAAGTTTGGCCCGGCCGAACTTAACGTCGTTTTTACTTGTTTTCTTTTCAATTGTTCTCTTTATTTCTTTTATTTGATAACTGCAATTTAAGGATGGTTTGAATATATGAATTTTGCCGAATATACGATTTTACTGGGGAATTCGAGGACGAAAAATAATCGTCTATAGAAATAATAATTGATAATAAAAGTATAAAAATTTATAAAAAAAAGAAATCATCTAATATTATTTTGTACTTTTATTAAATAAATATCGTTGGTCTGCTGGAAAAAAAAATCAAGTCACATAATTGTGTTTCTGAGTTATTGAAGATTTAAATTTTATTTTTCCACACATTTGGATAAATGAATGAATAACTATTACAAATACTTTGAATAAACATAGGCTTTTTACACGGCATATACTATATGACTTTTGGGGCATTAGGATCTGTTTGCAGCACATCAACGATATGTTCTAAAATACCCAGCAAAAGGAACACCTGAAGAAGTGAAAAAGATAATCATCTTGTGATTTGGATGTGGTGAAAATTGGAATCTTGAATTTAACATTGAGTTGTCCTTTATTTTGAAAGACATAAAAGTTATTTAAAATTGTTGCAAAGGAACTACTTTTTCACTAGTTTTCATTTCTGTTTTATAAAATCCGCCGCTATCGGGGGTAGAACAGCGGACCTTCTGGTTGCTACTACGGCACTCGGTAGAACTGACAATAGGAAACTTAACAACATATTTATTTAATGTGAACTAATATATAACGCATATAAATATTATATTAAATTTGTATTAAATAAATTAATACTACTTAATTTTACTGATATTAGGCCTGTTCAATTGGGCTTACTAGCTTAATTTTTGTATGGAATATACTCGCTTAACAATAAAGTAGCTTACTACTCTCTTAGCTGTGTTGCCAGATTTTTTCCTGTTAATCCAGTTACGAAAAACCAATGTGTAGAAACGTTGCCAACTTATCAAGTATCTTAATTGTAAACTAGTAAGCCCAATCGAACAGGCATATTACACTGTGCAACATTTTTGAAGTCATTTCAAAATAACCATATACGGACACCGCTACATGATAAAAGACCAAAAAAAAAAAAAAGACCCGTGTTTTTTTTTCCCCCAAAGTCATGCACTTTTTTTTTATGGGCCCCCAGAGATTTGAGGCCTCGGTGTAATTTTTGGAAAAAAGTGATCATATTCTCAGGCTCATATCTTGCAAACCGTTCGGAATTTTGATTTACTCTCTGAGGCAAAGTTCTAGCTCTTGTCATAAAGAACAAAAATTGTGAACATATAAAATCAAAAAAACTTCATCTTCAAGTCGCAAAAAACTTAAAAAAAATTCGATTTTTTTAAACCTTTTTTCCCCTGTTCAGGTCCATAGGTAGCAAACCGCTGAAAATTCAGGGAAACAATCAACTACAAAAATGTACCTAAGATCTCAATAAACAACTTTCTAGAACATACGAACTTCCTAGGAATTATTCTTAGGTAGCGCTTAGGTAGCCGCAAAATTGAAAAATTTCCCAAAAATTTTTTAATTTCATTTGTTTTTTCTTTACTTCAACATTGACATACTATGCTATCTAATACAAAAATAATAAAAAAATATTCGTATTATGTTTATAATGTTGATGGCCCTGGACTTGCATATCGCACTCTCTTAAGTTGTGGATCCAAATCGTCCGAATCTGACTCTGATTCAGAACTTATGGTGTGCAGAGGCACGTTGCTTCCAGACTGCCCTCCACCATCAGTTTTTTCTTCTTCATATACTTCATTAACATCATACAGGGTGATCTTGTGACTCCACCAACATACCTGAAATATACCTGCTTTCAAGCTTGAAACAGAACCATCAATAAATAATCTCCACTCACTAGCGATGTAGTTCATTCCCATTTTTACCACCAAAGCTTTTATATCGTTGCAGTAAGCGAACGAATTGTCATCATTTAGAGTGTAGAGGCTCTGAAATTCAGCTTGCCGTTTGAGGTACGCGCTAGAGTTAACATTAGCAAGTGTGAGTTTTCTTTGCTTTAAAAACGCTGTCAAAAATATGGCAAGTCGCTGCGATAGTCCCAATATGGCCACAATAAAATCCATTTCCATTTGTGTTATTAGTTGTGGTCCATCTCTTCCCTGTTGGAGCTCATAATCGGTATCATAAGTAACACTACTTGATCTACTCATTCCTTCTCTTAATTCTGTCCAACGATCTGGAGTTGGCGGCCTTGGTGATACAAAATCTTCAGGTGCAAGCACTGGTAGTGTTGCTGTTGCAGTTGCTTTATAGATTTTGTTCTTCTCAGCATGTCGATTTAGACGACATGTGTAATTTACGCATGCATAGCAACTGGTTGCATCATGATCACCTGGGTGATTAATCCAGTTTATCGGCTTACAATACTTCATACTAACATTTCCTCCACTCAACCATGCCATGAGATTGTTATAACATTGACGACACACTGTATTAGGTGTGTAATTTTCACCGGTCAAGTCTACTTCGTCGAAAAACAACTTATATGCTATAATGAATTCACTAGTTAAAAGATTCTTTTGCTTTTGAAATCTTTTAGAATTTTGTTTTCTGATTTGATGACCGCAAACGTAGCAAAATAAATCAATTTTTTCACATTGCATATTGAAATTGTTAGTTGCCAATGTTGTGTGTGAATTATGCTGTAGCACTTTTTCTATAACTTTGTCCGCTGAGTTCTCGTTGACGTCGCGCTGTGTACTGCCTCAATGTGAGCGTCGTGTCGCTTTTATATTGTGTGCTGCGGCTACATATGTGTTGTTAATGTTGTTGGTACAAATGGATTGCGACTACTTCGCTGCTTTGAATTGTCATGTGTTTTGTTAGTGCAAATTTTTGGACCGACGACTTTGTTGTTGTTTGTTGAATGACATCGATGATGTCGTGTGGGTAAGAAATACTGGAATAAACAATTTTTCACTTTTGCGGCTACCTAAGCGCTACCTAAACGGTGTTAAGAATAATTCCTAGGAAGTTCATATGTTCTAGAAAGTTGTTTATTGAAATCTTAAGTACATTTTTGTTGTTGATTGTTTCCTTGAATTTTTAACGGTTTGCTACCTATGGACCTGAATAGGGCAAAAAAGGAAAAAATCTAATTTTTGGAAAATTTTTCACTTTTGCGGCTACCTAAGCGCTACCTAAACGGTGTTAAGAATAATTCCTAGGAAGTTCATATGTTCTAGAAAGTTGTTTATTGAGATCTTAGGTACATTTTTGTAGTTGATTGTTTCCCTGAATTTTCAACGGTTTGCTACCTATGGACCTGAACAGGGGAAAAAAGGTTAAAAAAAAAATCGAATTTTTTTAAGTTTTTTGCGACTTGAAGATGAAGTTTTTTTGATTTTATATGTTCACAATTTTTGTTCTTTATGACAAGAGCTAGAACTTTGCCTCAGAGAGTAAATCAAAATTCCGAACGGTTTGCAAGATATGAGCCTGAGAATATGATCACTTTTTTCCAAAAATTACACCGAGGCCTCAAATCTCTGGGGCCCATAAAAAAAGTGCATGACTTTGGGGAAAAAAAACACGGGTCTTTTTTTTTTTGGAAAACTTTGACCGGCGGTAAAAAGAAACTCTGACCAGCTGGACTATAAGTTTATTCTACAGAAATGATCTACTCAGCAAGCCCTTTCAGAATTATATGGTCGCTACTCTGTTCAAAAAATGCTGTTGGACAGTGTAATTAATAAAAAATGAAATAAATTAAAAAACAATAAATTTGTATTTTTTAAGCAATAATGTTAAACTTGTTAAAAATATATAAAATTAAACATTGTTTATTTATAAAAGTAGTCAAAAAAGATGTTTCTCGAGCCACGATTCTAATCAGAGACCTTCTGGCTGTAAAGCGAACACCTTACCTATTTGACCCTAAACTAAAATTTCATTCCAATTCACTTGTAAAGATACTATTCGTAAAATGTTACGTGATATTAACATATTATCGACTTTTTTTGAAGTTGTTTAAAAAACTTCCTCAAAAGCGGGAAAATGCACATTTAGATTAGATTTTCAGATGCCACTAAATGTAATTCTTACGAAAATACTCATATTTTTCTGGAATTCTTCTGGGATAATTTCAAAAACTAATTTAGCACTAATGTAGAAATGATGATATATCAATCTCTTGTGCACTCCCAATATGCCTATAACTTACCAATACGTTACCCCTCAATGGATTTATAAATACAAAACAGCACATATTACCAGTCTGGGATCCATGTCGACGCCTCCGAACAATATTATGCTAAGTCGAAAAAGCGAGTTTTGCAGTTAAATTAAAAAAATATATATATAAAATGTTAATTTTTTTATATAATTAAGCAAAAAAAGAGCATCCTATGATGTGAAATATATACCCATCGTGAGATCCAGAAGTTTCGAAAATTTTGGATCTTCTTTAATGAATTTAACATGGTGTTGTCTTCTAGCGAAAGTATGGAAATTTAGATCAAATATCACTCACGATTTAATTATTTATCGCCTTAGAAACCACTTATATTCTGGTAAATCACATTATTTTTCATCATCATCTTCATTCAAAATGGACCACATTGGTGAATGTTTTGAAATATATTTGTCATATGCTTAAATATTATATCCAAATCATTGGGTTCAAGAGCATTAAAACTGTTTAAAATATGTTTGTGGAATTTTATTAAAACAACATTTTCAGTTGGAAATTTTGTTCATTCTACCTACATCTTGTGATGTGACCTAGAAGCATTTCTATTGGAAGATCATCTATGTTTTTAGTTTTATTCTCTGTTTGAATCCCTATGGATACACAGATTTTTGTGGTCAATTGACAATCCTGAAACCTAAAAACAATATAGATTTTATTTGATTATGGTTTGCCAAGGTCTTAGGTCTTAAAGAGTATAACATTTTCAAAATAATATAAGTCTGTTACTGATTATCATTTCTAGTGTCATTCAAAACGATGACTTAGGGCACTACTTGACACTCCCAACTTGGCAACGAAAAAGTAAAAAATCTAAATAATTTGAATTTTGAAGCTACCCAGCGAAAAAATATACAACTGTATGATTTGTTGGGTGGCTCCCGACAAACACATCAGCACACAGAGTTGTATTTTTCAAATTTCCTAGTTTATCAAATTTTGACGTGAGTTCCCTTAATATACAGTGGTGGACACGAATTTAGCACATTCACCACATGTAACTTTATAAAGCAAATATTTCAAATTCATTTTATGTTTTTTGACCGGTATTTTTTCTAAAATATTACGTACGATAAGATGACCATTTAACATTGTTTCTGTTCGGTTCTTATGTTGCATTTTAGTTTTATTCCATCTAAAGTACAAATAACACAAAAAGTGATTGGACAGTAATTTAGCACAAATTAAAAAAAAAAACTAATCAAACCGGAAAAAACTGAACTAACCAATACATTTTATTATGAACTTAATATTTGGTTGGATACCATTATTTTGAGTAATATCTACGGACGTAATCTTCACTACAGACATAAAACGCTCCATTGGAATAGTATATCAGGAATTTTGAGTTGCCTTCAATAAATTAGGCAAATTTGTGTGTCTTATTGATATAATTTGTTGTTAAAGTCCATTCCATAGATTCTCGATAGGATTGAGATCCGGTGACAGTGCCGGGCCATTTTTAAAAATCTGTTCTGTTCAGCTTCAAACAGCTCTTCACTGGCGTTAAGTGTGTTTTGGTTGGTTGTCGTGCATAAAACGCCACTTAAGTGGCATGTTTTTATCTGAATATGTTATCATAGTATCAACAAGTACAATTTTGTAAATATACTGGTCCATCAGTGCATCAATTTTGAGTATGGGACCAACACCGTGTCCAGAAAACGCAGTATACACCATCAGATTTTCGCCAACAAGCTATACCATCTCAGATTTGTACTTTGGGTTGTGCTGCATGTTTGGAGGGCACAATTCGTATTGTTTCCTATTAGATCTGAACCGACAGATCGATTCGCCAATCCAGGCGATATTTTCCCAACATTTTTGGATTGTTCTAAATGCTCCTGAGCAAATGAAATTTGACACTGTAAGTCATATTTTGATACGTCTGGCTTATGTTGAACAATGCTTCCAAGTAAATTTTTTTCATTGGTTCTTCTTCTTATGGTTCTTGAGGAAATGCTAATATAAAACTTTGCGGAAAGGTCTCTCTGAATCACAGTTGAGCTTTGAAATAGAAGTTCTATAAATTAAAAATCCGATTTATTGGTTGTTTTTCTCGGCCTATGACATTGTGCGACATTTTTGAAGCTCCCATAAGTGCCAATATGGCTTAGTATATTGCACACAATCTGTCTTGATCAATCTATAATGTTTACAATATCCCCAGCGGTACTTCCACTGTCATTAAATTGCATAATAACCTGACGCTGCGCCTCAATGCACTATTTTCCTTTAGCAATGTCTAATTATAAATTTTGTTAAATAATAACTTCCATTTGAGTAAAAACTGCCGAAACATACCAATTAATTAATTAAAACGCAAAAGAAACAGAAAATAACAACTTTTATCAAATGTGCTAAATTTGTGTCCAGCCCAGATTGCGAATTACTTGCAAATACATGAGAGTACGAGAAAAAGGCACAAAAGAATACGAAAAAAAATATGGGGCTTACTGATCACACCATAAGCAACACTAAAAAACAAATATTTGGCGCAGAGTTCATTATCAGAACAAATTATTTGATATTATAAACAACAAATGTGAAGTGTGCTAAACTCGTGGCCACCACTGTAATTGTGTGCAATCACATTTCAATATGAAATTGTAATTACACTACTGATATGTAGTAGTATTGTAGTTACAACCAACCTTGCAACTATCATTTAATTGGCAACACTGTTTAGATTTTTGTGTCTGCATTTCTCGCTTTAATTTATAATTTCAGATAATTTCTATTCCTTTATTTGGAATCAAATATCGTTCGTTTCAGATGTTGTTGTGTGTGCATTGCATTCCACAGTTATTGTTTCTGTTGTTTTTGTTCGAATAACAACCGACAATTGTTGTGTTGTTTAAATTACAAAATTTTCACCCGATTTGCACCTTAAATACAATTTCTCAATAGTACTCTTTATGTATATACCTACATTCGTCTCTCCATTTTATTGTGCATATGTTTGTCGTTCTATCTTTCTCCCGTTTTGCTCAAACTCTCAATTTGAACCAACGCCCACCCATTGATTTCTTCACCTAATTATCCCTTGTGGGGGGATGCGGGTTGTTCTCGATGGTGGTGAATATTTGTGATACAAATTGTCTCCTCCGGTTCGGAGAGTTTATCTCTTTTTGCTCAGCTGTTAAAACAACGCACACACACAATAATTAATGAGTTCTCTGCTGAATATTCGGCTCTTGTTGTTTGCCTTTTGTGGAAAAAGACAACAAGGAACATTTGCAGTTCAACGCACAGTGGTGTTTATAATCATCCACAATATTCTGAATCATTTAGGATAGATAGGTGTGTATCTGCACGAATTTTATTTTACTTCTTCGAATTGTTCGTATATTTTACAAATATGTATGTATGTACATATATTTATTTTATATCATAGAATCGTATTCGTAGAAACAACAAAAAAGCTTGTTTTTGGTAGATTCTTTTAAAGTTACTTCGAAGAATATAAATTAATGCTATACTCGCCAGAGCAGTGAGAAATTTACCCTTTCCAAATTGGAGCAACATTCGATTGTTAACAACTGGTACTCCAAATGTAATATGTCAAGAGCAAAATATCCACTCTCGGTTGTAGATACTCTCTGCTGGTGAGATTTTTGTAATCGTTGTAAGGGTCCAATTTAAATCCACAACGTCAGCTAGTGCGGACAATTAAGATTACATGAATTGTTATGGTAGCTACCTAAACCCAGCCAAAAGAGAACATCCGAAGAAGTGATTGGGATGTTGTGAAAATTGGGCTCTCCACCAATGAATTTAACATGAATTTTTATTACTTAAATAAATATACAAATATAGAATTGGCTCCTTCTGGGTATTAAAAAGTAATATCAGGAAAGTTTTCGAACACGAATATGAATGGCAAAATATGGAGCAGAACAAAAGACGCCAACTTTAGATATATGTATGTACATTTAATACTAAATATATTAATTTTGTCTAATTTTGCAATTTCTCTTTATGTATGGTTGTCATAGCTTTAGGAATATTGTTGGAATATTTGAATTTTGTACTTAAGCCAATCCAACTGTATTAATATTGAAAGTAAAGGGTGATTTTTTAGCTATTATTTTTTCGTGTTTTGTTTCATTTTCAAACATCTTCAGTTTGGTCTATAATTTAACTATGAATCGTCTTACAAACGAACAACGCTTGCAAATTATTGAATTTTATTATTAAAATGCGTGCTCTGTTAAGAAAGTTCATCGCGCGCTTCCATTTTATGGTCAGTTTAATCGACCCACTAAAGCGGCTATTCGGGCTATTGTGACTAAATTTCGCACCAAATTTACATTGTTGGACATTAAACAACCAACACGCTTACGTAGAGTGCGAACTGAAGAAAATATCGCAGCTGTATCAGCCAGTGTTAATGATGACCATCAATTATCGATTCGTCGCCGTTCGCAGCAATTGGGCGTCTGTTACTCAAAAACGTGGAAATGACAAAATTGGACTAAGCCGATGGACCATTTGAGGTGCAGTTAAGGTCAACATTTGCATGAAATAATCTTCAAACATTAAATTATATGGACCGTACTGTCGATTCAAATAAAGATTTCATGCATTTTTCTGAATTTTATGTGTTTTTTTATTTTTTTGAAAAACTTTCATATAGCTTTTAAAAAATCACCCTTTAGTAGTAGGCTTTACCTTATATTCTCTTTTTAAAGTGTTCAAATTTTCGAATTTTTATATTTATATAAAATTTTAAATTTTAAAATATTTTTAAGAGTTTTGATGTTTTAAAAACCATAGAAATACAATTACCCCACAGATGTTAATTTAAAACAACTGAGACAAGAGAATTATAATTTATATTTAGGTCAAATTGTATGAGACATATTCGACATAGTTTTGACAGACGTATCCGGAGGAAATATTCTACGCTGTGACGATAAAGAACCGATATTTAAAGAACCCTTTATTTTGAAAGACTTAAAAGTTAATTTTAAGTTGTTGGAAAGAATCCACTTTTTCATTACCTTCCATTTCTATTTTAAATATTTAAAGAACATTCAAAAAGCAATAAAATTGTTTAACAAAATTTTTAAAATAATTAAAATTTGAACTGGGATATTGTCCTGGCTCAAGACCATTTTGCTTCTATATTTAATAGAATGCTAATTTATTTACAAATGGCATGGTGACATTTATTACTTGGCTGCAGACTACCACTATCATAAATTCCACCATGTCTAAAGGTTTCATTCAGGTGAAACCTTAGACACAACTCACTTGCCGAATTTGCGTTTATTACTTGGTGCGATTTTTTAAACGCAAATTCGGCAAGTGAGTTGTGCTTCTCGTTCGTTTGTGAGAATCATCTCCTTATAGAGGCCGGGTTTGATGTTGAAAAGTCGCTGCGAAGCCACTTGAAAAGACTTTTGACATGGTCGAAATCATGATCGTGGTAGTCTGCAGCCAAGTAATAAATGTCACCATGCCATTTGTAAATAAATTTGCATTCTCTTAAATATAGAAGCAAAATGGTCTTGAGCCAGGACAATATCCCAGTTCAAATCAAATATTGATTACAGACCAAAAAATACAAACGAAAAAACTAAAATAATTAAAATTTTCAGAACTAAACATTAAAAATAATAAAAAATCAAAAAAGTTTTTTTCCCAAGTCACGATTCGAACCCAAGACCTTTGGGGTGCAAAGCGAACATCTTACATTCGTGACCCCATACGAAAAATTCGTTCCCACTCTCTTGCGAAGAACTTCCACAAATTCGGAAAATATGAAAATTGGGAATGTGTTTTCTGCGAAAGTACCTCCATTTTTGGGAAGTATTGAAAAATCGTGATACATCAAGCCAGCAATATGAATTATTATTGAATTGATTGCTCATCAGTTGGGATCGCCTTCAGAACTTTTAAATGCCATTTCCTACGTTACAAGACGATCCCATGGAATACTAACCTATGTATATAATACTATAACCAAACCTAACCTAACCTATACTATAATACTATAGCATAAAATTACACTTCCGAATTTATTATTTATTTATTTTTCTTTCTTTTACAGGTAAGTTCTTTGAAGACCTGCGAATGAAAATTAAATGTTTTGAATTCACCTGGATTCAAAGTCGTAAGTACAACGAAGAAATTAATTAATATGAAATAACATTGAGAAGTGCAATGAAACGAGGATAATTGAACATCAACTACTTACAGTATCGATGAGAATATATATGTATATTAGTCGTCTATGTCCTAAACGCCCCTGAAAGCACCACTTAAAATCATGTTTTCCCGTTTGCATTTTTTCGGAATGTATTTTTATTCTTGTTTTAGAATAACTTATTGGTCGTATTATTGGATGTTTTTCAGTGACAACTGATTTTTTTTGTATTTTGTGTGAGTATTAAATAGCTACAATCAATATCTTTCAAATATGATGAACATCGGAAGGAAATTGAAGACACAGCTCTCATTTTTGTAAAAAGAGTCCGATATTCATCATTTAGGCATCATTCGAAAGGTGCTACTTCATTCTATTTATTTTTCACAACACCTTTTATAAAATGTTTCGTCTGATATTCATTATTTAGACATCTTTCGAAAGTTATTGATTCCTTCTATTTATTTTTCATAACACCTTAAAAAATTAGTATATACAATTTAATATTTAAAGTGCTTTCAAAGCTATATTAAATAAAAAAAATTGGACAAAATGCAACATAAAAAATACACAGGACACACATGATTTGTAGAGATAATTTCAGGGACGTTTAGCTCACAGATGGCTTGACTCAGCAATGAAACATTGTGATTTTTTGCAATATTTTTTTAATGTAATATCCTCTATCGGAACGCAGATCAAAACTCGCAAACATCTTGAAAGTTTTCGGATTTTTAGATGAAAAATGAATGTTATCAGCTGTTTAATACCAAGATCTAATTCGTGTAATAGTGAATACCAATTTGAATTATAAATGATTTTGTGATTTAGGGATGTTAAATAAATCGTAGCAATTTGTGAAGTGAAAATATGAATTAATCAACAGCAATTAACTTTGACGAGCTAAAAGATATATATATATGTTCGACGGTTTTAAGGTGGAATTATACCTAAGTTGGAGAACCAGATGCTGAATGACCATTTGTCGAACAAGTTTGAAGATTATTTTTAAACAAAAAACTCTATAATTATTCAGAATATACAAGAATTATTGCAAAGAATTCTTAGCAAGAATCCTAATGAAAATATATGTGAAAGTCTATATTTTATAAACAAAATCATTACGAATTTGAAATAAATTAATAATTTGACACGATATGATATAATTATTATTTAATGTGCTATAAACACTAAATGTATGCCTATATTCAAATAATGTATACAATTTCATTATTGACATATTATCATATCTACATTACTATATGTTTTGTTTACTATTTTTAGATTTCATGTTTTATATTTCAATATATTTAAAGTACATAATTTTTTATATTTGGTTTTTATGTTATTTTCAAATTTATACTGCCTTCAAATATGTAGTTCTATATAAAATGAAACTTTCATTATGCCAGCTACAAAAACATCAAATAAAATATCGAATTCGAGAATTATGAAAGTTATACGTGATTCATGGAAGCAAAAATGAGCAGAATGTTAAGAAAATCAGAAAAACTTCGTGTGCCATGAAAGAGGAAATGCATTAAACTCAGACGCTCTAGAATCTTGATGAATTTGAATGAATGAGTTGCAGGTAACATCCGAAGTCATAAGCACGAGTTATATAAAAGATCGATCAGTCTTGGATCTTATTACCAAAGTCCCTGATTTGATAGTTCAACACCATTTAAATTCCAGTTCGAAATGATGACATGAGAAGGCAAAGATTCTTAGAATAAGGATAAAAGAAAGTGTAGAGTTAGATTACATAAATTATTAGTGTTTACCAATTCAAATGTAACATCAGAACTGACACTAATTTATATGTTATACGTTCCAGCACTTGTAACTGAAAGATACTAAATTTTTCAGTATATTTTCGATTGTTCCGGCTCTCTTCAATGGCAACTTTGATTACATCTTTCACCATTTCAATGTTATCTGGATGGTTTGCGCAACATTTATTCTTAATTGGCTCCCCACAGAAAATAATCCAAAGGGCTCAAATCACCGAGAACGCCAATTGACATCAAAATTTCTGCTGATTATTCGATTTTCAAAAACATTGCGTAAAATATCGATGGTTGCGTTGGCTGTGTACAATACGGTCCCGGAAACGAAAAACAAATGTCGTTCATGTCATTCTCTTGAATTTTTGGAAACAAAACGTCGTTGATCATGACAAGGTAACGCTTACCGTTGACGGTAACGACGGCTGCATGCTCATTTTCGAAGAAAAAATGACCAAATAATGCCGCCAGCCCAAAATCCACACCAAACAGTGACTCGTTGTGGATGCTTGGGCTTCTCAATAGTCACGTGTGGGTTCTCTGAACGGCATATGCGACAATTTTGCTTATTGACATAGCCACCGAGATGAAAATGAGCTTCATCTGAAAACACGATTTTTCGGTAAAATTCTTCATCTCCTGCCAAACAATCTTCAGCCCATTGGGCGAAACGAAAAATCAACGGATGGTCATGAGGCTTCAGTTGTTGGACCAATTGAACTTTTTAAGCCTTTATACCGAGGTCATTATGAAAAATTCTTCTCAAAGAAGTGCGAGAAATGTTCAGTTCCTGAGAACGTTCACGAGTTGATGTTGATGGATGTTCCTGGACATTATCAGCCACGTCACTGGACAAGATCGAACGGGTTGGTTTGTCCAATAACGATCCATTTTCATGAACTCGCTTCACAAATTGACGCACAAACTGAACTGAACGATCTCTTCTTGAAAAGTTTCCACGTAGATTTCTTACAGTTTGCGTTAAAGTCTAACTATTTTGGAAGTATGTTTCTAATATTACCCAATTTTGTTCGATCGTCTAACGTCCCATTTTGCAAATGTCAAACAAAAACTCGAAAATAAAAATGAATGTCAAAGTCAAAGTAATCGGTAGTTCAAATTTAAAACATTAAATGGCCCAATAGAATTGATTCTAAAATCAAGGCGACTGTTATTTTATTATGATGAGAATTGATGCTTCTTAGACATTCTGCGATCACTGTTCAATAAGTAGTTGATCTCCAAAAGATGGTTCCAAAATAAAATTGTGCGGTCCGGTATGCCATTTAGATTTGTTTGACATTTGGATGTTATGAAAAGAAACAAATATCACAAAATTATTCATTTTGTTTATTATTCATTCGAATTCATTTCATATCATGCAGCGCAGAGCTGAAAACAGTCGTGATCACATCAGCAGCCTTTGTTAATTGATGATGGGGTTCCTCATCCTCATCATCAATTTTTACTTATTTCCGATATAAAACTCACAGCACGGGAAACTCTAGTTAATTATGCTTCGAATTGCTTCAACATCTGCAAGTAATCCAATCAAGCACAGCATATATCGAGACAACAGCCGACTTATTTGTAAAAAAAAACAAATTATTTCTATGAAATTGGATTAACCGACCTAACCAACCGCAAACAACTCCTCCTTTTTGGTTTTGATATTCCCCAGTGCAATTCATGGCATTGCCTAAATCTCATAAATATATAATTTTGTATTCGTGAACCACTGTGCCTTGTCCGAAATTATTTTTTATTAAATTTGATAAACCAAACCGGTGAGATCAGCAGCGACTTAACCAAAATTGACTCCTCCATTTAGATTCCCCAGCGCTTTCATGAAATCATTACACCTCACAAATCAACAATTTGGCATTCTTGAACCACTGTGCCTTGTCCCAGTCTGGCTGCCGAACATATGCTTTATGTTATTCGCATTCGCAACACATACTCAGACAGCTGTTCGACGACCTCTCCACACAACAAACACACACCGACACGACAGACAGACAGCAACAACCACCGCGCACAACAAATGCCATATGTTCGCTCTCATTTTATGGCAACAGCCGAACACAACGAATAGTTTTTGCGGGCACCATACAACGTTGAACAGCTGTTCATTGAGCGTCTGCGTATGGCTGCGCCAGTGTTTACCTCAACCAAGGCATGGGCGCTACAAAACTGTTTCTGGGCACAAACGTCTTTGTTGAATTTGCCACTTGCTACAATTTCATACAGCGGTGCTGGTGGCCTAATACATTGGCGGTTACACGTTGTCGTCAGGTTGCTCGCTGGCGCAACCAAAACCAGAAACGGAACGAAAATGATGGATGAAACGCAGAAGAAGAAGACCCAGATCAACTCTGGCGAACAAAACAAACTATCGATAGCACGAACTCGGCGATTGCGCCGGCTGGCTGGCGGTCGATGTAAACAACTAACGGCGGGCCCAGCAAACGAAGTACGCGGCGCGCAAAACATGACCAGCCAGCAGCAGCTAACCAGCAATGTGCCAAAGGGAAGGAAATAGTAAATGAAAGCTGTGAATGAGCAAAATGAACGAGTTGTTTTACACGAGCGATGAGTGTGTATGTGGTGTGCTCCCTCTCTCTCTCTCACTCTCTGGTATACACTCAGAGGCAGTCTGTGTTGTTCGTTGTTGGCGCTGAAAGTGGTGCTTCGTTTGTTTGTTGATGCCTTCACACATTTTGTACGTACGCTACGAGTGGATTGTTTTTCTGTTGCGACCCGACCTACTGCATTTGCTGTTCGCCTAATTTTTCCCTCGAATATCGAATCTCGATTTCGATGAGATTTGAACGACGACAATTATTGCGGTTAATACCTACCAGCCAGCCAGTGTTGCTCGTTTGGCACCATCATTGTTGCCACCATTATTATTATTATTATTATATATTTATTTAATTTGTTTTATTTTTTGTCGAGGGGTTTTCTTAATACCCCCGATGCGATACGATTATAGCACAAGAAACGATACGCGGCGGCGGCGGCGACGACTTTCATTACAAACACAGCAACAACAACAAATCTTTCAATTTTGTTTGTCATGGCCGTTGGTTGTAGCCGCCGTCGTCGTCGTCACAGCCGCCGCCGTAGTATTATAGTCGTATATTTTGCTTAAACGGCAACAAAGCAAAAATAAAATTATAACATTTCTTTTACTGTCTGGTTGGTTGGTCTTCGTCGTTGTCGCGTCACTCGCACGAACAACGAGTGTGTGTGTAAGTGTTGTTGTTGATAGTCTATAAATTTTTTATGGCAATTGAATGAAACGTGCCTCGTATTTGTTTGTCGGCTGTGTGGTGGTGTACGGTGTGTGATGTTGATGTTGCCGCCGCCGACGACTGGTTGGCTGACTTCTGGTATGCATGCCAACGCACGACTGACTGACTGATTCAGAAAATATTTTAAAAGTTAAGGTCTTTTGGCTAAACTGGCTGGCTTGGCTGGCTGGCTGGTTGACTGAACATGTGTCTGCTCGAGCACGCTCACACACACTCGCTTTTTCAACTTCGGCATACATTCGTGTTTACATTCGTTCGGCGCAATAAAAACCAACGCCATAAATTTCATGCTGACTGTTCGAAAAGTGAGTGACTGACTACTCTTGGCTGGCTGGCTGGTTCGTGTCTGCTGTTGCTGTTGTTGTCGTCGTTCCCGTTGCCGGTTTGTGTGCTTTTAATTCCAACATTTTCAGTGTTGCTGTGTCGCCTTCGAGGGTCGTGAGATAATTATGGTAAATATTCAATATAGGTGCAGCAACACTTAGAACTTTTAAATATCGTAGACACAGAATAGTAACATATTGCAAAGAACGTCTTCTCAAATCCCAGATTTAATCGAATATGAATATCGACCGGGAACTGGGGAGTAATCACGGCATTCGAAAAAGTTACGATCGAAAAGAAATTTTGTTTGTGTAAAAAGGGTATAAATTTCGACACAAAATATTCAAATTCTAACGAATGTTCGTTCTATGTCATGCTATGTCGAGATAATGTTCCAATATACATTATCTCGATATCCTTTTTGTTTTTGTTGAAAATGTATACTTGTTTCACAGAAAATAAAAATTGATTTCGATGGTAACTTATCGATATCGACTCTCGTGATTAGCCCCCCCCAGTTCGTAATTTGGTAATTTTGTAAACGACTAGGTTGAGCTGGCAATTTGACTCACTAAGACCAGAGGAGGTACATTCTGCTACCATTGGTAATGCCTAAGGATATGTTGAGATTGTTTGGTTTACTTGGCCGCTCACCATTTTGATAACAAGTAGAGCCGAGCCTTAGAATTAAAATTGTTAAATTTTTGGGGATATATGGGTCAGTAATGGACGCACACTAAGGAACGCAGAAGTGAATATGAAACCCGCAGGGCAGCATGCGGGCAGTGAGGAGTCCTGCACACACTTGAACTTCTGAACTGGAACGAAGTTAAGCATCGCGAACAGGATCGGAGTTTTTGGAAAAACCTTGTTAAGGCCCTATACTCCCCGGAGGAGTTTAATGAATACATATATAAAACTGGTAAACAGTCATTCAAAACTTTAAACTGAATTTTTATTTCAGTGACCTCACCGATTGGTTGGACAGGACAACCTTTCCAGGAGGCGTTACAGACAGCGCCAAATAAAGGGTGATTTTTTAAAAGCTATAGGAAAGTTTTTCAAAAAAAAAACATCAAATTCAGAAAAATGCATGAAATTTTTATTTGAATTGATAGTACGGTCCATATAATTTAATGTTTGAAGATTATTTCATGCAAATGTTGACCTTGACTGCTTTTCAAATGGTCCATCCGCTTAGTCCAATTTTGGCATTTCCACGTTTTTGAGTAACAGAGGCCCAATTGCTGCGAACGGCGACGAATCGATAATTGATGCTCATCATTAACACTGTCCGATACAGCCGCGATATTTTCTTCAGTTCGCACTCTACTTAAGCGTGTTGGTGGTTTAATGTCCAACAATGTAAATTTGGTGCGAAATTTATTCACAATAGCCCGAATAGCCGCTTCAGTGGGTCGATTAAACTGACCATAAAATGGAAGCGCGCGATGAACTTTCTTAACAGAGCAAGCATTTTGATAATAAAATTCAATAATTTGCAAGCGTTGTTCGTTTTTAAGACGATTCATGGTTAAATCACGAAACAAAACACGAAACGTGCGTCAGCTGTTGCCAAAAAGATAATAGCTAAAAAATCACCCTTTATATCAAGCCGACGACTTGTGTTATTATCCAGCCTGCAGGTCAGTCAAGCTGAACAAAGTTCTATTGGCAGACAATGTCAAGAAAAGAACAACAGTATTAACAGATGACACGTGTTGGATGACAATTGTATTATCTAGGATGCACTGCTTACGATTTTCAATCTTAAGAATAATTAATGTTCTGCTAAATACATTCCAGTTGCTGAGACATTGTTCAAAGCTGTATTATCTGTAAGTTCAAACCCCATAACATCGTACATCACTGCATTGAGGAGTTGTCCAAAAAAGCAACAACATCTAGATCTATAATCAGCCACATTAGAAGGAACTTATCCAGAGTGATTTAGTTGCTAGTAGTGCACTTGGCAAATGGAAACCATGGTTGGCGAATGGTACAAACTCTTGCCTTAGCTGCAAGTACTAATGGCACTCACGGCCCTTTCTATCTAGCTTAGCAGATTGAGATAATTGATTAGATCTCTAATATAAATTTCCTATATCTTGTACATTTCGTGTAGTAAGTGCTTCGCAGAGACCCTCTGCGTGGGTTTATTAGAGTACTTGACTATATAAGAAGTATAAGAAGAACTCGATTATATTTTCTTCATCTTCGTTGTCGCAGCTACGTTAGTGATCGTTGGATTGCAGCTTCATTTATTGTACATGGTTTTCAATGATGGTCAATGACCCGCGAGCACTGTGATCACTACTGATACGTTTCTTATAGTCAGGTTTAGGAGGTCTTATTTTTGTTATATTGTCTCGATAATTGGAATGCGTCTACGTTTTACCACATGATATTAGCTCGGTTTAGGTAGTGCATGAAGATACCACTTTTAACAGGCCCTATCTGAGCCAATTCCGTAGCGAAGTTCCCACTCGCTAACTCATTCGTTCCTATAAAAGTCCCTATGCCCAGGTATCCATATAAGTGTGACTTCAGACAGGCGGCTCAGTCTGGACAGCTCATCAATGCACTGACCTACTAATGTAGATTGTATGCGGTGAGATCTTAGAGGCAAAAGGACAGACTTAGTGTCTACAAAGATTTCTATACGATCCGTTATGCTTAATGAGGAGAGTCTATTGCATGCTTGCTTAATTGGGAAGACTTCCGCCTGAAATATGCTGCAGCTTTCAGGAACTCGAACATTCTAGGCCAGCTTTTCTGGACACCGAAACTGATTCCTCAATCCAATTTTGCGCAGTCTGTTTATACCACAGTATCATATTCGACATTTGGGTATACCCTTTTCAACTCCATTTCTGAAGGGAAATTGACTTCGAATGGCTTTGGGAATGTTATCTTAGGAGTGATATCGTTGATCGAAGTTTGCTCGGAAGGTTTTCAAGAATGCGATAGGGAGGGTGTGAAGCCTAGTGTTAAGTACAGATCCGGTGGCAGATACCCGAGATGGACTGTTGGATGCTGTAGCGTGATGTACATACCGATAGGGTGGGTGTGAAGCATAGTGTTATGTGCTTTTGATGGACAGGTACGCAAAGCCCCAGCAGCACCTACACAAGTCGATCTTTGAAAGCTATGTAGAGCTTTCATATTCGTCCCTACCTCTGTGAATGACCACCATAGCAGTGTTCCATAAGGATGCAGAACACGTATAAGATTATCAAGTATATTTGACTTCACTACTCGAACTCGACGTTTATCTGAATCAATTACAATATGTACCTAATTAAAATATGATCAGATCAGTCAAACATCCAGAACATTTCCGCCAATATACAATAACATTTCCGTCGATATCCGTAGGTTCTTCCTATAGTTCTCCTTTTATATCCATTTCTTCGATTTACTAGAGCATTATCTCAGTTCCTTAGAGCTCATACGGTCGTCATAACCGCCACGGATGCATATGCATACCGAAAATTGTGATTACGTCCAAAATGTCTTCAGACGTAATTTCGATTTTCTTTATGACAATTATAAGCGAAGTATTTTTGATCCTTTCCCCATTAAGTGAGCACACAATTCCCACTATTGTGGAGATTACAATTACCAATGGAATGTAATGAAGGAATCCGCAAAGTAAATATTTTTGGCATTGTCGACCTTTAGTTGGACTTATTGACCTCTGGGATATTTCCAAAAAAAAAAAACGTTTTCCAATGCCGAAATGTGGCCATAGTTCGCTTAATGTAAATGGGCACAATGATTGAAACAATTAAACGCCCATTTCCTTTATGGAGAATAGGTCTGTGCGGGGCTTGCCCGCGTCCACGAAGCAATAATAATACCAGCAGATGATCTCTCGGACGAACATTTTCCATAATTTATAAACTACCCTCGTTCGGTTCATTCATGTTGTTTCTTTCTCTCCCCCATTCGCTGTAGTAGTGCTAAGAGTCGTGTGAAAACTTGCTATAGCCGGGCATGCGATATCGTTCTGTGTGCTGCATGCATAGTTAATTTCTCGCTGTTGATCATTTCTGAGAGCCTGAACTGTTGTCACCATCAACGTTGCTAAATAGTTGGCGTTTTATTTGCCAGATTTCAGTTTTCACAAAATGGTAATAAACCGAAACCGATAGCAATCATTTAGTGTGGTAGGTAATCCTTTCCCATATAAACAATAGAGACGAGTAGTAGTACTCCGGTCAGTCATTGTTCCGCCGCTGTAGTAGACGCCGTCATTGCCTCCGCCGCCGTTGTATTTAGTAGTAGTAGCAATGCTCGCCGCCAAACGGCGGCGTAATGTGAGCCCACCTCTTAACAGGTTCTCCAACAGACAAATAGAGCATCTAAATGCTTACCCCGGCTCGGCACAACCGAAGAAAAGAAAAATGTAGTATATTAACACAACACAGCACATCGTCATCAGTAGTTGTGAGTGCAGAGCGCGAGCAGAAACGAGTTTACCGAACGATTCAACGAACCATTGACGGGGTTAGGGTGAACCTCCCTCCACTCCCTAAACAACCAACGACTGCGGCTACACAATAGCAACTTAAACTTTTAGCAAATTGAACTGACATTAATACCTTGTCGCTGACAAGTATTTTCAAATCCAATTCCTCTGTACACACCCCCTCGACAATGAATTGCTTCGTGTGAGCAAAGTTGATATCGCACAAAACGAGTGAGCGAGCGAATGAACCAACCAACCATCATCATCAGTATGCACCAGCCGCATTCAAACGCCTTCTGATAATCCACACACTAACCATCATACGCCCCCTCCTCCACCACTCGCCTGATACTTCCACAACGACCAACAACTAACCAGTCAGTCGAGCCCAAACAAACAACGAGCGGCCGCTATGCTCTGCTCGTTGAAAAGCCCCCGAGTCAAGTACTCACTCACTCCCGGTTATTCGTTCGCCGTCGCTTTTGTGTGTTGGTACTTGAAGCGTGTGAATAAATTTTTTGCTTCCATTCCATTCCCATTCACACACACACACACAACGCAACAGCAACGCAACACAATAGCCCACAAAGCAAATTTGTTGTGTTGTTGCCGGTTTTCATTATAATCCGCAAATTTCTCACAATATGACGCGTGTTTGTGCATGCCATCAACCGGTTGCCTTGTGCATGCTTGCTTGCCTGGCTCGCACAACGAGACGACGGACGAGCAGCCAGCCAGCCAGCCACCAGCACGTTGTGCTGTTAAATGAATCAGTGATGAAAAGCAAAACACATGATTAGCCTACTAACTAAATCAAACAGTCAGCCAGCCAGCCATCCAACGAATTGATATGTGTGTACCAATGCTGCGGCTCGTATAACGAACAACATGTAGACAACAACGACGACCGAGCAATCGACGACGATGACGACGGACGGACGGCACCAACCAACCTCAACAATTTAACGACAACAAACGAATCTCATTCATGGCAAAGCGCACAGCAGCAATGTAAACAATGCTCTACTACTACGTGTACGAGTACGAGTACTTTCATCGTGGTTGCCAAAATGTGTGCATGCACATTCTCTCTCTCTCTGTCTGTCTCTCTCTCTAGCACACATTTGCCAACTCTCGTGGCCGAGTGGCTCTCGCGGTCTCTGTCTCTGGTCTGGTGTGTGGAAAAAGCTTCTACATAAATACATCACATCATACAGCAAGTTCCTTACACTCACCTCACGAGGTCGTAGCCGCCGCAACGTGAGTGTTTACGGTTGCATTCGTTTCGTTTCTTCGTGTTCGAATCCCGCAAAATGTGACTTCTCATTCTTTTTTGTATACGGCGCTCAGAGTATTGGTTTCGGTTATTATCAATTTCGAGTTGTTGTTGGTCTTGTTTTGTTTTGTTTATTTGTGGCTCGTTTTATTCGTTCGTTTGTTGTTTTGTTTCAGCTCGCGTTCGTCGTCATCTTTTTTACACGATGTGTGTGTGTTAGGGTGTTGTTGTTTTTCTTTTTTGAATGAATAAAAAGAGAAGGTCGTTGCTGTGCTGACTGACTTGAGTGCTGCTGCTGCTGTTGCCATCGTTTTCGTGTTGCTGTTGCTGGCTTAAAACGTGTTTGTTTTCATTGCTGTCGGTTGTTCGTTCGAACTAGTTCTCTGTGTACTTACACTTCGTTTTACTGCGTACTTTTTTCGTATTTGTATGATATACTGACTGCTTTTGTTTTGTTTATTTTTTTATTTTATGACTGAGATTTGTCTGGACTATAGGGTGTTACCGAATGTAGAACATAAGTTCAAACTGGCAGCCACTAACTCTTCGCCTGTTAAAGGGCAAAAGCGGTCGGTCTGAACCAAAAAAGTGGAGGAACTATAGGGTATTGCATCGTGAGCTTTGATTTATAATCTAAAATAAAACACATAAATTCGGTTAAAAGGACAATTTATAGCATTTACTGTTTGAATATGACATTAGGCCTGTTCGATTGGTCATACTATAGGCTTTGATAATACTTCTGCTAAATTTACAAGAGAATGTGGGGATGTTATTACACCAATTTTGGTAGATATATTAAACAAGATTATTAATACATCAGGGTTTCTGGATATATGTATTGAAGGTAACTTCGTTGGATAAATATCGGCCGATATCAGTGTTGTCTAACACAGATACGATTTTTAAAAAGTTGCTTTATGATAGATTATTGTTTTATATGGAGGAGAATCGGCTATTGTATGATTACCAATTTGGTTTCAGAAGAGGTTGTGGCACTCAGGACGCTATATTGAATGTTGTGAAGTTTGTAAAGGATTAGATGATTTTTGGATTTCACTAAAGCTTTTGATCTGGTTGATCATAAAATATTGATGCAGAAGTTGAAGTATTATTCCGGGAAAGGCGTTATGTTTGTTTGAAAATTATTTTTCTAACAGTAAGCAAAATGTTCATATTAAAGATTCGAGGTTCGAAGTTTTTTGGGTACAGTGGATTATGGAGTACCACAATGGTCTGAGGAATTTGGAACTGGATGGTCATCTCATTATGTTTGCGGATGATGTGTGCCTATTTTACCCTTACAAATATGATTTGGAACCGAAAACAAAAGTTGAGAGGGATGCAGCTTTGGTTTTTGAATATGCACGGTTGAATCGCTTATGATGATGATCAATACCGGGAAGACCAAACTTATTAGATTCAGAACACATTCTGCCAGTCTTAAGAATAATTTTAATGTTTATGTTGACGGAAGACTTGTGTATGAGACACATTCTATGGGAGTAGCTGGGAGCAACATTGCAGATTAATTTATCTTGGAACATGCATATAGATGATTTAAAGAAGAAAAATTGCTCCTGCTAGAGGAATTTTGTATAAGTTGTGGAACAAACTGAGTCTTAAATCCAAGCTGACGATATTTCAAGCTTTAATACAGTCTCATTTAGGTTGCTTGGCATGTGCCTATGCTGACAACAAGAATACTTCCGTCAGATCCCAGCAATGTATGCAAAACAAGGCCTTGGAAGTTGTAACTTATTCAACAATTTCATTGTAAAATTATCAGAGTAAAACTGTACTATTAGTTAAACAGGCAATATTATTTGTTTATAAATGTATTCACAACATCGGTCACCATATCATATCCATATTTATACAAAACCAGTCGATTTTTGCTACTATGAATCAGACCAATTTAAGAATTCCTAGATGTAGATTAAAAAAAAAAAAAACAAAGCAGCGAATTATATTGTGAGAAATAAGTACAACGAATTGCCGTTTGAATTAAGAAATATTGCTCGAATATCAAATTTTAAGTCCTCCTGCTAGAAATACTTATATGATAAGTTTGAAATACTTCTACCATAATTTTAATACTTAATATATTTATTTTAGAATTGCTATTGAACTAATTTATTTGTATATGTATTAACTACTGCCAGCCTGCCTCAATAATGCCTTCATGGCGCTGGGGCCAAATTATATATGAATGTAACACTATATGTACAAATAAAATCCAATAAAAAAAATCAAAACTCACGATGAAGCACCCGCTACTATTTGCGACAGGTAAATTCATGTGACACAGGGTTCTGGTGTTTGAGATAAGCTTCAATGCGAAAAGGAACAAGAAAACATCATCCAATAACCTTAGGAATATCCTGAGACCCACATTTCACATGGCGGTGACTGCAAAACCCGGCATGATAAGATAAAACTAGTGTGGCAACCAACATGTAGGCAGTCAGAGGAACGATTAAAATAGTTCTGTCTCGCCATACACAAAGATCTAAGCTACGCAGAGAAGTCTTGACGGCAACATAGCTACGCAGTCTTCTCTGAGATTCATACATCACTGTACGTCGACCAGTTAATTATCGGCTTCACTATAAATCACACTGGTCGCTATGTCGCGAATGATCTCATCTTAAATGAACGCTTTAAGAGTTTTTGGGTATGTTATGTCAATTTGTTCTTAAAAACAGCTAACTGGGACAGCGCTATTGCGTTATCGCATGTCCGAACAGCTGTGAAATTAGAGAGAAATGACCTTCGTTCGATTCTCCCTGGTTGCCTATCAAGAACACGCGTCGTGTTCATACTACTTCTTGTTAAAGAGTGGTTTACTCAGAGTGTAATCAATAATGCCCGGAAGTTTCTATTCGCAGTAAAGGATAACTCATCATCTATCCCAACTTTAATTAAAGATGATCAGATATTCACTATTCCGGTTGGAATAGGCTAAAATGTTTGCAAGGTATTCATTCTTGCCGGAAAGAAATCTAGTTCCATGCCTCAGATATATTTTCGAACACGTAGAGTTAAAAGGGAAGATTGTGAATATAAAACTTGTGCCCAAAAAAGGCTAAAAACCGCCCGATTGTGGTTTGCTCTGAGCTCTCGAAGGTTGTGGAGACTATGGTTAACCATCATCTTGTGAGTTATTTAGACACCAATGACTTACTTAATGATCGACAGTATGGCTTCGATAGGAGCCGATCTACGGAAAACCTGATGACACTGCTATCCGAAAAGTGGAGTCGATCCATTCACCAGTGCGAGTAGATATCTCCAAGGCCTTTGATAGAGTCTGTCATGGCGTACACATATCAAAGTTAATCGCGTTCTCTCTATTTATATCGAGCTTCCTCAGAGATCGCACTCTACGTATTGTTGTGGATGGTTTCTCACCTGGGTTAACTGCAGGATTACCACATGGTTCTGTCCTTTCTCCTTCCCCTTTTTTTCTATTTTCATTGACGAACTTTTGGATCGGACTTTGAATCCAATCTACTCAATCGCGGATGACCGCGATGATAGATCAAATCGGCATGGAATTAAGAACAAAAGGCGATTGATGCAGGAGTTACTTAGCCAGGATTTACTGGCAATAGAGTAGATTTTAATGCACGTAGGACCCAGTGCTCCTAGTTATCTCTCAAGCGATTCACCGATCATCTATGGCCGATTTCAATGAACGGAGGGCATAATGAACAATCGGACGCTCTTGATGTTCTGAACATGATAATATAGCATTCAAGTGTCTAGGCTTCTTAAATCGGCGTAAGAAATACTTCGCTCTCTCTGATCTTCACAATATCTACACTACCTACATCAGGCCAAAGATGGAATATAACTCCCATATATGGTCGCGTGCTTCAGGTTCTTCACAGGAGCTGCTTGACCGTGTCCACAGGAGGGCGATGGTGTTGATAGGTGACGGTACACTGAAAAAAAAATTGTGATACTGGAGCATACTCAAAACTGATTCTCAGAAATGGACTCCATTTAAATACATTCGTAGTTAAAATGAGTAAATAAAATTCATTTTGAGTAAATTTTACTAAAGAATAAACTTAAATTGATAAAGGGCATACTGGGTGCCAAACAGATACCAATTTCCTTGATTTTAGTTAATTTTTACTGGAATTTAGTACACTTTTTTCGAGTATAGGATAACCAAATCTATTGTTTCCCTTGAACATCGTCGTAATATGGGTGATGTATTCTTGTTCTTGTTCGATACTTTCATAGTGTTTGTCTTTCGGATATTCAAGATCTTAAACAGCCTGTGAGAACGTTCGGTAGAGATAAGCGAATCTCCCCCCTATTTGTTGTCAATTTGACAACCGACGGCACTACACATTACAGAGTGGTCTTCGTTCTTCGCCCGGATAGTGCATCCGTATGTATGTATTGGAATCGACTTCTGGCAGATATCCTCCCCGCTAATTATGATATTCAGAAATTGTAAGCAGAAGTCAACAAACACTTCTCCCTCTTACTTCGTGCCAATACCGTATCTTCCTCCCTCCCAACACAAAGCTCTGCATTTATAAAGGACATCCTCTGAGTTTTGGATCAGTGAAAACACTAGGTATTTTTCTTTATAAAGGGTGATTTTTTAAGAGCTTGATAACTTTTTTTTTTAAAAAAACGCATAAAATTTGCAAAATCTCATCGGTTCTTTATTTGAAACGTTAGATTGGTCCATGACATTTACTTTTTGAAGATAATTTCATTTAAATGTTGACCGCGGCTGCGTCTTAGGTGGTCCATCCGCTTAGTCCAATTTTGGCATTTCCACGTTTTTGAGTAACAGAGACCCAATTGGTGCGAACGGCGACGAATCGACAATTGGTGGTCATCATTAACACTGGCCGATACAGCTGCGATATTTTCTTCAGTTCGCACTCTACGTAAGCGTGTTGGTGGTTTAATGTCCAACAATGTAAATTTGGTGCGAAATTTAGTCACAATAGCCCGAATAGCCGCTTCAGTGGGTCGATTAAACTGACCATAAAATGGAAGCGCGCAATGAACTTTCTTAACAGAGCACGCATTTTGATAATAAAATTCAATAATTTGCAAGCGTTGTTCGTTTGTAAGACGATTCATGATGAAATGTCAAAGCATACTGAGCATCTTTCTCTTTGACACCATGTCTGAAATCCCACGTGATCTGTCAAATACTAATGCATGAAAATCCTAACCTCAAAAAAATCACTCTTTACCTCAGGATTTTGTTTTACAAATTTCTCTGGCACACCCTGTATTTCTTGTCCAGCGCTTCACACATTTCACATGTACACGAAGGCATATAACATAACACACCGGCCAGGAATTATTCCGGAAGGTCGGGTGTTAGGCTTGCTGCGATATGCCACAGAAAGAAACATTGATTAAACTCTTGTGCCGAACTGACACGCAAATACGATTCGCTGCGCATTATCGCTTGTGGTCGTCGACCACTAGCGAGTAGTTGCCACCGTTGCTGCCGTCCGTCGTCGTCTTCGTCGCATTCTCGTTCCGCCTCCTCTTCCTCCTCCTGCTGCTGCTTTTAAGTATGTGTACATACAAGAAATATTTAATTGCGTTTTCGCCATACCACATCACCATCACCGACTTTGTTAACAAGTTTTGCTGTCGTCTTTCGTTTCGCCTCCTTTTCGCTTTTTTTTCTTTTTACAAAAGCGTAATAAAGTTTATTTTTATCCAGACAGCGGTGCGCGCGACAAACATCGCAACAACGTGTTGTTTGACGGCGGCGAACGATTAAAAATCGCTACAACGACGAAGTATTGTACGAAATATGTAGAAAATCAAGCAGCAATTCCTGTTCTTGGGGGGGGGGGTTGGCTGTGCTATGCAACTTGTTGGTTGCGCGCCAGCGAATGATGCAACTCTGCGAGAGTGTTTGGTGTGGTGTGTTGTGAAGTGACATGAATTCCCCGTTAGAAGCGCGTGCTGGTGTGTTGTGACATTCGGTTTGAAGTTGATGTCAAATATGTTTGAAAGGATATGCATGTGTGTTTGATTGTGTTTGGGGGCCATGTTTAGACAAATGTTGCAAACACTGGTGTGCGTTGCAACGCACAAAACATCTCTTGCTGTAAATTAAATTGTGTTAAATGCTCTTTAATGAGTTTTGCCCCGGTGTTGTCATCAGAAAGAGTTTGTGTGTATGTGGGGTTAGGGTTGCCAAAGGGGAAGCTTAAACTTATGATGAGTGTTTCAAGGTTGCCAAATGTATTAAGTGGGGTGGGTATAACAATGGAATGGGGTTGTTTTCTCGCTGAAGTTTTTGATTAATTAATTTCATTTGGATTATTTAGGATCTAACGGGGTTTCCAACAAGAGGTGTTATTTTGAATTTTGAATTGGTCGCTGTCGCTTTTAAAGCATTTATTCTTTGACATGTGACAAGTAGAAACTATGCCATTACTAACAAGTAAAAACGGGGTTAAGATCGGCCGGACCGAACTTTATATACCCTCCACCATGGATTGCATTCCACAGAGGTTGTCGGTTTTCGTAGAAGTACAGTAATATTACAGGAAAATATAAATTTTTTAATATAGCCAAACCAAAACAAATACAAATATTGAAAACATAATTTTATAAATAAATATAATATTTAATTATTTCAAACCATTATTTATTGCAAATCAAAAAATAAATATTCTTATATTTATACAATTTTCAAAAAGCTTAAATACCATAAATATTGGTAGATAGTGGTTGCTACAGTTGGTTGTATTTCCATTCTATTTTAGTTCCAAAAATACAAATTTTGAAAATCCATTATCAGACGTACATAGTGAAAAATAACCGATCTTCGTTATTCAATCAATTTTTGCCGTAAAAGAAAAATTACGAATTTGGAAAAAAACTTTTTATTTTGCGTGTATATGCAGTCAGAGGAATGTATACACCGAATTCCATGATTTCAGCTGCGCCCATTTGGTTGGTACCATTTTTATCCCCTTGACGTTTCTACGCAATTACAATTTCATTATTCCAGGTGTAGCCGTTTTAGTTGGTACTATTTTTATCCCTCTGTACCATTGTATCCCTTGAAAAATCCGTTAATTTTCCGTGTCTACGCTGTCAGAGGAATGTATATTCCGAATTGCATGACTCTAGCTGTGGTCATTTGATTGGTACTATTTTTATCCCCTTTTTTCATTATAACCTCAAAAAGTACGAATTTCGAAAAATCTGTTTATTTTAAGTGTCTACGCAATCAGAGGCATGTATACACCGAATTTCATTATTCCAGGTGTCGCCGTTTGGTTGGTACCATTTTCATCCCTCCGTACCCATTGTATCCCTTGAAAGTACGAATTTGGAAAAAACCGTTTTATTTTTCATATCTACGTAGTCAAAGGAATGTATACTCCGAATTTCATGGCTCTAGCTGCGATCATTTGGTTGGTACTATTTTTATCCCCTTTGCTATTTTGACCCCAAAAAGTACGAACTTCGAAAAATCAGTTTATTTTCAGTGTCTACATAGTCAGAGGAATGTATACTCGGAATTTCATGACTCTAGCTGCGGTCATTTTATTGGTACTATTTTTATCCCCTTTTTCATTTTAACACCAAAAAGTACGAATTTTGAAAAATCCGTGTATTTTACTTGTCTATGCAATCAGAGGAATGTATACACCGAATTTCATTATTCTAGGTATTATTTTATTTATTCCCATTTTACCCCTTAAAAGTACAAATTGGGAAAAAATACTTTTATATTATGTATCTACTCAATTAGAGGAATGTACACACCGAATTTCGTGTTTCTAGCTGTTGTCGTTTAATATGTACCATTTTTATCCCTTTTTTGCCCCATTTCACCCCCTACAAATAAGAATCACTTTATGGTGCACGTTTTTGTGGAATGCGCATATCAAATATCAAACAAATATAAACAGACATATTCAACCAAACTGCTTAAATACGCTAAAATATTAGGGATTAATATGGGTATTTTTAGTTCTTGTGAGGGAAAATTTTTTCCCTTTGGACCGATCTATGACTATAAGACGCATTTATGGAAAATTTGAACGTTCTATCTCCTTTCGTTTAGATGCTAGCGTGCTTTCAACAGACGGACGGACGGACATGGCTAGATCGTCTTATATTTTTATGACGATCAAGAATATATATACTTTATAGGGTCTCAGGTCGATATTTCAAGGTGTTACAAACGTAATGACAAAGTTAGTATACCCCCATCCTGGAGGTGTGGAGGGTATAAAAATGGAACGATACACGCTTCAACAATCAATGCAATCAATTACTAAAATTCATGAATGAAAATGATCCGGAATTCCATCGAAAAATCATATTGACTGCTGAGACCCATTTCCACCTCGGTGGCTACGTCTACAAGCAAAATTGTCGCATCTGGGGCTCGGACAACCCAAGAGTTATTGTTGAGAAGCCTCTGCATCCTCATCGTGTGACTTTTTGGGGCGGTTTTTGGTCCGGCGGGGTCATTGGACTTTACTTTTTTGAAAATAAGGTTGGATCAACAGTTACGGTGAATGGATTGCGCTAGCGAGAGATAATTAATGATTTTTTATGATCGGAGTTGGATGGTATTCATCTGGACAACGTTTGCTTTCAACAAGACGGCGCTACGTGCCACACAAGCAACGAAACCATTGCTCTTTTACGGGAAAGGTTTCCGGACCGTGTTATCTCTCGAAGAGGTGATCACCGTAGGCCACCGAGATCTTGTGATTTAACACCTTGCGACTTCTTCCTTTGGGGCCACGTGAAAGATAGGGTCTACGCCAACAGCCCAGCGTCGATTCAATACCTCAAAGATAGAATTCGTGAGACTATCGAAGACATAGGGCAGCCACTTTGCGATTTGATTATGGGAAATTTCATGAAAAGGATATGGTGCTGTAAGCGTGGTCGTGGTGGCCATTTGGCTGATGTTGTTCTTCATTATTAACGGCATACCTTCCTCTTTATTTTGAAATAAATATCTGAAAAAATTACAATTTTCTTTGAATACCAAAATAACACCCTGTAAAATCCAAATGCAAAAATCCTTTTTATATTATCTTTTAACTTAAATAGGGCAAGTTTTATTTAAACTTATAGCTAGGGAAAATAAATAAATAAATAAATAATGAAAATTATGCTAGAAACCCAGTGAAACCAGTTCACTTCAACTCCCACTGCCTTGACAACCTTCTCAATCCTTTATTGCAGCAGCAAATGGCGATCGCCTCGCACACGTCTTCGATAGGAGTTTCTTCTCTCAGCTTGCAAGTTTTCATAGTTGGCCCTTTCCATGATGTTATTGTTTTCCAGGGAATTATCATCAACGTCAGCAGGCAATTCCACCTTTAAGTCATCATCAGCAGCAGCGGCTGCTTCCTCCCCTTCATTATTTGCCGTCTCTTCCGCCTCTTCGGTGGTTTCCTGTTGCTCTTCCGCCTGATTTTCATTTTCAATGAAAACACATTCGGCATTAACGGCAGCGCACTCCTCAAATGAATGGGCTTTGCCCAATTCATTGTGATCGTTGGTATACTTTTGGAAGAAACTGCGGCCCACAATGCGGAAAGCCATGGCTGTCAAAGGATTGGCTTTGGAACGGAATTCCATTTCGCAAATGAAGCGACGACGGCAGGCCTTCGAGTCCAAACCCAAGAACATAAACATGAAGTTGCCGATTCTATGAAAGGAAAGGAGGAGAATAAGTCAAACATAACCTCAAAGTAAAGAAGAAAACACTTACTGTTCTTCGCTAGCCATGGGCATTTGTCTGGCCTCAACTTTGTCTTGTTTCTCCTCCAGTTCGTCTTGTTTCTCCTCAACTTCGTGTTGTTTCTCCTCATCTTCGCCTTGTTTCTCCTCAACTTTCACTTCACGTTTCCTGCGGAATGTATGGGTTTCGGGTGAGGTTGTATCTGGTATACCCTCGGGGCCAACAAAAGAGCCCGAATATGCCGAATAGGGATCAAATGAAGCGCCGGGGCTGCTGGAACCCCAAGAAGAACTCGAATCGAAATGTGGATGTTCGGCATAATGTTCCGAATGATCCGAGGAGTAGGGAATATGGTCATGATGGGCAAATGATCTGTCACAAAGAGAGAGAGAGCGACCGAGTGTGAGAGGAGGGAATTTTAAATCAATATGCTCAGACTTACGGTGGTGGATGATCCAGTATGATTTCCTGGTGGCATTTTTGAGGCCACATATAACGGAAACCCAAATAGATGGCGCTGCCAATGAAGAAGGCCACAATAACGAATTTGATCTTGACTATATAAGCAATTGCCAAAGCATAGGGCCAAGCTTGATCTGTAATTAAAAGAGAAAAAAAAATATATCACAACTCATAATTATTGCATAACAGAGAGTATTTATAGAGTTTCCAAGCCGAAATCAAAAGTGTGAATTGTGGCGGCTTTCCTCCTCATGGTTCATTGGAGAATCGTGATTGCGAGATTTGCAACTTTCCATCATCATCTTTACATAAACTCGACTTTCGTTTAACTTTCACACTTTCAAACTATCCGAAGTTCATATGTTTTCCTCTTGGGCTTTGTGGTCGTCTGTATCTTCAATCGATGGGTGTTAATTGCCTCTGGGGTACATGACTTTGCTTTGGACAATCATTTATTATTTTTCATTATTATGCAATAATTCTGAAAAGGCACGATTACCGCATAGCTATATATGACATAAGTAGGTGTTAATTGTTATATCTGTCTAACGTCAACAATTGTCACATAAAATATAATGTCTTAGGCTATGTTAGTTTTCGGTAATAGAAAGAAAGCTATCGCTCTTCGTAATGCGAAGAATATTTGTGAGAAATAAGTTTTATCAGAGCAAAGTGTAAACCCTATTGACTTAGATCCGATATTTTGAAGAAGATCCCGGGTGATTGTAAGTTGTTCGACTGGAAAATATGCTTAAACGTTCCAACCATTCGACGAATCATTTTTGGAGAAGATTGTGCCACTCTCAATATTTTCTAGAGTTATTTAGGCGATATTATCTAAGCATCGACAAGTTATTTGATTTTTATTCGACGATTTTCACCACTTTTCTAAATTTTCGCTGGAGTATCACCAATTCGAAGGACCATATTCGTCAATGTTTTGTGCCATCATCGATGGACCATTTTTAGTAAAAATTCCCAGTCGAAGGACTATTTTTTGACTAAGATTGTTCCACTCAATAATTTCTAGAGTTATTCCTACGATATTCTCAAAGCATGATTTTATTCGACGATTTTCACTACCATCAGGTACAGTTTTTTGAATTTTCGGTGGAGTTTCACCAATTCGAAGGACCATTTTCGTCAATGTTTTTGTACCGTCATCGATGGTCCATTTTTAGTAAACACTCCCAGTCGGAGGACCATTTTTTGACTTAGACTGTGCCACTCTCAATCATTTCTAGAGTTATTCCTACGATATTCTCAAAGCATCAACAAGTTATTTGATATTATTCGACGATTTCCACTACCATCAGGCACAGTTTTTTTGAATTTTCGGCGGAGTTTCACCAATTTGAAGGACCATTTTCGTCAATGTTTTTGTGCCGTCATCGATGGACCATTTTTGGTAGAAATTCCCAGTCGGAGGACCATTTTTTGACTTAGATTGATATTCTCAAAGCATCAATTTTCAAAGCATGGTTTTATTCGTCGATTTTCACTACCATCAGGTACAGTTTTTTGAATTTTCGGTGGAGTTTCACCAATTCGAAGGACCATTTTCGTCAATGTTTTTGTGCCGTCATCGAAGGACCATTTTTAGTAAAAATTCCCAATCGGACGACCATTTTTTGACTTAGATTGTGCCACTCTCAATCATTTCTAGAGTTATTCCGACAATATTCTCAAAGCATCAGCAAGTTATTTGATTTATTATTCGACGATCTTCACTGCAATCAGGCACAGTTTTTATATTTTCCCTGGAGTTTCACCAACTCGAAGGACCATTTTCGTCAATGTTTTGTGCCATCCTCGAAGGACCATTTTTTGTAAAGATGGTCGCACTCTCAATAATTTCTAGAGTTATCCAGCCGACATCCTCAAAGCATCAATAAGTTCTTTAGCTTTTAATTTTCAGATTAGGATGACCATATTGACAATGTTTTTGCCATCCTAGAAAGACGATTTTAGGCGGAGATTTTTCCACTTATACTTTTCTTCCATTTTCCACTTTTTTCTTTAACTATTTCACTACAATCATAGGTTAGCCATTTCTAAGGTTCATATTTGCCAATGATAAGTACAGTTCCTATATTTGCCAGCCTCGAAGGACCATCTTCTAATTTCTAAAATTGCTCAGACCGTATTCTCATGGTATCAGCAATCTATTTAACTTTTATTTCACGGGTTTCGTGACTATTTGGTTCAGTTTTTTAAGGAGGTTGGTCATTTCGAAGGAACATATTTGCATATCTGACATCCTCGAAGGACCATTTTTAGCGAAGATTGTTCGACTCTTATCATTTGCTGATGTTATTCGGACCATATATGTATATAGCAAGCTCTTTTGCACAGTCTTGTACAGTTACTGTTTTTGCCAGCCTCGAAGGACCACATGTTTCACTACAAGATTAACCGTCTCAAAGGACCATATTTACCATATTCGAAGGACCATTTTTTGTTGGAGATTGTCCCACTCTCAATATTTTCTAATATTTGCAATACATTCGGAGGTTTGTCATCTCGAAGGACCATCTTTATCAATGATTATTTTCTAATTTCTAAAATTACTCAGACCATACACTCAAAGCATCAGCAAACTATGTAACTTGTATTCCACCGGTTTCACGACTACTCGTTTTTTTTTTAATTTTCATAGGAAGGACCATATTTGCCATCCTCGAAGGACCATTTTCTGTTGTTACTTAGACCATGTACTAATGGTATGTGCAAGCTCTTTAACTTCTTCGACAGATTTCAAGATTTCACTACAATTAGACCATCTCGAAGGACCATATATAGCAATGGATGGTATTGTCCCTTTGCCATCTTCGAGGGATCACTCTCAGTATTTTCAAATGTTTTTGCACTACATTCAAAGATTGGTCATCTCGAAGGACCATATTTTCTAATGATTGGTACAGTCCTTGCCTTTGCAATCCTCAAAACACATTTTTTGTCGAAGATTAGTCCACTTTCACTAATTTCTTAAATTACTCAGACCATATACCGGAAGCATCAAACAATTTTAATCGCCGGGTTTCATTATAATCTTGCTCTGATCGTTTTAAATTTTCAAAGGAGTTTGACCGTCTGAAGGACCAATTTGTCAATGGTGATGCGACCGTCTGCTTTCACATGTAGCTTCTGAGGGCGGTAAATCGAGTAACGAATCGATCGTAAGCCATAGCTCGATATGATTTTAATTTACTCATAAGAATCGTGTTGATCTTCAATCCAACGAATAGAGTAAATCGCGAAAATCCACTGCAACTACTTATGTTTATCTTGAATATCAATCTCATTTGAAAAGCTCCTTCAGTCAAGTTGTTTCTCCCACAATCTTCTCCTCACAAATCCCAGGGTTCTTAATATACTCCCATATTACGCTCCCTGTCCTTGCAATCCTCGAAGAGCCATTTTTGTCGACTAATCTTCGACTCTGATTAATTTTCAAAATTACCTACACCTTAACTGAAAGCATCAACAAGTTCTTTAACTTTTAATCGATGGGTTTCACTACAAAATTGTTCGGATTTTATCTAATGTTCGTATGAATTTGATCATCTGATGATGATCGAAGGACCATATTAGTCAATGGTGATGCGAGAGAGCATCAATGCTTTTGAGAGCATTTGCTTAATTTCAATTTATTCCTGAGTATCCCACTGTTTGCAAACCCAGAAATTGAGTAAATCGGAAAAAATCCAATGAAACTGCTCGTATTTACCTTGGATATCAATCTAAGCTGACATTGAAAAGCTTCCCCAGTCAAGTTGTTTTCTCAAAATCTTCTCCTCACAAAATCCCGGGGTTTTCAATGATGTATGGGACCATATTACGTCCCTGTCCCTGTGATCCTCGAAGGACCATTTTCGTCGACTAATCTTCGAATCTCATTAATTTCTAAAATTACTGAGACCATATAACGAATGTTCTTTAACTTTTATTCGATGGGTATATGAAATGTTATGATCATCTCGAAGGACCATATTAGTCAATGGTTGTGCGATCGCTTCCATTCCAGCTTCTGAGGACATTTGTTTAATTTTTATTTATTCATAAGAATCGTATTGTTTTCCTGCAACCCAAAAAGTGAGTAAATAGCGAAAAATCCAATGCTCATGTTTATCTTGGGTCAATCTAAGTTGACTTTGAAAAGCTTCTCTAGTCAATATCAATCTTCTCCACACAAAATCCCCGGCTTTTCAATGCTGCCTTTCGCGAAAGGCATCATGGATGATAACCCAAAAAACTTACACAAATGATGACGATGTCTTCTTCTGGTTCTTGCTTCTTCCTGCAAATCGGTGGAATCACTTTTCAGCAGATCTTTTGTTAAATCCTCAAGATCATTTCCAGTCTCCTGGTGTTGCTGCTGCTGCTGCTCTTCACAAAATACCAGCGTCAAATAGATGCACAACAGTGCCAACACTAACCACAATGTATTCTTATGCATTTTCACTTTTCACTGTTTTTTGGTAAACTCCTTGTAATCCTGTTTTTGTAGGCGTTTCCAGGTGATCCTTGTCTTTTTTTGGCACTTCTTGTCGCAACACCCAGCACAATGTAACTGATATTGGTCTGTAACTTGGTGGTAGGTTTTTATATGCACTATTTTTTCTTGGTTTTCCACAGCCGAAGGTGTATATTGTCGTATTTGCCTATGCTCTGCTTCAAGTTCAATGTGATAATTGGCTCAGTAAGCAGCGTGTCTGGCTCATCAACACATTTCCAATCCCACCCGAAGACCACCGTACGCACGCTTTTCTTTCACGTTCAGCTTGCAGCTTATAACGGGTTTTATGTAAATGCTTGAATTTGCACCGATTCTATTACGGTATCGATCATCTGGTATCTTTACTTTTCATTTCGTTCAATTTCTTTTATTGCAAAAGAAGTGTTAAATAAACTGAAGCGAAGCGAATGATGTATGAAGTAATTTCACTTTTTTTTATTGTGAAATCAAATGAAATGTGTGAAATCGAAAGCGTTAAATAAAATCATTTTCGGAACTGCAGATAATAAAAGATAAATGTCGAAAAATATTCACAGATACAAGATTCGACAGTATCTCGGAATATCAATGTCAAGCGAGACGTTAGAAAAACAACAGGCAAGTAGAATGCTGATGGAAACATTGAAGCGATTTCAGGATAACTGAAAGTGGTGCAACAACACTGGGCAATGCGCAGCAATGGTGATATTCCAATAGCATCCGTTGAGGAACAATTTCTCCCTGTTATACCCTCAGGGCCAACAAAAGATCCTGAATATGCCGAATAGGGATCAAATAAAGCGCCGGGACTACTGGCACCCACGAACACTAATAACTCGAATCGAAATGTGGATGTTCGGCATGATGTTCAGAATGATCCGATGAGTAGGGAATATGGTCATGTAGTAGCATCAATGATAATGTTCCTTCAGCAACTCTGCGAGCGCCGCGGTAATTCTTTGAATGAGTTGGTATCACTCAGTCAGATCCAGGAATAGTGATAGTGAGACTCCCTATATAGGAGTTTATCATGGGAGTGTCAAAACTAGTTTTCATCAACTTGGGCTTCAATAATTCAAAGTTCAATGAGATCTTCTGGGACTGCCGCACAAAAATTGAGATCTTCTCAGCCATTGGACAATTGAAGCTGTTTTACTAAGGTGCGATCTCGGAGATCTTTTCAGCAACACTGTGACTGATTCGATAATGATGAGACTATCTCATTAAAAATGAGTTCACAGATCATGTGTGGAAAACTAAGACTACGATTCAAATACTATTTTGATCAACTTTGGCAATTCAGAGGCTGTCTCTCTAATTGAGTTTCCAGTTAATTGAGATCTTCTCAGCATTTCAGTTTGCATCGACAATGGACCAACTCTTTTTTGGAAAATATTCTACATACCAAGGGCTAAATAATTGCCTATGGAAAACCCGATTCATGTATTCTAGTTTTCGGGATATCGGCTCTTCAATGTCACAACAATACATGGGCTAAAATGGCCTATTTTGTATAGTTTTTGGACTTTGACTGATTCGATGCATTAAAATAATTGGAACGGAAAATATTGTTAAAAAATATTACATAATTCCTTTTATTTTTTTATTTTTAGTGTTTTTATTAAAAAAAATATTTTTTAAATACGTTCCACAAGCTAAATTGGTTTGTGTCTTGGGTGTGGGACGTATTTAACTTATGAATTTATCTTCACACCCTTTGAAGAGTTTATGTACGAACAACGTCTACGTGCCAACGTACTTTCACTTCCCAAGTTCGAGCTTCTGATCATTTGTAAGATGTGTAAAGGATATATCCTTTTATATCCCTACTCTTGACATATATTTACTAACCTGGTTGTTAAAGCTAAGCTATTGGCTAAAATGTTTGCAAGGAATTCATCCTCGACGGAAACCGTCTACTAATCCCCGTGATCGAAAATGTATCTAGTTGCATGCCTCAGATATATTTTTGAACACATGGAGTTAAAAGGGTGCTTGTGAATTACAATGTAAATAAATCACCCGGATAGCATTTCTGCACTTGTCCAATGTAAGTAAGTACGTCGCAAGCCAAGTTCAACCATGCAATTTGCAGTCTTCCCAGCGCGGTGGAAAGTAGCGAACGTTCAACCGAAAAAGTCGAGGTTGGTTGCTTTACGTGGCCGTTCTCAAGTAGTACCTTATGGCACCGTTTTATTTGGAGCACACCACTCGGAAAGGTCTATTATATACACCCTGAAAGATTTAGATATTTGACTAGATCTTTAATATCAATTTCCGATATCTCGGAATTGCTTCCGCTGACGACTGCCTCTTATTCCTCTACGTTGTGGCAGGGATCGTTGAATTGAGGCTTCATTCGTCGCGCATGGATTCCAATAGGTCAATGACCCGTCAGTACTGCGATCACTGTTGCAGCGTTCCTTCTATTTTGGCTTGAAAGGTCTCTCGTACGTTTTTTGTTATATTAAGGCCAGGATTTTCTGAATATTTGACAAGCACCTAAGTCTTTCCTCTTGAAATTAACTCGAGGCTAATAAGTTTGCGAACTACGCTTGCGCTTTCCCCTGCGCTCTTCAAGCTTATGTTAATCATCATCTTGCGAGTCCTTTTTAATGATCGACAGTATGGCTTTCATAGGAATCGATCTGGGGGGGACCTAATGATGTTCCTTGTTAAACCTTGTCGAACAAGTCGATCCATCAACCAGTTTCAGCGGGAGTAAGGTCGCTACTCTGGATATATGTAAGACTTGCTTTTGGTCTCTCGATTTATATGGAGCTTCCACATATATCGACGAGCATTGGTTTGCCGAAGGAGTCATTCTACTCATTGGCAGACAGTAACCTTCGGCCATAGACCAAATATTAAATTATTCAAATTAATTTAATAAATGAAGTTTCTGACCATTTTCAGTGTCGAGTGAAAAGAGTACATTTTAATGCACGTAAGACTTAGAGCTCATTTTTGTCTCACAAGCGTTTCAATGATCAATGGTCAATTTCTATGAGCAATTGATCAATCGAACGGTCTTAATGCATGTATTCGATGATCCTGCTGATCTTCGCACCATCTTCTTTGAATCTACTTCAAGAAACTGAATATAAAATTCGATTTGTGGATGAAAAGGTTGTCTACGATTTACTATCCATTACCAAATAGGATCGAGTGAATAGAGTATATTTAAATGTGATTAAGACACTGTGCTCCTTGTTGTCTCACGCGATTTACTAATCCAATGATGTCGTTGATTTATATAAATATATATGATTATATATAATGAAGATAAAATGTGATGTCTGTCGGGAAATCTATTGATGTGTCGAAAGAAACATCCAAGATTGGCCACGATTACGTCTCTGAGGTAGTCCATTCGGATGGTCCAATTTTGGGCGACTCGTTCGTTCGGCTGGTATCTACCATTCACTGAAAATAACACACAAATTTAAGTCGCCCGGCTTCCCTTGTATTTGTTGAATTTTGTAATCCTCACGATTAAACACCCGATAGATATCCTCCTTAGAGCGTACCAGGTTACAAGTAAAAAAAAAAAAGTTCGCCGTACACCTTCGAATATGAAGTATTATTGAAAGGTAGTTTCAAAAAATTTTTTTTTATTTTTTTATGCCGAACGTAGGGGTCGCGCTTTTACATTTTTCTATATAACTTCTGCATTTATAAACGGATTTTAAAGTGTAATACATCGATGTTTTTGTCCGATTTTTTTGTCTTTGAAGTCATTGAGCTCAAACATGATTCATGATTTTATGCGAGCTTTAATTTTCGATTATTAGAGTGGTACATTAGGGTAGTAGCAACTGAGAAATGATGGGTAAGTACCAGAAGGGGGTGCTTGAGCTCAATGACTTCAAAGACAAAAAAATCGGCCTCGTCGAGACAAAAACATCGATGTATCACACTTTAAAATCCGTTTATAAATACAAGTTATATAGAAAAATGTAAAAGCGCGACCCCTACGTTCGGCATAAAAAAATAAAAATTTTTTTTTTGAAACTACCTTTCAATAATACTTCATATTCGAAGGTGTACGGCGAACTTTTTTTTTGAGGTACGCCCTAATCCTCCTATCCTCGAACAAAATTGGGAAATATTGATAACTTACTTACCAAAATTGTGAGTCTTTAACGCAAACTGTATGAAATGTACGTGGAAAATTTTCGTGATTTCAAATGAAGGTCATTTTCATCCCGGTGGCTATGTCAATAAGCATAATTGTCGCACATAGGGTTGAGAGAACCCACGCGTGACTACTGAGAAGCCAATGCATCCACAACGAGTCACTGTTTGGTGTGGATTTTGGGCTGGCGGCATCATTGGGCCATATACTGGGTTGATCGGATGAGGTCATATGAATGATATTGTGTTCCATTATTAAATGACAAAGTTCAACCTTTCCAATAAAACCATAAATTTGAAAAAAATTAGTACTTTAGAATCGGCCATAAAGATTCTAATTTTTAAAAAGTAATAATTTAAAAAAAAGGAAGGTCCTCTCATTAAGACTATATGTTCTTATATGTTCCAGCTATGGAAACTGTCATTTTCACATCCCTGTTTGTGAGTGGTGTTCGGTGTACCGGTATCTCTACAGCTTTTTTGTTGATATTATTCCACATCCGCAGCTGGCCCTTCGCTGCAGCCATGTTCACTTAGCTCATCTTAAAATTTGCGCGAACTAAAAGAATTTCGTGCGTTGATTATTCCATGCGTGTGGCCAACACACCACCATATTTCGATGTGAGTCCTAGTTAAATAAACGAAAGGCTACACTACTCTTCACCCCGCTCTCGGACAGTTGTGGTCACACGAAGCACGATGTTATTCATGATGTATGAATGGTCAGAGTTGCCTAACATTATCTGGCATCCAGACAACTCCACTCTACTCTGCCCATAACGAAGAAAATTGTGCCAGCTGTTCCTCGATTCTTGCTGAGCATTGGCAACCCTTAGTCGTGTGAGAACCTTAACAACAATCATCGGTATGCATAACCTCAACATAAGGAGGAGGAGCAGGAGGAGGAATATCATCGTTAATTGTGAACTGTTTTGTGTCATACATAACAACGATGAGCGGCGATGAACGTTGAACATGAACTCATGAAACTCACAACAATTCGACGAGCTCAAAGCGACAACAACCATATCACGAACTTTCAAAAGATTGAACATATCCCGGAATGTATGGTGGTTGAGTGAGTGTACGAACAAATGCACTGCTGAACGCGACGAGTTGGCCATTAGGCGAGCTGTTGCTGTGGATGATGCTGCAGCTCGATGAGGCAGCAGGCTGATGTAGATGATGTGATGTTGTTGGTTGGTTGGCTTAGCTGGCTGGCTGGTTGTATGGGTTTGGTTCGATTATCCTCCAAACTGAAGAGCAGAGGCTTAACGCAAACATCGTCATCCTCATCGTCGTGTCTTCGTCAGCACAATACGGCTGCTTGTTGCTGTTGCTGATGTTGTTGTCGGAGCAACAAATAAACCAACTCAACAGCAGCCAGCTTTAACTTTTAAGTTTGATTATGTTGTCGCCGAAAGAGCTGCTGTTGTTGCGACCATAGCTGTTGTTTGTTTTCAAATTAAAGAAGAACTAGATTGTGTTAGAGATACGCCACAACGTGTGCAAACACACACACACACTCGCTCACACGTAGCTTAAGGATCATTCGTGCTTGCATACAAATGAGGGCGAGAGGACTTGCGGGAGTTACTTTCTGTGATTAAAAACTATTTCTTTTGAATGAAGACAAATAGAACAAAATTATGCCAGGCATCCCTAAAGGGACATAAGCAGAAATTTCACAAAATTCCTGTTAGGCCGACGAGTACGAAATCGCAATCTTCAGATATTTTATATAATATATATTCTACCACCGTAGTTTGTCCCCACAATAGGAATTCGCAAACTTCAGATATTATTTATCATATATGTTCTACCACCATAGTTTGTCCCCTCGTTTGCGATTTCCTCCGCGCTCACCAAGGTTCTGGAGGGTATGGTTAATCACCTTCTTGTGAGACCTTTTTAGCGATCGGCAGTATGGTTCCCGTAGGAATCTATCTGTGGGGGGTATAATGACGTTAATGCACGACTTTTCGATTTCGATATGCCAGAACCTCTAATTTTGTGAGTTTTGGGAAACAATTCATGAGCCACAAACTGGTGGGTGAGTATAAGTGGGCGCTCATCGGGGTCAAATATGAGGAAAAAGGGGTACAAATAGATAAAAGCCACAAAAATGCCCCGGTGTCTTCCCTAGCTGGGTTAAATGTAAGACCGACTCCCATTAATTTTCCCTCCCATTATTTTTCCGTTTCCACTCCTTAAGGGGGTCCCATACAAAAGTTATTTGTTTATAAAATTGGTTCCCACCGCACTTATTGGCCCAAGTAGCCCCCATAGGGGAGTCTAATGTATGACCAACCCCCTATATTTTTTCAGTCCCAATTTTTTGCTCAGAACCGCCCTCTATCTGCAACATTTAAGGTGTTCCTCGTACATTTGTCTATTTTTTATATTTTTTTCTGAAAAAAGGCCCAAAACTGCCTCGTACTCGCCTCTAGCTGGGTTAATTGTAAGACCGACCTCCATTAATTTTACCCCACCAACATTTTTTCTGAACACACTTACCCCCTTTCCATACTCCTTAATGAGGTTGCCATACAAACACTAATTTTTATAAAATATGTTCCCACCGCTCTGAGCAGGCAGATAGTGGCGTCAAATGTATGATCAACCTACAATATTTTTCAGCCCCAATATTTTCTCAGAACATACTTACTTCCTATCTTCAACCCTTTAGGTGGTCCTCATACGATTTTTTTTATTTTTTATAGTTTTTGTTATGACATTAAAGCCCAACGAGACCAACATCCATTAATTTTCCCTCCCCCACATTTTTCCCGAACACACTTACCACCTATCCCCACTCCTTAAGGGGGCTCCCATACAAAAATTATTTCTTTTTTATAAAATTCATTCCCACTCCTCTTATTGACCCAAGGAGGCACTAATGCAGTCACGTGTATGAGCGACCTCCAATATTTTTTCAAACCCCATATTTTTTCTGAACATACTTACCGATTTTTTTATTATTTTTGTTATGGCAGTAAGGATCAAAACTGCCCAGAGTCGCCCCCTAGCTGTGTTTTTTGAATTTTGATTTACTCACTGAGGCAAAGTTGTAGCTCTTGTCATAAAAATTTTGAAAATATAAAATAAAAAAACCTTCATATTCAAAGTCAAAATCGCAAAAAAACTTTAAAAACATTGATTTTCTATGTATTACATACGAATTTCACCTAATTCGATAAAGTAATTTCTTTTTTCCCCTGTTCGGATCCATAGGTTCAAAATTCAAGAAAACCATCAACTACAAAAATGTACCTAAGATCTCAATAAACAACTTTCTAGAACATATGAACTTCGTAGGAATGATTCTTAACACCATTACGGTAGGAAAATATTTCTTGCAGGACTGTTTCTGTTAATGGTCAGTTTGACTGCAGTGCGTATGAGTGATATTATCCCCAATCAACAGCCAACGTATACGCCCACCTACACACAGCCTATAAGATTTGTTCGACGACTTTTGCGATTTTGACCTTGAAGATGACATTTTTTTTAATTTTATATGTTTTTGTTCCTTATGACAAGAGCTACAATTTTGCCTCAGAGAGTAAATAAAAATTCCAAACGGTTTGCAATATATGAGCCGGATAAAATTTGTACTTGTCTTTGAAATCGAAATATAAAAATTAGTCAGCTTTGGGCTAAATTCTAAAATATATCCGATTGCCCGACTTTCAATGTTAATATCTCAAAATAATCCCTGTCTTATTTCAATTTTTTACAGAACTAGCAAATGTTTACTTGAACAAAAGTTATTGGATTTTTGCCGATGGATATTGATTTTGAAAAATATGAGAAGCTGTCAAGTTTGGGCCAAATTCTAAAATATATCCGATTGCCCTATTTTCATTGTTAATATCTCAAAATAATCCTTGGATCCTTGTCTAATTTCAATTTTTTACAAAACTCGAAAATATTTACTAGAACAAACGTTATTGTTATTTTTGCCGATGTATATTGATTTTGATATTGATTTTCGAATAAAGTGAGATTGGCTTAATCAGAGTTGATCTTACATTAATTTGCAATGGTAGGCCTGTCAATAGCTATAGAACCACGGCTGATGTCAATTTTAGTCTATTTAGATTCCAAGCAATTGGATGTCACAAACTCTGACTACACCTCTCGTGTATAATTTGACTCTCGCTCCTGAAGCTCGTGAAGTTGGAACCGAAGGAAGGGCGGTCATCTACAGTCATGCTCTGACAACTCATAGACAGTCATTTAGAGGTTCCTCGGAGTCAAGTCTGCCGGTCTTTGAGATAATTGCGCTTTGAAAATATCTACGCATGTATGTAGATATGTACGCATGTATGTGTTATGCATAAATTCGCTTCTTGTTAGGAGAGGAACCACATGCTGCGTATGTTGTGCGTAGTTGCGTACATTTACACTTCCCTAACCCAACCCATCCATCCCATCCAATTCCATTTCTATCCACAACCCAATTCGTCCAATCCAACCATCCATCCATCCATGTGTAATGTAAGTATGTACGACGTTGATGATGATATACGTCGTACGAGTAGTATTTGAGTTCTCCGTAATATTGAGGTTTTTGGTGTTGTTGCTGCTGCTGGGGCTACATCCGAGCTTTGGCTTTTGCTGCCAGGCAAGCAGGCTGCCTGCCAGCCTTGTTGGCTGGCTGGTTGGCGTTTGGTTTGATGCTCTTGTAAAAGCGCATCCATCCGTCAGTCGCGTTTTTCATGCGCATCTGAAACACGGACGGTAACGACAACGACGACGACGACAAAGTTTCCATATTACCCGAGTGCTCGTGATTATTGTGTGTGTGTGTTGGTTGCTACATATTATTATTATTATTACATACAATTATTAAAGTATCGTTTCATTTCGTATCGTATCGCATCGTTCCTCAAACATTGTTCCAAATCGTTCCGAAGCAACAAAACAACAGCAGCAGCAGTAGCAGAAGCAACAACATACCATCCATCCATCCAGCCAGTCGACAGAAATTTCTATACTTTCTTTGGTCGCCGTTTCACGTTGCGTGAGTTTTTCTTCGAACATCGCAGCCGTCCTTCGTCGGCGTCGCGTTGTCGACACGTATGGGTGTGTGTGTGAGTTTGGTGAGATTGAGGGAGTGAGTGCGAGAGAGTGCATCATAGTTGGTTGGCTGGTTGGTTGTAGTTGTGTAGTAGTAGTTTTTTCGCGTTCCCCAAACAATTGTAAACAATTGCATTTTTGCAATTTTGCAGCTTTTTCTTGCACTTGTTCTTCTTCTTCATCATCATCTCCTTTGTGTTGCACTATTTCACTATTTCTAGCCTATCGCGTTGTGGCTTAGTTCCTGTGATTCTTTGTAATCGTGTGTATGTCTGATATATTTCGTTTTTTTTCTGTTGGTTTTTTTCTGCTGCTGGAATGCCATCCATAGCTTTTCAATTTCTAATTAAATGCAACAGAGTAAACATTCATATTCATAGATTTTATCATTATTTTTTGAACAGTTTTGTAATAGCTCTTAATTTGAATTTTCAGATAAATTTGTAGGAACAAGGAGTAGGAGTAGTTTCAGTTATGACTCAGAGACCTTTGGACTCACTGTGTTGGACTAAATTGCAGCGTTCACCCCCCCAGAAATGAAGATAAGATTGGTTGTTGACGATGATCTACAAAATATTTCGTCACTGGGTCGAGCCATCTGTGAGCTAAACACTCCTGAAAACACCTCTAAAAATCATGTTTTCCCGAATAATTTTCTTTATGTTTAATTTTTGCCCATTTTTTTCTGAAATAATAGACCCTTGGAAACAATTTAAATAACAATTTTTAGAATAATTCGTTGGTAGACTTATTGGGCGTTTATATTAATTTGTGTGGGTTTTCAAGATGACAGCTAAAAACTCATATTTGTTGGAAACATTGTGTAAGAGATGTAATGAAAAATAAATAGGAGGAATCAACACCTTTCGAATGATGCCTAAATGATGAATATCGGTCGAAAAATGACGTCACTGACTCCAATTTTGTGAAATAATTTAATAAAGTCAAAATTTTCAAACACTTTTTACAAAAATGAGGGCTGCGATGTCCATTTCTTTTCGATGTTCATCATTTAGGCATCATTCGAAAGGAAATGACTTCAGCTATTTATTTTTTGAATACAAACACCAAATACGATCATCAGTTGCTACTGAGAAAAAACACAAATAATTACTATAAAGGTCCAATAATTTCACCAATAAGTTACTCTAAGACAAGAATCAAAATTTATATTTAAAGTGCTTTGAAGGGTATATTATTTCAGAAAAAAATTGAGAAAAACTGTAGCAAAAACAAGTAAAAATGGCTTTAAGTTCGGCCGGGCCGAACTATATATACCCTCCACCATGGATTGCATTCCACAGAGGTTGTCGGTTTTCGTAGAAGTGCAGTCATATTGCATGACAAATACAAGATACAAATATTGAAAAATTAATTTTATAAATAAATATAATATTGTAATTATTTCAATCCACGCTTATAAGGTAATGCTACCAATACGTCAATTCAAAAAATAAATATTCTTATATTTATATTTGCAAAAATATTTTCAAAGCCAAAAATATTGGTAGATAGTGGGTGCTACCAACTGGTTGTAAAGGGTGATTTTTTAAGACTTGATAACTTTTTTTTTAAAAAAAACGCATAAAATTTGCAAAATCTCATCGGTTCTTTATTTGAAACGTTAGATTGGTCCATGACATTTACTTTTTGAAGATAATTTCATTTAAATGTTGACCGCGGCTGCGCCTCAAGTGGTCCATCCGCTTAGTCCAATTTTGGCATTTCCACGTTTTTGAGTAACAGAGGCCCAATTGCTGCGAACGGCGACGAATCGATAATTGATGGTCATCATTAACATTGGCCGATACAGCTGCGATATTTTCTTCAGTTCGTACTCTACGTAAGCGTCTTGGTGGTTTAATGTCCAACAATGTAAATTTGGTGCGAAATTTAGTCACAATAGCCCGAATAGCCGCTTCAGTGGGTCGATTAAACTGACCATAAAATGGAAGCGTGCGATGAACTTTCTTAACAGAGCACGCATTTTGATAATAAAATTCAATGATTTGCAAGCGTTGCTCGTTAGTAAGTCTATTCATGATGAAATGTCAAAGCATCTTTCTCTTTGACACCATGTCTGAAATCCCACGTGATCTGTCAAATACTAATGCATGAAAACCCTAACCTCAAAAAAATCACTCTTTATTTCCATTCTATTTTAATTCCAAAAGTACAAATTTTGAAAATCCATTATCTCACGTACATAGTGCAAAATAACCTCACTTCATGATTCAACCAATTTTTGCCGTAAAGGAAAAAGTACGAATTTGGAAAAAAAAACCTTTTTATTTTACTTGTCTATGCAGTCAGAGGAATGTATACACCGAATTCCATGATTCCAGCTGCGCCCATTTGGTTGGTACCATTTTTACCCCCATGACGTTTCTACGCAATTAGAATTTCATCATTCTAGCTGTAGTCGTTTAGTTGGTACTATTTTTATCCCTCTGTACCATAGCAACCCTTGAAAGTACTAATTTCAAAAAATTCGTCTATTTTCCGTGTCTACGCAGTCAGAGGAATGTATACTCCGAATTTCATGTCTCTAGCTGCCGTCATCTGATTGTTACTATTTTTATTCCATTTTTCCATTTTGACCCCAAAAAGTACGAATTTCGAAAAATCAGTTTATTTTCCGTGTCTACACACTCAGGGGAATGTATACTCCGAATTTCATGACTCTAGCTGCGGTCATTAGATTGGTACTATTTTTATCCCCTTTTTTCATTTTAACCCCAAAAAGTACGACTTTTGAAAATCCGTGTATTTTACTTATCTATGCAATCAGAGGAATTTCATTATTCTAGGTACAGCCGTTTAGTTGGTACTATTTTTATCCCTCTATTCCTATTTTACCCCTTAAAAGTACGTATTTGGAAAAAATACTTTTATATTATGTATCTACTCAATTAGAGGAAAGTACACACCGAATTTCGTGTTTCTAGCTGTTGTCGTTTAATATGTACCATTTTTATCCCTTTTTTGCCCCATTTCACCCACTACAAATAAGAATCACTTTATGGTGCACGTTTTTGCTATAAGAGGAATGCGAATACCAAATATCAAGCAAATATAAACAAACATATTCAAAAACATGTTTAAATACGCTAAAATATTAGGGATTATTATGGGTATTTTTAGTGCTTGTGAGGGAAATGTTTTTCCCTTTGGGCCGATTTCGCCCCATTTCAATCCCAACCGATCTACTATTATAAGACGCATTTATGGAAAATTTGAACGTTCTAGCTCCTTTCGTTTAGATGCTAGCGTGCTTTCAACAGACGGACGGACGGACATGGCTAGAACGTCTTAGAATTTTATGACGATCAAGAATATATATACTTTATAGGTCGATATTTCAAGGTGTCTGGAGGTGGAGGGTATACAAAGTTATAAACCATTTAAAGCGTATAGCTCATTCTGAGCCAACCTGTATAAATCGATGTAATCGTTTGAAACTGGCTAACTTGTTTAATTGTATCTATTTATATATGTAAAAGTTATGACTTATCGTAAGAGAATTTAAAAAAATCACGTTTTGTTTTTTTAACGTATTTTGTGGCACAATAAAAACTCATTTAAAACACCCGTCTGTCCGTCTGTTGAAAGCACGCTAGCATCTAAACTAAATGAGCTAGAACGTTCAAATTTTCCATAAATGCGTCTTATAGTCGTAGATCGGTTGGGATTGAAACGGGGCGAAATCGGACCAAAGGGAAACATTTTTCCCTCACAAGGACTAAAAATACCGATAATAATCCCTAATAGTTTAGCGTATTTAAGCATGTTTTTTGAATATGTTTGTTTATATTTGCTTGATATTTGGTATGCGCATTCCCCTTATAGCAAAAACGTGAAGGAATTGGACTAAAAAGGGATAAAAATGGTACATAGTAAACGATAACAGCTAGAAACACGAAATTCGTTGTGTACATTCCTCTAATTGAGTGGATACATAATATAAAAGTATTTTTTCCAAATTCGTACTTTTAAGGGTTAAAATAGGAATAGAGGGATAAAAATGGTACCCAACTACACGGCTGTACCTAGAATAATGAAATTCGGTGTATACATACCTCTGATTGCATAGACAAGTAAAATACACGGCTTTTTCAAAATTTGTACTTTTTGGGGTTAAAATGAAAAAAGGGGATAAAAGTAGTACCAACCAAATGACCGCAGCTAGAGTCATGAATTTCGGAGTATACATTCCTTTGACTACGTAGACATGAAAAATAATAGGTTTTGCCAAATTCGTACTTTCAAGGGATACAATGGGTATGGAGGGATAAAAATGGTACCAACAAAACGGCTACACCTAGAATAATGAAATTCGGTGTATACATTCTTCTGATTGCGTAGAACTTAAAATAAACAGATTTTTCGAAATTCGTACTTTTTGGGGTTAAAATGAAAAAAGGGAATAAAAATAGTACCAATCAGCTAGAGTCATGAAATTCGGCGTATTCATTCCTCTGACTGCGTAGACACGTAAAATAGACTTTCAAGGGATACAATGGTACAGAGGGATAAAAATAGTACCAACTAAACGACTTCACCTAGAATGATGAAATTATAATTGCGTAGAAACGTCAAGGGGGTAAAAATGGTACCAATCAAATGGGCGCAGCTGGAATCATGGAATTCGGTGTATATATTCCACTGACTGCATAAACACGCAAAATAAAAAGTTTTTTCTAAATTCGTTTTTCTAAAAATTGGTTGAATCATGAAGTTAGGTTATTTTGCACTATGTACGTCTGATAATGGATTTTCAAAATTTGTATTTTTGGAATTAAAATAGAATGGAAATACAACCAACTGTAGCACCCACTATATACCAATATTTGTGGTATTTAAGCTTTTTGAATATAAGAATATATAAAAATAAGAATATTTATTTTTTAAATTGACGTATTGGTAGCCTTGCTTTATAAGTGTGGTTTGAAATAATAAGTATTTTATATTTATTTATAAAATTATTTTTTCAATATTTGTATTTGTTTTGGTTTGGCTATATTAAAAAAAATATATTTTCCTGTAATATTACTGCACTTCTATGAAAACCGACAACCTCTGTGGAATGCAATCCATGGTGGAGGGTTTATAAAGTTCGGCCCGGCCGAACTTAACGCCGTTTTTACTTGTTTATTTATGCTATTATTTTTATATTTTTTATTATCATATTTTTTAAATACAGATTAGGGAAATTTTCAATTAGCTTTGAAAAATGATATCCTGTAAGTGATGTCCAATTTTAGCATATTTTCCATAACAGAGATTGAGACACCACTTTCATTTCAAAAAAAATATGGGCCAATTATCCTTTCGGAGGATACAGCGCACCAAACAGTACACTTAAGTGGGCGTGATTGTCGCTGATGAACTGTTCTTGGATTTTCCGTAGCCCAAATCCTGCAGTTTTGCTTGTTGACATACACATTTAATAGGAAATGGGCTTCATCGCTCATTACCAAATTGTAAATATTGTGAATTGTGACTGTTCGTTTGAAAAATCAAATTCAATTATTTTTCTACGTTATTCGAGCGTGTAATGATTCATAATTAATTCACCAAGTCTCCTTCACAAAATGCTGAAAAAAACAAAGTTATAAAGCGTACAAACCATATAGCTCCGCCACTCTGTATATACCCTCACTCTCAGAATCAAAATTCAGAGCATTTGTTTGGAATTTCTAAGATCACAGAGGTGGATTTTCGACATAAGATAGGATTTTACATAGTATAGGGACAATTGTGTGGGAGGAACTAAAAGGGACATGACAAAAGGAATAAATATTTTATATATTTAATGTAAATATAAGAACATTTTCAAATATCAAATTGCAACAGATTTTGACTATCCGTATGAAAGATATGTCAGTTTTATTTTATTTTAACCATAGCGTATGCCTATTTGTGTGGCAGGTACCAGAAGGGGTGTGCCAATATTTCAGGCGGGTCTAACGACTATAAAAACATGGTCAAATATAAAATTTTAGAGTATGGCGAAGATACGTATTGAAGTTATATGAGATTCGTATTGACGTTGTATGTGCTTTAACTATACATATATTTTGTACGGTCAAAAACTTTAACAAATATCAAAATATATCTGATTCCGAATAATAGTGCAGAAGTTATAATTGTTTTAATTAAACATAGAAATATAGACCATTTGTGTTACAGAAGGGGTGTATGTCAATTTCCGTCATCTTTGAACATAAATATATCCTCAAATTTTTCTAAATTTTCCGAGTTTAGAACGGCGAAATACATCATTATACACCATTTTTTGTATAAAGTTATTTGGTCACGAATATATAAAAACAAATCCAAAAACGATTCAACCAAAATTTTATAGACCTGAAAGGGTTTGGGCACAACCTTATGTACCTGTGGAAACTCATGGGAACAGATGTTGTGCAAATATGTATGACATTATGATAAGTGATTCAATTTCAAAATCATTATCACAGTTAATAATGATTCAATATTAATAAGAATTATTAAATCATCGGTATCGCGTCATCAAAATGCAAAAGTTCATATCCACCGCGAAGATGCAAATGTGCGTTCATCAATCCTCTGCACTGTGGGAAGATTAAAAGATAAAGTGAAATTGATGTCGATGGGCAAATGATAATGATGATCTAGTTTTTATACTCTCCACCTCCAGGATGGGGGTATACTAACTTTGTCATACCGTTTGTAACACCTTGAAATATCGACCTGAGACCCTATAAAGTATATATAACATTCTAAGACGATCTAGCCATGTCCGTCCGCCCGTCTGTTCGTATGTTGAAAGCACCTAAACAAAAGGAGCTAGGACGACCAAATTTTCCATAAATGTGTCTTGTAGTCGTAGATCGGTTGGGCTTGAAACTGGACGAAATCGGCCCAAAGGGAAAAAATCCCTCACAAGGACTAAAAGCCCATAATAACCCCTAATATTTTAGAGTATTTGAGCATATTTATACACTCCACGAGAGTATTATGTCTTTGTGCATTTGTTTGTAACACCCAAAAGGAAGCGAAATAGACCTTTGTTAAGTATACCGATCGACTTAGAATCACTTTCTGAGTCGATTTAGCACTGTCCGTCTGTCGGTCCGTCTGTCCATCTATTGTTGTAATCAAATTACAGGTCGCAATTATAGTCCGATCTTAACAAAAATTGGCACAAGTAAGTTTTGTGGATCAAGGACGAACGCTATTTAATTTGAGGCATATCGCTTCAGATTTAGATATAGCCCCCATACAAATGTCGTTCCCGATTTGACATTTTCCGTTCTAGAAACCACATATTGTACTTGATTTTCTTTAACTTTGGCACAACATCTTATAATCCAACTAGAAGCACCTATGCAAAAATTGGATAAGATCGGTTCAGATTTAGATATAGCGCATGTACAAATGTTGCTCCAAATGTTTAACCGGTTTTGGCCAACCTGTACGTATTATATTTCACCTATTTCGTTCCAGATTTCAATATACCCCCATAGAAACGTCCCTTCCGATTTTTTTTGTCAAACACATACATTTACAGGGTACAAAAACCCTTCCCGTTTTCACCGAATTAAATTGTATTCGGATTGAAAGTGGAGTGTATCATAGAGTCGGCCCCGCCCGACTTTAGTCTTTCCTTACTTGTTTTTCAATATGTCAGCTTGTACGTACTTGATATTGGATATGCGCATTCACCCTATAACAAAAACGTGCACCATAAAGTGATTTTTATTCGTAGGGGGTGAAATGGAGCAAAAAGGGATAAAAATGGTACATAACAAACGACCACAGCTAGAAACACGAAATTCGGTGTGTACGAATCTAATTGAGTAGATACATAATATAGAAGTATTTTTTCCAAATTGGTACTTTTAAGGGGTAAAATGGGAATAGAGGGATAAAAATGGTACCAACCTAAAGGCTGCACCTAGAGTAATCGGTGTATACATTCCTCTAATTGCGTAGACACGTAAAATAAATGGATTGTTCGAAATTAGTACTTTTTGGGGTTAAAATGGAAAAAGGGGATGAAAATAGTACCAACCCATTGACCGCAGCTAGAGTCATGAAAATCGTAGTATACATTACTCTGACTGCGTAGACACGAAAAATAAAAGGTTTTTTTTTTTTTTCAAAATTCGCGCTTTCAAGGGATACAGTTTGTACAGAGGGATAAAAATAGTACCAAGTTAACGACTACAGTTAGAATGATGAAATTCGGTGTGTACATCCCTATAATTGCGTAGATACGTAAAATAAAAAGATTTTTGCAAATTTGTACCTTTAAGGGGTAAAATGGGAATGGAGGGATAAAAATGGTACCAACCAAACGGCTGCACCTAGAATAATGAGTTTCGGTGTATACATTCCTCTAATTGCGTAGACACGTAAAATAAATGAATTTTTCGAAATTCGTACTTTTTGGGGTTAAAATGGAAAAAGGGAATGACCGCATCTAGAGTCATGAATTTCGGAATATACATACCTCTGACTGCGTAGACACGAAAAATAATTTTTTTTTTTACAAATTCGTACTTCCAAGGCATGTAATGGGTACAGAGGGATAAAAATAGTACCAACTAAACGACTTACTAGAATGATGAAATTCGTTGTGTACATGCCTCTTATTGCGTAGACACTTAAATAAAGTTGTTTTCGAAAGTCGTACTCTTAAGGGGGTAAATAGGAAAAAGGGGATAAAAATGGTACCAACCAATCATGGAATTCGTCTGACTGAACAGAAAGATTTTTCGAAATTTGTACTTTTTACTTTTACGGCAAAAATTAGTTGAATCATGAAGTTAGGTTCTTTTGCACTATGTACGTGAGATAATAGATTTCCAAAATTTATACTTTTGGAATTAAAATAGAGTGGAAATACACCCAACTGTAACACACACTATCTACCAATATTTATTATATAAAAGCTTTTTTTGAAAAACAAATATTTCTTGAATTGACTTGAACTATTATTTCGATATATAGTGTTAACGTATTGGTAACCTTGCGTGGTTTGAAATAATAAAAATATTATATTTATTTTTAAAATTATTTTTTTTAATATTTGTTTTGCTTTGGCTATATTAAAAATATATATTTTCCTGTAATATTACTACACTTCTACGAAAACCGACATCCTCTGTGGAATGCAATCCATGGTGGAGGGTAAATAAAGTTCGGCCCGGCCGAACTTAACGCCGTTTTTACTGGTTATTACTGGCCACAGTGCGTTCGGATTGGATTGTCCGTTTGACGCATACTTTATACCTGACATTCTCCGGAATTTTTCCAATTCATTGCCTGGCGTCACTTGAAAGTTATTGTTGATTATCTGAATAACTTTTCGTTTTGTTCTGTTGGGGTCTGTCTTTATTGTCGTTTGCATCAGTCATTCACTCACTCATTCATTCATTCCTTCAATTGTATTAAGGTCTCCTTATGATTCATCATCACTTGTGTTTTTTTCATGTATTTTTCTTTATTTTCGTTGTCGCTTGAAATGATTATGTTCTGAAAATAGTCTGTGTGATTAGCAACAACAAACAAACAAAACAAAAAAGAAGGTATTTATAAACTTGTTATTGATTCATCTTACAAAACATTGATGAAATCATCGCACATAGATTCATCATCATCCTCCTAATTTACACAAAGAATTTTAACGTGAGGATTTTTGTCACCGTCATACTTCCTGGTTTCATCGGGGGAGCCAAACAATTTTGGCTGAGGTGGGGGAAACAATGTAGAAAAAAAATTTTCCAACAGTCAGTGATAAAAAGGAAATCGCGAATAATGATTGGTTAAATATATTAATTAAAGGCAAGTTGTAGGGTGTGGAATGTTTGCAGCATATTTAGTGTATCCTTTCTGTTTCAAAATCTGAATAACTTTCAGGCAAAAAAATTAAAATTTAAAAAAATTACAGATAACATTCTTGTCTTCCCGGTTATCGAGATAGGTATGGCCACAAAAATATATGAATAACTTTCAGGAAAAAAAATGAAAATTAAAAAAAAATACAGATAACATTCTTGTCTTCCCAATTTTTGAGAATAGAGAAGGCCACTAAATATATATTTTATTTTTGAGATTTATCCCAAAACATTTCTTCTAAACCATCATTTCTTGTTTTATCATCCCTTTAACAGATATTTTTCTTTGAGCGTAAACACAAATCCATCATGAATAATGGAAAATATCTAGAAGTTTTTTTCGAACACGATGATTGAATAATTTATTAGTCACCTTGAAATGGAAATACACTCTTATTCGAAATTAATCAGAAAGCGACAAAGCCTATGAGAGTGTGTAGAGGAGACATTTGTTTATTTATCATGATAAATAATTGGAAATAAAGTGATTGAATAAAATTCCAACCAATTATCGAAATTATTTTCGACACACATAAATATATTCAAATTGTCATTTTGAGTAGGACGTAATAAGGACACTTTTCTAACTAAATAATCACAATAAAACCCTTAATCGATGGGTTGGGTTTTGATGGAGTTCCACGATATTTCTCACACACACATTAGGAAGGGGTTTAGAAAAAAGGTTGACATTTATTAAACAAAATGAAATTTGGTTTATTAGGTTTCACTGCTAAAAGTCTGGCCTTAAAAAATTAAAAATATATATTATCCAAATTTGTTTAATAATGTCGCCACTGTGTCAATTGCCATAGACTGGGTGTCAGCTTTCAAATAAACATTTGTGCTCCACCAAAAATGTTAATCGGACCGATGAACAGGGTCCGATTAGCTTTGAAAATAATTTATTTTTGTAATCGACACAAAATAGAGTTAAACTTAAGAGGCACTACTTGGTGTCGGTTGTTTATACTATGCCTTATGTTTTAGGAAGCCTGCCTATCCATCTGCCAACTTGCTTGGTTTTTTTTCAAAGCGTTTTTTGCTACCTTCCTTCTCCGCTCTGCTTTAAAGCTAGTTGGAAGTGCGGAGTATGGCACAATTGGTGGCAGAAAAGGCGTATGAGATGATTATGGATTTCTTCATTTGTTATTCATTTCCTTTTTGTATACGTTGCTGCACAGTGGTTGAAGGCAAAGAATTGATATTTTAGTATAAATCACTATTATTAAGGAAGAAGAAGGGTTAAGGGAAGAAGTTATGTTCAACAGAAATTTTATTTTCTATTTCCGCATAAAAAACTTCTGTAACGTAATAATAATTAACAAGTAAAAATGGCGTTAATTTAGGCCGGGCCGAACTTTATATACCCTCCACCATGGATTGCATTCCACAGAGGCTGTAGATTTTCATAAAAGCTCAGTAATATTACAGGAAAATATATATTTTCTTAATATAACCCAACCAACACAAATACAAATATTGGAAAATAATTTTATAAATAAATATAATATTTTTATTATTTCAAACCACGCTTATAAAGCAAGGCTACCAATTCGTTTACACTATATATATATATATCGAAATAATACTTCAAGACAATTTAAAAAATAAATATTCTTATATTTATATTTTCAAAAAAGCTTAAATACCATAAATATTGGTAGTTAGTGGTGCTACAGTTGGTTGTATTTCCATTCTATTTTAATTCCAAAAGTACAAATTTTACAAATCTATTATCTCACGTACATAGTGCAAAATAACCTAACTACATGATTCAAACAATTTCTGCCGAAAAAGTGGAGTCAGAGGAATGTATACACCGAATTCCATAATTCTAGCTGCGGCAATTTGGTTGGTACCATTTTTATCCCTTTTTCCATATTTTACCCCTTAAGAGTACGATATTCTTAAATATCTTTATTTTACGTGTCTACTCAATTATTGGGATGTACCGAATTTCATCATTCTAGCTGTAGTCGTTTAGTTGGTACTATTTTTATCCCTTTTTCCCCATTGTATCCCTTGAAAATACGAATTTGGAAACAAAATTTGTTTGTTGTGTCTATGCAGTCAGCGGCGGCATGTATACTCAGAATTTCTTGACTCTAGCTGCGGTCATTTGGTTAGTACTATTTTTATCCCCTTTTTCAATTTTAACCCCAAAAAAAGCCGTTTATTTTACGTGTCTACGCAATCAGAGGAATGTATACATCGAATTGCATTATTCTAAGTGTAGCCGTTTGGTTGGTACCATTTTTATCCCTCCATTACCTTTTTTGCCTCTTAAGAGTACGAATTTGGAAAAAATACTTTTACATTATGTGTCTACTCAATTAGAGGAATGTACACACCGATTTTCGTGTTTCTAGCGTTCGTTTGATATGTACCATTTTTATCCCTTTTTGCCCCCATTTCACCCCCTACGAATAAAAATCACTTTATGGTGCACGTTTTTGTTATAGGGGGAATGGGCATACCCAATATCAAGTAAGTACAAGCAGACATATTGAAAAAAATGGTTAAAACCTCTAAAATATAGGGTCCGTCATCTAACTTTTTTTTAACTATTCAACCGTTGGACTATTATTTGTGGGGTGCCATTTGATTGAAGTTATTTGCCATTATGAACCGGAAGGATGTACAGGGTGCGGCTAAAGTAACTATATGATTTGTTTTTTAAATAACTATTGCATGGAACGAAAAAAACCAAAAAAAAAATGTATGATAAAAAGAAAGTTTATTTTATGTTATTTTTTACATTAATTATGAAAAATAATATCAGTTAAATGAGAACCGTTTTCTCTAACGCAAAAATGTGCTCTTTTTTTGGCATTTTCCATAACTTTGTTGAGTGTTTCTTGTGGTATACGATCAATTTCTTCTTGAATGTTGTCCTTTAGTTGTAAAGATTTCTGATGAAGATTTTTGGGATTTTGGGATCCCCAAAATCTGTTGTTTTGTTTATTTACGAAACCGTTCAAGTGAAGATGCGCTTCGTCGGTCATCATTAAATTTGACAAAAAATTTTCATTTTGATAAACGAGATTTAAAAGTGCTCTATCAAATTCCAAGCGCAATTGTATAGCGTTCCATTTTTAAATATTCTCCCAAGTTTAATTTCTGAAATAGGAAAAAAGAAAAAGTTAAATACTCGCAAGCAAAGAAGTTACAATTGTTTTACATCATATAGTAACTTTAGCCGCACCCTGTACTTTCAAATAAAAAAAGAAATTTGAGAAAATATTCAGTAGTTTTTTATAGCATTTTCAAGAAAAAAAAGTTATTTGGCGGACCCTATATTAGGGGTTATTATGGTTATGTTTAGTCCTAGCGAGGGAACAAAGTTTCCCTTTGGACCGATTTCGGCCAGTATTAATACCAACCGATCTACGACTATAAGACGCATTTATGGAAAGTTTCTACAGAGGGACAGACGGACGGACATGGCTAGATCGTCTTAGAATTTTATGACGATTAAGAATATATATACTTTATAGAGTCTCAGGTCGATATTTCAAAGGTGTTGCAAACGGAATGACAAAGTTAGTGTACCTCCATCCTGTGATGGAGGGTATGAAAATGAGATTACCTAAAATAAATGCAAAATCACCAACATGAAAAATGGACCAAAAAATTGGGTAATTTTTCATATATAAAAATCGTCCAAAAATTTGACTAATCTTTAATATGAAAAATCGCCCAATTGCCAGGGTAATATTCTCAATTGTCAATATTTCGTATTTGGTTTTTTGGTGATTTTTCATTATAAAAAAAACTGTGACAAACTATGAAATATTGACCAAAATTTTTGAAAAAAAAAACGAACCAATTTTTTGGTCGATTTTTCATATGAAATATCGCCTACTTTTGTCAGGGGGTTTTAGGTCAATTTGAAAAATCCGCTATGATTGCTAATAACTTTGCAAAATGTGGTTTAGGAAAAATCTATAAAATATACATGCAAAATGATTTTGAGCCAGAATAATATCCCAGTTCCAATCAAATATTGATTAAAGACCAAAATAAAAAAACGCGTCTATAATTTTTTCCATAGATCTCTTTCTTCGTAATAAAATAATTTTTCTCCATTTATGGGGACTATTCCTAAACATTGACATTGGCTATTCACAGCATTTGTAGCCATCATAATCACCGTTATTTGAATATATACTTCCAGTGCTACCGAAGGTGTTTTTTGGGCCGAAGCCGTATGTTTTGCAAAGCATGCTAAAATTGATAAGGTCCTGAAAATATATACCACGAGCCGATTATACAGGGTTTTCCAACAAGAGGTGTTATTTTGGTATTCAAAGAAAAATTCAATTTTTTGAGATAAATGATCGGATGTTTATTTCACAATAAAGAGGAAGGTATGCCGTTAACAATGAAAAACAACATCAGCCAAATGGCCACCACGACACAGGACCACGCTTATAGGACCATATCCTTTTCATGAAATTTTCCATAACCAAATCGCAAAGTGGCTGCCCTATGTCCTCGATAGCCTCACGAATTCCATCTTTGAGGTCTTAAATCGATGCTGGGCTGTTAGCGTAGACCTTATCTTTCACGTGGCCCCAAAGGAAGAAATCGCAAGGTGTTAAATCGCAAGATCTCGGTGGCCAATTGTGATCACCGGAAAGATCCCGTAAAAGAGCAATGGTTTCGTTGCTTGTGTGACACGTAGCGCCGTTTTGTTGAAAGTAAACGTTGTCCAGATCATATCATCTCTCGATAGCGCAACCCATTCACCGTAACTGTTGATCATCCAACCTCATTTTCGAAAAAGTAAGGTCCAATGATTCCGCCGGACCATAAACCGCACCAAACAGTCACACGATGAGGATGGAGAGGCTTCTCAACAATAACTCTTGGGTTTTTCGAGCCCCAGATGCGACAATTTTGCTTGTTGACGTAGCCACCGAGGTGAATATGGACCTCATCAGTCAAGATGATTTTTCGATGGAATTCCGGATCATTTTCATTCATGAATTTTAATAATTTCAATGCGTTGTTGAAGCGTGTATCGTTCCATTTTTTGTAATGGCGTAGTTTCTACTTGTCAAATGTCAAATATCAAAGAATAAAAGCTTCAAAAGTGACAAGCCACCGAAATACCGGGTGATTCAAAATAACACCTCTTGTTGGAAAACCCTGTGCTTTCAGATATTTTTATCTTTCGAATACGAGGACATTTCAATAAGAAGTCGACCTCAAAGAGATGTATCCATGGGCAACCGAATGTAAATAACTTCTGCGAAATAGTACATGTGTAACAAACGAACAGTTTATATTTTTTCTGAAATAAAAATTAGTAGCTGTGAAAATTATTACTTTTCATGAAAACTTGAATGAAAACATGGAAAAACTTGATCATTGATATGGCTAAACTTATGTCAAAAACTTGGTTTATCGGTTTGAAATTTTAACATGATCTCAATTCTTGAATTGTTATCCTTCTTTCGTTGAATTGATATCCTTATTTCTGTTCCAATTCAAATAAGTGAAAACTATTCAAGGGCTATGTTCATATTGCCATCTTAGGCCTCCATTGGAATAGAACATTCCACGTGAATAAGTTCCCCTTTTATTCGCGATAAGGGTGATTATAAAACCTTTGTGTCTGTCTGGAAGGAACTATAGACTATAGAATTTTTAAAAATTAGCTCTGTGGGCGTGGCAATAGTGTTTTCGAGAGCTGACCTAGAGAAACATCAATTAGATGCCGAAATTTGGAATTTCGTTTTGTGGTCGGAGTGTGCGTGGCAATAGGGTTTTTTTTTGAGGCAGAAGACTGAAAATTGGAACGTATATATCACTGATCATGACAAAGATGAATTTGATGGCGTATTTTGGATTATCGTTTTGTGGGCGGAGTGGGCGTGACAAAAGTGTTTTTAGAGCTAGGAGACTGAAAATTGGTACATATATATTGCTGACCACGATAATGATAAATATGGATTATCGAAATTTGGATTATCGCTTTGTGGGCCGAGTAGGCGTTGGAAAAGTGTTTTTGAGTGCTAGAAGGCTGAAAATTTGTATATATGTATATTAGAGCGTACCAGGTTACAAGTAAAAAAAAAAAGTTCGCCGTACACCTTCGAATATGAAGTATTATTGAAAGGTAGTTTCAAAAAAATTTTTTTTATTTTTTTATGCCGAACGTAGGGGTCGCGCTTTTACATTTTTCTATATAACTTCTGCATTTATAAACGGATTTTAAAGTGTGATACATCGATGTTTTTGTCCGATTTTTTTGTCTTTGAAGTCATTGAGCTCAAACATGATTCATGATTTTATGCGAGCTTTAATTTTCGATTATTAGAGTGGTACATTAGGGTAGTAGCAACTGAGAAATGATGGGTAAGTACCAGAAGGGGGTGCTTGAGCTCGGCCTCGTCGAGACAAAAACATCGATGTATCACACTTTAAAATCCGTTTATAAATACAAGTTATATAGAAAAATGTAAAAGCGCGACCCCTACGTTCGGCATAAAAAAATAAAAATTTTTTTTTTGAAACTACCTTTCAATAATACTTCATATTCATATATGAAAACGAGTGCTAGAAGGCTGAAAATTGGTATATATGTATATATTAGTGAAAACGAGAAAGATAAATATGATGCCGAAATTTGGATTTGAGCTAGAAGGCTGAAAATTGACGGAAGGCCGATTAGTGGCCTTCGTCCAAAAGCCGATTAATCGGTGGAACTTCCCATAAAGCATTTTTTGTTTTAATATTATGACTCTTTATAGCGTAATACAAACAACATATTTTTTTTTAATCTCGGACACATTTTTTTTATTTTTTGTTGTATAGTGTTGTTGGGATACAATAGTGAGTTGACTTCCGGTTGATTTTATGATCACTGACAGAACGTTAGGCACAAATGCTAATCATTTTTCTTTAATTCCTGCTAAAGTCATATCAAACTGAGCATAATTGATTTCAAATTTTTAAATTAAACTCCTAAAACCCCGATGTTTCAATTTGAAGGGCTTTGGTAACAGAACTCTGCGCAGGGTTGGGTGTCCTTAACATTATTCCGTTTCGAACCACTGTACGTTCGTTGCTATTCACAATGGAATTTTTTCGGGGGTTCTGTTATATTTTTTCTTCTGCTTCTTCTTCCCATCATCTTCTGTTCCGTTGTTTGTTGGTTCTCATATTTATATCCGCTTATATACATTTTTGACTATTTATATACATTCATCGACAACAATACACGTTCGCTTATATAACATCATATACACCCTGTACATACATACATACATACATACATATGTACATAAATATTTTACGCTGCTTATTTACTCGGTGGGTATGTATGTATGTCTCTTCATAAAACTCATGTTGTTGTTGCTGATGTGTAGAGTACAATGACAATTACAATAGCAAAAGCAACAACAACAACAACAGCAGTAGCAGCAAAAGCAATATCTGAACAATGTTTGCACGACTTTTTCCCCATTGTTGGTGTGCTCTGGTTGTTGCTGTTGTTGTATCCTCCATTCTTGTTGTTTTCTACAAAAGTTCATTTCAAAACAAATTTTATAATAGCTGTAGTCGTACTACACAACACTACACTACACTGCACTACAAACAACACTACACCCAATCTACTATTAGCCGGAGCTACAAGAAGGGAGCGAAGGAGGAAGAAGACAAAAAAAAAAACAAAAAAACGAAAAACTGAAGTTGCGATAAAACTTGATCAAAGTAAACACAGCAACGCAATAGCAACGTTTCAACGGTCACTACTACGAACCGAACTGAAATAGGCCGACCGAACGAACAAGAAAATTTCAAATTCGAACTATTCTTCAACTGTCAGTACGAAGTCAGATCAATCTTAGACCTCAGAGCAACAACGCACCCAACCTAAAGATATGATTTCATACCCTCACTAGTCATAGCATTTGTAGTTGGTTATGTGTGTAATGTAATGATGTTCATAACTGTCAAGTTGACATTTGAGTTGTTGAAATGTCATCACTGACATTTGACACATTGTGATCGTCAAGCATTTAGCTTAAATGGGATTGTTACAAACAGAAGTGATCCGAAGAGGTAGCATGACTTTTTGATAGTAAATAGCTGGCATTCTCTTAGCGTTGATTTGAATCACAGTTTGCCTACAGTTTCTATAGGGTGTGGCATTGAAAATTTCAAATTATAAAAAAGTACTGATTATTTTTTAAAATTTCTGGTTTTATTGGAAACGTTGAACTTTGTCATTTGATGATGGAACGGCAATATCATTTATATTGATATATGACGACTGGCTCGTCAGTATCTCATCCGATCAACCCAATTTTTCAGTACATGGTCCAATGATGCCGCCAGCCCAGAATCCACAGCAAACAGTGACTCGTTGTTGATGCATTGACTCCTCAACAGTCACGTGTGGGTTCAATGAACCCCATATGCGGCAATTTTGCTTATTGGCATAGCCATCGAGATGAAAATGAGCTTCACCTGAAAACACGAAAATTGTCCACGTAAATTTCTTACAGTTTGCGTTAAAGACTCACTACAAAATACCCATATTTACGCGGGGTTATCAAAATACATTACTTTTTTGTATCATATGGCAGGTTTTTTTACTCAAAATCTTGAACGTCAGTATCATCCAGATTGTGTCGGTTTATATGTCTGAATAACGTTGAGAAAAATTCGCCACGGCATGCAAGTTTGGGCAGAATGTTCTGTAGACTAACTTGCTAGGGGGACAACATCCACGGTTCCCACTGGGCATACCGGCGAGAATGTGGTGGCTGAGGCCACGAATGTGCGACTCAATTCAGGATCATCGATTCGCTATCGACTCACTATGTTTATGGGAACGAATGAGTTGTCGTGGATTGGATGCATTTATTCGTGAGATACCGGCCTAAATGTTGGAAAGAGTATGCCAAAATTGGACTAAGCGGATGGACCATTTGAGGCGCAGTCAAGATCAACATTTGCATGGAATAATCTTCAAACATTAAATTATATGGACCGTACTATCGATTCAAATAAAGATTTCATGCATTTTTCTGAATTTTATGTGTTTTTTTAAACGTTCTTATAGCTTTTAAAAAATCACCTTATATAGTATATCTTCTAATACCAATCATCATCATAACCATCTCCATCTATTATGAAAAATCCAACAAATTATCCAATTTCCAAACCTCCTATCAAAGGCAAATCACAAGCAGCTAATGCATACAATACCCGAAGCAATAACCATACATTATTTAATGATTCCCAGAATGTTGTTAACCAAACTCAGGAGATTGACAATAATGAGAATAATTCAAGAGCTCCGATAATTGCTGATAGAACTTCCGTCCAAAATAATAACCAATCAATTTAACAAAATAATGCGGTAGGTGTAGATTATATTCAAATCAAGTGAGTGATTGAAGAGGAAACCAGACCAAAGCCGAACTCAATTCCAATTCTCACAATCGGTTTTAATCAATTCAATCCAATGTAGAACCAAACTAAAGGGTGATTTTTAAAAGCTATAGGAAAGTTTTTCAAAAAAAAAAACACATGAAATTAAAAAAAAATGCATGAAATCTTTATTTGAATCGATAGTACGGTCCATATAATTTAATGTTTAAAGATTATTTCATGCAAATGTTGACTTTGCCTCAAATGCTCCATCCGCTTAGTCCAATTTTGGTACTTCCACGTTTTTGAGTAACAGAGGCTCAATTGCTTCGAACTGCGACGAATCGATAATTTATGGTCATCATTAACACTGGCCGATACAGCTGCGATATTTTCTTCAGTTCGCACTCTACGTAAGCGTGTTGGTGGTTTAATGTCCAACAATGTAAATTTGGTGCGAAATTTAGTCCCAATAGCCCGAATAGCCGCTTCAGTGGGTCGATTAAACTGACCATAAAATGGAAGAAGCGCGCGATAAACTTTCTTAACAGAGCACGCATTTTGATAATAAAATTCAATAATTTGCAAGCGTTGTTCGTTTGTAAGACAATTCATGGTTAAATTATAGACCAAACTAAAGATGTAACTATATAACTTTTATCCAATTTTGGTGGACGCTTCCGATAGTTTCTTTAACGTGGTCTGAATATCCGAATAGATCATTTTGTTGGCTTTAAAAAAAAAATGGAATCGTTGAAACATGTGCGACAACTTATCAAAAAGTCTGCCTGGAGAGTTGCAGCGGGAATTTCTTCGAATGCATTACTTTAAATCATCCAATTTTTTGTGTAACTTCCTGTTTGCAATAACCCCACAAGAAGAAATCAGATGCAGTAAGGTGGAGATACCTTGGAGCCCAACAAAATGTGTGGCTTATTGGGGGGAATTTCGGTGCAATTCTGTCATAACAGGATTGGCTACGTGACAAGTCAAACTATGATTCTATTTCGGAGCATTTCTGTAAATAAACTCTTTCAACATCTTTAAGCTACGGTCTCCATTGACCGTAGGTTAGGCTAGGTTTAAAGGACCAGAAAGCTTACGCAATCCGTGCACTCGGAGACCCTATTGGATCCATTGTGCATATCCTTGTATCTGAAATGTATATGAATGTAAAGGTGAATTAAATGGGATGGATGGGCAGGAGGTGAGGTATAGGGAAAAAGAGGGAAAATGGGTTGTGGTGGAAAGGGGAGTGCCGGGTGAGTGGAAGTAGTTAGGAAATCGAGTTTAGTGTGACTGTGTAGTTGTCAGGTAATACTCTTTCTTCCTTGTAAATGTTGTGGCCTATGAGTAATACGATGATACCTCTGGGTAACTTGACATTAGCATACCTTATGGTTCTCATTCTTACTGATAGGTGCCGTATTCAAGTGATTCAGAAATCAGAAACTACCCATAATCCAGTCCAGTCCCTTCGAGAATCTCAGCAGGTCATGGATGGTGCGGGTTGCGATTTCATCAATATTCCTAATTATATAATCTCCTAGGTGTTTCCATTGACCGTAACAGTACGCCGTTTTATTCGAAAAAGTAAGGTCATCTTGATGAAACTGCACACCGCACTGTGGTCTCACTGTCTCATGCATTATCTGTAGATTAGATACATCACTCTACATTCGACAAATTTGGTTGTTAACATTGCCGTTTAGATCAAAATTGCCCTTGTTAGACATAAAAATGCAGTTTAACATGTTTTCGTCCTCAACCAACATTTGAATGATCTTCTTACAAAATTCCTATCGAATCGGTCAGTCTCCAGCATTCAATTTGTTTGCTATTTGGATTTTATAAGGAAATAAATCCAAATTATTGTTTCATAATCATCTTTAAATATAAAGACACAGTAAAAAAGATATAATGTATATTTTGGTAGCAGCCTTCTTCAGCCACTCTGTGTCCGAATGTGCTTAAGTAAATATTTTTCAGGGTGTAAAGGTTTCTGTTCTTAGATATATCTATAGTTTGCTTTGCTAAAGAAATCCTTACAGCGTAGAGGGGTTTCCAGTAGGCTTAGGAATTTATCTTACCTGTGATTTAACCAAATCATCTTTCGCAGAGAGAAAAATTATTTCGTGCAGCCATTTGCCACATAACCTCATTACCTAACGTGATTTTCAGTTCACATCTTGGAACAAACTGCATTCAAATTAAATCAATATATCAATTCATTGATTTCCTCGCAACAAAATTGTAACAACGTAAAATAATTGTAAAACTTGAAACAATAAACCTAATTTAAAACTGTTTACATTACAAATACAACCAATCAATTACAAAGAAAAATATTGAAAACAATTTTGGCAATGCAACATTGGCCACCAACATATTGCCTAACACCGACAACGACAATAGCAACTTTTCAACCACCACTTCCCTTGAACCACGGCGAGAACTTTTTCATATCGACAAATACGCCGGAGTGTAATGAGAGTGTTCTACCGCCAACAGCAGATACGACGAGCATCAATAATGGCAGTGACATTTACTATGTCTACTACAAGGATATCCATGTAAGTAGTTTTTTTTGGCTTGAATAATATATGCAACTCCATGTGAGGTGCTTGGAAAATGGCAATTTGTTTTTAGTGTTGCTTAGTGCGAGTGATATTCGAAAAGTGCGTTATAATTCTCATTCGTGTGGGAGAAATTTTCGTTTTAAGAGGCAACTCAATGTGAGATGCTTAGGAGATGACAAGGTATTCTTTGTTATTTGATGTAATTGTTTGAGATTGATATTTGAAAAATGAGTTGTAGTTCTCATTCGTTTGGGATAATTTCAGACTTAAATTTCTTCTGATGAAGGCCATTATGACCCAGAAAACATGATACCTCAGATATCTCATCATATCAAGGAGGGACATAAACACCACCAGATACTCATAGTTTGGCTTTCAATATCATCTCTGACCTTAGCAAACGTGCCAGAGTGTTTAATGAAGCGCTCAGAATGTGTGTGCGTGTGTCTAACTAACATCGGAATGACGACCCCGGTGTAATGTGACTGACTGAAAGGGTGCCATGTTCTATTTATCTCCATCTCTGTCTTGTTCTCTGTAGATTACATTTCATCTCTGTTGCCGTGGTAATTTTCCATTCCACATTAAAGTGTGGAAACAAAGCCACTTTATGTGGGTTCATGTATTTTCAACACTTTAGATGAGAACAAACAATATTCGGTTGTTCTTTTTTCTATCTTTTTTTTTGGGTTATCCGTCCGTCCGTCCGTCAGTCCGTCTATCGTCTTATGGAAAATAATCACATTAAGGGAGTCTTTTGTTTGGCCATTGTCTGCCCTTCGGTGGTTCGATGCTTGTCAGTCAGTGTGGCTGGCCGTACTGCTCCCCCACTCGTCGTCGTCAGCCACCCCTCGGCCAGTATTATTTAACCATTGACAGCTGATAGAGAGATAGATACACATGTATCTGTTTGTTGTACGTGTGAGTACACACATACACTGGTATTTACATAAATTCGTAGGCTGTTTATTTGCTTGGCCGATATTTTGCCCTTAAAATGCTGAAATGTGAAAGCAAAACAAGGAAAAAAATGAAAACCTCCCGGTATCGAATTAGCTAAGAATTTGAAGACAATAACTGCGATTTAACCCTTATTTTCGATGTTATCGTTTCGTATTTTCAAGGTTATCTCTTGTACTGCCTTGTCGCCTCGCCTGCCTCTATTTGCGACTGAGTTGATTTGTGTAATGCCAGCCGCCAGCGGCCCATACCATTTACCAGGCCTTTACCCAGGCTGACCTTTACCCTGACCCCTTTCGTTGGATATCTTATACGATAATCTGGTACTTTTGTGAAGAAGGTAATTGTGATTTGAATGTTTTATGCACCCTACAAGGGGTATTATTGTTTAACAAGTAATTAAAATTAGAATGTAATCTCATATAACAAAAATTATATCTTTTGTAAAGAAGAAATAAATGTGAGGACCAAAAAAATTAATAAAACAAGTAAGGAAAGGCAAAAGTCGGGCGGGGTCGGCTATATGATACCCTCCACTTTCCATCCGTATACAATTCAATTGAATTGAAAAAGTGTAAATGGAAGGGACCTTACCCAATTTGTCAAATCGATAATAATATTTGTATCGGGCCTATATCCCACCATGGAATGAAGTAACCCATTTTCACAATAGGTTCTTCCAGTTCAAGTATAACGTCAATGGCCAATTTGAAGAAATTCGGTGAAAATACATGGTTTCGGAGGCGGAAAAAGTCAAAGTGTGAGCTAAATTTGTATGGGAGCTATATATAATTCTGAACCGATCTGACCTATTTTAACTATGGGTGTTTCTAGTGGAAATATAAGAGGTTTTAGTAATTTTGAAGAAAATCAGAAAAGGTAAATATTTACTTAAACTTAGGACAATTTTGCTGATTTGTTCCTCACAACAAGTAAATTTTTACTTAAACTGAAGAAAAATTTATTTGATACGGTGAAAAATGTGAACTGAAATAATTCAAACAAAAGATTTTTCTTCAGATTATGCAAAACTAATACAAAAATGGCAATATGAACTATTATTCAAAAGTTTCATGATACCTCTGCCATAAAGAGTTGAGCTATTACACCTTGATATGCTTGATATGCGTTAGTAACTTTAGTAAAGTGGAGTAAAATTGTTGAACTAAATTATAGTATGGTTTGTACTCACATTAAAAATGATATTTTTCTGAATTCAAATAGATGAGTGTAAAGAAACATATTTCATGAATCATGATTCAATAATTCTATCACTAGAATAATTCCAATATTCATAAAAAATATTTATTTAATCAAATTATTGTTGAAACGTATACAACGATTACACGAAGAGCTATCTATAATAGTTTCTTATGTATTTTTGCTTTCTAAACTCGAATACAATATTAATTGTTTAATGTATCAATTATATAAGAATTATTAATATTTTAAGGTAAGCCGAAGGTATAATATAATATATATTATATATAATATAGTAATATATATATAATAATATATTTTATATATATGTTCACGAAAAAGGTAATTAATATAGCTGATAAATGTTGCGAATATCACTTTCATATAGAAACAGTGATCATGGAACAGTCTCCAAACAAATCGAGAAAAACGTTTTTCCGAAACATTTTGTTAACATTATGGCTGATATTAAATATAGATGTTATGGCCCTCTTTGTGGTGGCAAAGCTATTTAAAAATTATGATAACTATATTAATTTAAAGCGTGAAAAACTACTTTCTTAATTAAATAACAGATTATATGGAAATACTAAAATTCGTCGAAGAACATTTAGTTTTATTTTATAATATCTGGGATCTAAACGAAGAAAAAACAAGGTATAGTTGAAGAAAATCTGTAGGAAATTGACTAAATCATCTTAAACAAAAACTTAGTAAAAAGTGTCACGATTTTTTGAAAGTCCCTCACTTCAACAATTAAGACAATAACATCTACATTTATTTATACATTTTCGTCAAATATGCCTAGCCTTTTCTTCGTTAAGATCCCAGCTATTATAAATATATATTTATAATAAGGGTGATTTTTTAAGAGCTTGATAACTTTTTTTTAAAAAAAAAACGCATAAAATTTGCAAAATCTCATCGGTTCTTTATTTGAAACGTTAGATTGGTCCATGACATTTACTTTTTGAAGATAATTTCATTTAAATGTTGACCGCGGCTGCGTCTTAGGTGGTCCATTCGGAAAGTCCAATTTTGGGCAACTTTTTCGAGCATTTCGGCCGGAATAGCCCGAATTTCTTCGGAAATGTTGTCTTCCAAAGCTGGAATAGTTGCTGGCTTATTTCTGTAGACTTTAGACTTGACGTAGCCCCACAAAAAATAGTCTAAAGGCGTCAAATCGCATGATCTTGGTGGCCAACTTACCGGTCCATTTCTTGAGATGAATTGTTCTCCGAAGTTTTCCCTCAAAATGGCCATAGAATCGCGAGCTGTGTGGCATGTAGCGCCATCTTGTTGAAACCACATGTCAACCAAGTTCAGTTCTTCCATTTTTGGCAACAAAAAGTTTGTTAGCATCGAACGATAGCGATCGCCATTCACCGTAACGTCCAACAGCATCTTTGAAAAAATACGGTCCAATGATTCCACCAGCGTACAAACCACACCAAACATTGCATTTTTCGGGATGCATGGGCAGTTCTTGAACGGCTTCTGGTTGCTCTTCACTCCAAATGCGGCAATTTTGTTTATTTACGTAGCCATTCAACCAGAAATGAGCCTCATCGCTGAACAAAATTTGTCGATAAAAAATTTCGAACCGAACACTGATTTTGGTAATAAAATTCAATGATTTGCAAGCGTTGCTCGTTATTAAGTCTATTCATGATGAAATGTCAAAGCATACTGAGCATCTTTCTCTTTGACACCATGTCTGAAATCCCACGTGATCTGTCAAATACTAATGCATGAAAATCCTAACCTCAAAAAAATCACTCTTTATATATACATTTTAGTAAAATAATATCTATAATTTTTTGATATTGATTTTTGTACGTTTTAATGCAATCAAAAAAATTTTTTCTAGGTCTCGGACACAAAATATTTATTTGTTTGTTATTTAGTGTTACCGAAGGTAATTATTCTTAAAAAACAATGTTCTTAGGAATAGTGGGATTTTTAGATAACGCGTATTTCAAAAATGGGTTTCAAAAATGTTTTGAAAAACATTTTTAAGATAACTCCAAAATTCCTAAACTTTTTTGAGGTACTAGCAAGCGAATTAGTTTCTACTTTTGAAATCATTGCTATTCACATCGAGCAATAATGTGTCCTAAAATATAAAACTGGGACAAATAGTTTTTTTTTTAAATCGATGTCCATTTTATTCAATAAAAAATAATAATATGGAAATCTAGAGCAGTTGAACTGAGTCGATTGTATGGTTTGGAATCTGCTTTACGCATTAGAGTCCAACAGTAGTAGATCGTCATGCTCTCGCCCAAAATCCTTGATATCGTCTCGATTTTCGCCAAAAATATTTTTTCCATTTTGTATTAAAAATTTTTAAAATATTTTTATATTTTTTAATAAAAATCTAAATCAAGATCTGGATTTTTCCATTGGCAAAATAATTCTCCACCACTATGTGTGGCTGGCTAGAATGCGTCGCATTCTGGAAGTCCAATTTTAAATCACTGGAAACGATTGTATCTAGGCAATGGTTCTTGCAATGTTGTGTCTTCTAAAGCGTTCAAAGTTTCGTTCGCAAGGAAAATAATGTGCAGGTGTCAAATCGCGCGATCACGGTGAGCAATTGACTGACTCCTTTGGAGAAATAACTGGTTCACCAAATGTTTGTTTCATTAAGTCGATCGTTTGGCGCGTTATATGACATGTGACACTGTCAACACCATTTTCAATTGTAATTCAAAAGACATCACTTGAAATTAAAAAAATATCAATAGAAATTCAAAATTTCCATTTGAAATTAAAAAAATGTTATTAGAAATTCAAAACTCGTCGTTTGTAATTCAAAAGACACCATTTGAAATTGAAAAGATACCATTTGAAATTCAAAAGTTATTCCCTTTTAAATTCAAAAATGTAAACAAAACAAAATGTATATTAGGTGGGATAACATTTATTTACTTCTGGAAATTCTGCGGTTTTCTAAACAGATTTAATGAATTAATAAGTAGATAATATTTGTAAATATATATAAAATGTCGTTAATTTCGTATATAGTTTTCAACCTTCACCAGTAAAACGGTATAGAATTTATAAAAGACTAGGAAATACCTGCGGAAAGTACGCGGAAAATAAGTTACACACGGATATTCAGAATCAGTAATATTTTGATATTTGATAAAGTTTTTATAAAAACTTCGAGAGTAAGAATTTAAAAAAATGGTATATAAAAAGTAACAATGGTAAGTAAATAAATGGTACCCAACCTAATGTACATTTTGCTTAAATAGTTTGTTTACATTTTTGAACTTCAAATGGAATCTTTGAATTTCAAATAATGTCTTTTGAATTCCAAATGATATCTTTTGAATTACAAATGAATATCAATTGATATTTTTTCAATTTCAAATGGTGTCTTTTGAATTTCAAATGGAATTTTTGATTGGTATTTTTTGAATTTCAAATGGTGTCTTTTGAAATACAATTGAAAATGGTGTAGTTGGAATAACATTTCCTCAGTCAGCATTCCATTCAATTGGAGCTCGTTCTTAAAGAATGAACCATGCAGTAAGGAACAACGAAAGTACACACAATGACTTTTTGTGAATATAGGGTGCGTTGTGAATCTCTCGTGAATTATCTGCACTCCAAATGCGGCAATTTAGTTTACTGACAAGTTTAAACATTGAACCGCAAATGGGACTCACCACTGACCAGGATATTACGATAAAACAGTGGGTTGACTTCCATTTGATTTTGTGTCCAATGACCGAACATACGGCTCAAATTATGGTCTGCAAATGGCAAACCAAACTTAGCACAATGGATAATAACATTTATCTAGATCTTACCCTATTGTGACTGTTTCATTATTAGCGGAAAGTGGAACCTCTAAAACATCTCCCTATATTACTTTTATTATTACATTACAACACTTGAATGGTTTTCAAGCTTGACCGATATCTGTAATGTTTTGAACCCTATCAAAGAACAAAAGCATGATGTTAACATGAAACACTCTTCCTATGTCCGATTTCTATAGCTGACATTAACACCATCGCTGTTGAAGTTATCACACAAAGGAGGCCAACATTTTGGCCTACCCTCACTAACCAAAATACTTCCTTAAACAGAGGCTGTTTAAGGGCAACACAGAGTCGGTGGCTGACGGCTTTAGCCTTTCTTTACTTATTTTGCATTTTAATCTCGCCTTGTTCTGTTCGTTCGTTTTGTTTCCAGATTTCTTTAATCGAATTGAGTGAGTTGTAAATGTTGCTCGCCTTTTTTCAGTTCTCCTCCATTTCTTGGGTCTGGCTGGCGAGCATTCTTGTGTAGAAATTCCATTTAATTTTATTTTAATGCGTAATTATTACGGGTTTATGCTTTTGTTTCCATCAACATCGACATCATGATGATGATCATCATCATCATCATCGTCGTCACGTTAATGTCGTCCTTGTTTTCGTGTAAACATTCCTTCCCCTTTGTCTCCCTCTACCTTTCCCAGTCCTTTTTTCTTAATCTTTAAGGGTTGGTTTCGATGTCGCAGTTTTCCTTCTGTCTGTCCGTTTTTTTTGTTTTTGGATTTTCTAAAAATATAAAAGGGATTTTTGTTTCTGAAATTGAACCAAATAATTTGTTGCCACTGTTTTGCGTTTCTTCTTTTCTTTCTTTCTTTCAAGTCTCCCGGTAGTCTACCTGGGTATCCTTTTCCGTCAGTCACTCCCTCCTCCCCTAGGTTATCCTCTTTGTCGCTTAATTTTCTACAACTTAACCTTTGTTGGAGTTTTTCTTTGTCGTCGTGTGTATTCGCCGCCAACCGCAACTTATACATTTTTCCAATTAATTTTGTTCGTTCATCTTGTCCTTTGTGGAAACTTTAAATTGATTTGTATAGCATAGCCACTCGTTGAGTATGGCAATCCCATCCCACCATTCATTCTAGCTGCCAGTCCCCTGTCTCATAATTGACCGCCATGACTCATTGTGTTCAAGAACTACCCTTCAAAATAAGGATATGTACGTTCAAATATGAATGTAGCAACTTAAAAGGATGTGCACACATTTCGATAGTTCCTTTTACACATTCGTCAATATTTGATATATTAGTCATTTTGTACGAAATGAAATTAAAGCTAAATACTTGAATTTTCTACACATATAATGTATCAGAATATTTCAAATAAAAGTCTTGGAATAATTTCAGTATTTTTATGCCGGAATATCTACTTCAAATATAATTATCGATATTATTTTTAAATTGGATTTTTTAAAATGACACTTTTCCTTCCTCTCTTTACAGGTAAGTTTCGAATTAATAATTGACGGTAACAAACTGACAGATAAAAATAAATGTAAGTCCAATTTTATTATTAGTCAATAATTGAATATTAAAATATATATTATAACATTATAATATTAAAATATTAAAATATTAAAATATTAAAATATTAAAATATTAAAATATTAAAATATTAAAATATTAAAATATTAAAATATTAAAATATTAAAATATTAAAATATTAAAATATTAAAATATTAAAATATTAAAATATTAAAATATTAAAATATTAAAATATTAAAATATTAAAATATTAAAATATTAAAATATTAAAATATTAAAATATTAAAATATTAAAATATTAAAATATTAAAATATTAAAATATTAAAATATTAAAATATTAAAATATTAAAATATTAAAATATTAAAATATTAAAATATTAAAATATTAAAATATTAAAATATTAAAATATTAAAATATTAAAATATTAAAATATTAAAATATTAAAATATTAAAATATTAAAATATTAAAATATTAAAATATTAAAATATTAAAATATTAAAATATTAAAATATTAAAATATTAAAATATTAAAATATTAAAATATTAAAATATTAAAATATTAAAATATTAAAATATTAAAATATTAAAATATTAAAATATTAAAATATTAAAATATTAAAATATTAAAATATTAAAATATTAAAATATTAAAATATTAAAATATTAAAATATTAAAATATTAAAATATTAAAATATTAAAATATTAAAATATTAAAATATTAAAATATTAAAATATTAAAATATTAAAATATTAAAATATTAAAATATTAAAATATTAAAATATTAAAATATTAAAATATTAAAATATTAAAATATTAAAATATTAAAATATTAAAATATTAAAATATTAAAATATTAAAATATTAAAATATTAAAATATTAAAATATTAAAATATTAAAATATTAAAATATTAAAATATTAAAATATTAAAATATTAAAATATTAAAATATTAAAATATTAAAATATTAAAATATTAAAATATTAAAATATTAAAATATTAAAATATTAAAATATTAAAATATTAAAATATTAAAATATTAAAATATTAAAATATTAAAATATTAAAATATTAAAATATTAAAATATTAAAATATTAAAATATTAAAATATTAAAATATTAAAATATTAAAATATTAAAATATTAAAATATTAAAATATTAAAATATTAAAATATTAAAATATTAAAATATTAAAATATTAAAATATTAAAATATTAAAATATTAAAATATTAAAATATTAAAATATTAAAATATTAAAATATTAAAATATTAAAATATTAAAATATTAAAATATTAAAATATTAAAATATTAAAATATTAAAATATTAAAATATTAAAATATTAAAATATTAAAATATTAAAATATTAAAATATTAAAATATTAAAATATTAAAATATTAAAATATTAAAATATTAAAATATTAAAATATTAAAATATTAAAATATTAAAATATTAAAATATTAAAATATTAAAATATTAAAATATTAAAATATTAAAATATTAAAATATTAAAATATTAAAATATTAAAATATTAAAATATTAAAATATTAAAATATTAAAATATTAAAATATTAAAATATTAAAATATTAAAATATTAAAATATTAAAATATTAAAATATTAAAATATTAAAATATTAAAATATTAAAATATTAAAATATTAAAATATTAAAATATTAAAATATTAAAATATTAAAATATTAAAATATTAAAATATTAAAATATTAAAATATTAAAATATTAAAATATTAAAATATTAAAATATTAAAATATTAAAATATTAAAATATTAAAATATTAAAATATTAAAATATTAAAATATTAAAATATTAAAATATTAAAATATTAAAATATTAAAATATTAAAATATTAAAATATTAAAATATTAAAATATTAAAATATTAAAATATTAAAATATTAAAATATTAAAATATTAAAATATTAAAATATTAAAATATTAAAATATTAAAATATTAAAATATTAAAATATTAAAATATTAAAATATTAAAATATTAAAATATTAAAATATTAAAATATTAAAATATTAAAATATTAAAATATTAAAATATTAAAATATTAAAATATTAAAATATTAAAATATTAAAATATTAAAATATTAAAATATTAAAATATTAAAATATTAAAATATTAAAATATTAAAATATTAAAATATTAAAATATTAAAATATTAAAATATTAAAATATTAAAATATTAAAATATTAAAATATTAAAATATTAAAATATTAAAATATTAAAATATTAAAATATTAAAATATTAAAATATTAAAATATTAAAATATTAAAATATTAAAATATTAAAATATTAAAATATTAAAATATTAAAATATTAAAATATTAAAATATTAAAATATTAAAATATTAAAATATTAAAATATTAAAATATTAAAATATTAAAATATTAAAATATTAAAATATTAAAATATTAAAATATTAAAATATTAAAATATTAAAATATTAAAATATTAAAATATTAAAATATTAAAATATTAAAATATTAAAATATTAAAATATTAAAATATTAAAATATTAAAATATTAAAATATTAAAATATTAAAATATTAAAATATTAAAATATTAAAATATTAAAATATTAAAATATTAAAATATTAAAATATTAAAATATTAAAATATTAAAATATTAAAATATTAAAATATTAAAATATTAAAATATTAAAATATTAAAATATTAAAATATTAAAATATTAAAATATTAAAATATTAAAATATTAAAATATTAAAATATTAAAATATTAAAATATTAAAATATTAAAATATTAAAATATTAAAATATTAAAATATTAAAATATTAAAATATTAAAATATTAAAATATTAAAATATTAAAATATTAAAATATTAAAATATTAAAATATTAAAATATTAAAATATTAAAATATTAAAATATTAAAATATTAAAATATTAAAATATTAAAATATTAAAATATTAAAATATTAAAATATTAAAATATTAAAATATTAAAATATTAAAATATTAAAATATTAAAATATTAAAATATTAAAATATTAAAATATTAAAATATTAAAATATTAAAATATTAAAATATTAAAATATTAAAATATTAAAATATTAAAATATTAAAATATTAAAATATTAAAATATTAAAATATTAAAATATTAAAATATTAAAATATTAAAATATTAAAATATTAAAATATTAAAATATTAAAATATTAAAATATTAAAATATTAAAATATTAAAATATTAAAATATTAAAATATTAAAATATTAAAATATTAAAATATTAAAATATTAAAATATTAAAATATTAAAATATTAAAATATTAAAATATTAAAATATTAAAATATTAAAATATTAAAATATTAAAATATTAAAATATTAAAATATTAAAATATTAAAATATTAAAATATTAAAATATTAAAATATTAAAATATTAAAATATTAAAATATTAAAATATTAAAATATTAAAATATTAAAATATTAAAATATTAAAATATTAAAATATTAAAATATTAAAATATTAAAATATTAAAATATTAAAATATTAAAATATTAAAATATTAAAATATTAAAATATTAAAATATTAAAATATTAAAATATTAAAATATTAAAATATTAAAATATTAAAATATTAAAATATTAAAATATTAAAATATTAAAATATTAAAATATTAAAATATTAAAATATTAAAATATTAAAATATTAAAATATTAAAATATTAAAATATTAAAATATTAAAATATTAAAATATTAAAATATTAAAATATTAAAATATTAAAATATTAAAATATTAAAATATTAAAATATTAAAATATTAAAATATTAAAATATTAAAATATTAAAATATTAAAATATTAAAATATTAAAATATTAAAATATTAAAATATTAAAATATTAAAATATTAAAATATTAAAATATTAAAATATTAAAATATTAAAATATTAAAATATTAAAATATTAAAATATTAAAATATTAAAATATTAAAATATTAAAATATTAAAATATTAAAATATTAAAATATTAAAATATTAAAATATTAAAATATTAAAATATTAAAATATTAAAATATTAAAATATTAAAATATTAAAATATTAAAATATTAAAATATTAAAATATTAAAATATTAAAATATTAAAATATTAAAATATTAAAATATTAAAATATTAAAATATTAAAATATTAAAATATTAAAATATTAAAATATTAAAATATTAAAATATTAAAATATTAAAATATTAAAATATTAAAATATTAAAATATTAAAATATTAAAATATTAAAATATTAAAATATTAAAATATTAAAATATTAAAATATTAAAATATTAAAATATTAAAATATTAAAATATTAAAATATTAAAATATTAAAATATTAAAATATTAAAATATTAAAATATTAAAATATTAAAATATTAAAATATTAAAATATTAAAATATTAAAATATTAAAATATTAAAATATTAAAATATTAAAATATTAAAATATTAAAATATTAAAATATTAAAATATTAAAATATTAAAATATTAAAATATTAAAATATTAAAATATTAAAATATTAAAATATTAAAATATTAAAATATTAAAATATTAAAATATTAAAATATTAAAATATTAAAATATTAAAATATTAAAATACCAAAAAAATAAAAAATTAAAATATTAAAGTATTAAAAAAATAAAAAAAAACAAAAAAATAAAAAAAAAAACAAAAAAATTAAAAAATTAAAAAATTAAAAATAAAAATTAGAAAATTGAAGAACTAAAAAGCTAAATAATTAAATAATAAATAATTACAAAATTTAAAAATTAAAAAATTAAAAAATTAAAAAATTAAAAAATTAAAAAATTAAAAAATTAAAAAATTAAAAAATTAAAAAATTAAAAAATTAAAAAATTAAAAATTAAAAAAATAAAATCTAAAAAATTGTAAGGTTGAAAACTAAAAGCAACTTTTTCTATAATTACTTATTTAACTCGAATCTCATTCCTCTTCCATACCTCTGTTGTTTGTCAGTGTCCTTGTCCTTTCTTCCTTTTATCCTTCCGTTTTTCTGTCTGCCATTCGGCTTACGTCTCAGTGTCTTGCTCTTGACGTTTTTATTTAATATGTTGAAGTGGCTAAAGTCAAAATAGAACCACCTATCCACTGCCACTTCTTCAGTTGCTTTAAGCCACAATTCATAAAGCAAAAATAATCTATAGCCAAATACGACCAAAGCTACCGCCTTTCCCTGTATGACCGCCCCGGTCACGGCCTATGCACGAACAAGTGAGTAAGTACCTTTTACCAGTACTCCATACCTTAGCATGCCATACAGTTGTGGCTACACCTCAGCTCGGTCACTTTTAACACTGTTTGTTTGTGTTAGAGTGGTGAGCCACGGTAGAGGTGGTGGGTATCAGTTTGAAAACGCATTTGAAATATGTCGACGGATAAAAACACTGTAGATATATATAATATGGTTGTTGTTGTTGGTTAGCTTAGGTTAGGTTTGATTTTAGCTGTTTTTCGATTGCCTTCGACATTTAGGCAAAGCGACCATCAGCTCGTCAGTCAGGCAGTCGAGGCGTCACACAGGCGCTTTGTCGTATGTGACTTGTTGTACACGTCTCGTATTCGTGTTGTCGATTGTTGCTGTTGTTTTATTTTTATTTTTGCATTATTAAAGATACGAATATGTTTGTCGTTTTGCTAATACCACTTACTATCCTATCCATTCATTCGTCCGTCTGTCCGTCCGTCCAGCTGTCTTTCTCTCTGGCTGTGTCTATCTGTGGGTACGTCTGTCTGTCTGTCTGTCGCACTGTATGTTAGTAGCTTCAGAGTAACGGCTGCGAATGTGTATTCATTCGTTCATTTTTGTTTTTCAATTTGGTTCAAAATGTTTTTTCTTTTTTTGTTTTGCTTCTTTTTAGGTCTTTTTTTCTGGGCTCTGAAAGAAAAAAATCAACAACAACAAAATAATAATTGTTTGCGTTTTTGCCTTCTTCTCTGTTAATTTTTTTCGCAAATGCAAACTCCGGCCGTCCGTCTGGGTCTGTCTGTCCGTCCACCCGTCCGTCCGTCCTCTCTCTGTTATGGATACATAATATACATTTATTCATATGTATGTAAATACATATGTACCTAGGTATGTACATACATATGTACACATAATTGTCTGTATATATATACTACTACTTGTGTGCTTATATACTCCATCCATACATTTGTACATATGTACAATTGTGTCTTCTATATACTCACGAGTGTGATGAGTATATAATGGTAGTACTCATTGTACTTTGGTTGTTTTTTTTTTGTTTCAATATTATTTTACTTTTTTTTTGTATTTTCTACTACTCGTTTTTTATCTGCTTTGCAACGAGTACTTTCTCACTTTTGTGTGGGTTTTCGTTGGTTATTTTTATTAGTTATATTTGGTCGTTCTTTCATTACGGTCATAATCCGTTCATGTATGCGAGATGTTTGCTTCCGACCCAACCCGACCCGACCACCATTAAGACAAATGCTATCCAATAATGGCCTTTCCATGCCATTGCAGCAATATTTAAACGCCTTTATCCTTTTCGTACTCTGTCCTTTAATTGTTTACTATCTGGTGATTTCAGATCTGCTCGCCTTGACATTTCATGGCGTCACACCCCTACATGGTTTTCAAAGCCCTTTAGGTTCAGTCACAAACTGTAGAGATATCAGTTTTCTTATATTTCCGAATCACCTCTATATTGCATGGGTGCGAAATGTAAAAAATCAAAATCAGTATTTTCCCTACCTTGCCAAGCACTCTATGTCTCTGTTCGCCGGTATTCATATTAACGTTATCACAGTTTGCACTTTATGTTCATCTCGAAGGACCATCTGTACCATCTCGTTTACAGTTACTCACAGTATCTTCGGGTGCCAAATGCAAGTTCCTAATCTCCAGACAGTTAAAGCGATTCGAGGCTCCTAGGACATAAAAGAAAGGACTTGGGAGACACATCGTCGGTAAATTAAAACATCTGATTATTGCACTCATCAAAAAATCAAAATCAGCGATAAATCTAGCCATTCACAGAAGTTTGGGCGATATAAAATTCCTTGTCCTAATATAAAAAACGTTGGAACATGTTTGTTAAGGCCCCTTGTTATTTATAGGAACCGTTAACTTACGATAGCCTCACTTGAAATTAGAACATAAGTTCCACATTATGATATTCCCCAAAAAAAGTCACAAGAAAATTAATTATAGCCATTAGAAAGAGGGTGTTCTGGTCTGTTTTTGTATTAATAACAGAACCAGTAAATCAGTTAAAGTTAACCGTATTTTCACTGTTGTTTTGGTAAACTATTGTAAATTCATGTGCTTTTCAGAGTTAACTTAGATTAGCCTCAGTGTTGACTTTTCATATATACAGTTACGGTCAAAATAATAGCAGCGCACCTCAGCTTAATACACATTTACACATATTTATTTGTGTGATAATTTTTTTATTGCTACTTCTGCATTAAGTGCTGCGTTATGAGGTTACAAACACAAAATAATTGTTTATTTGGTAATATTATATTACTTAAGAAATTTCACATTTTTTGGATTATTCCACATTTTGAACCGGTCAAAATAATAGCAGCATTCAAAAAATCTCGAGAAAAAGTAATTTTATCTCATTTTTTCAATTCGATTTGATGTTATAAATAAGATATTATGAAATTTACACTACTTCTGAAATGTTATTATATTATTTTTCTTCATAAGTAGGGCTAGGAAAGCATTGTAGAGAAGAAAACCGAGTTCATATAAAAAGGTTGAAATCTGAGGGAAAATCATATAGTGTAGTTCGACTTTTATTCCAGTGTTCTATTAAAATGATCAGATAATCGATATTAAAAGAAGAAAAATCAAAAACATGTGAAAAAAATCTGTTTATATCACCTGCAACCGTTCGCCGAATAATAATGTCTAGTACACAAAACCCACTTACGCCCGCCATCTCCAGTTATGGTACCAAACAGTCAAATAGGGAGGATCAATCGTATTGGCTTGGTCGTTTTTTCATATTATGGAGTTGGGCCAATACATTGACCCAGAACTATCATCGACTCTGCCCAGTACATAAAAACACTGCATAATATTATTCTTACGTATACAGAATACGGAATGTCCTTTAAATGGATCTTCTAGCAGGTAAATTATACCGAAAACACCAGCCGACTCGCAAAAAGGTGGTTTGAAGTCAATAATATCGATGTTATGAATGGTTCGGGCAGACACCACTTCTCAATATATTCAAAAATTTTAAGTGTGATGACTAAAATGAGATCTCACTAGCAATACTGAAAGACAATAACGATATTTTACACGAAATTATAGGCCAATAAACGACGTTATGAAGCAGTAATATGCAACTAAGTGTTAATTCAAGAAAATATCGTTATTTAAATAATTATTCAAAATGGTATTCAATTAAAGTGAATTGAAACTAAATATTTTTAGTTTTTATTAGCGCTGCTATTTTTTGACTGATCTCATTTTTGACATAAATGGTTCTAAAGGCCTAATCTCAAAATTACAAAAACTTAATTTTTTATTTAAAGCCATAGTAAGAATGCCACAATAGCACCTTTCAATCACCGTAAGCAATTTTTAGGATTTTCGAAGTAAAACTGATATTTTTTTGTCGACATTTTTTATCTCGTCGCTGCTAATTTTTTGACCGCAGCTGTATATATTCACTTACGCATGTAATGTTTTGGCTCAGTTTTCGAATAATTTATGCCGAGAAAATAATTAAAAAGAACAAATATAGACATAAACCTACCATAAATTGTTCCCTTAAATTTCCAATCGTGATTTATTTTTTCCTCTTGCTTCTGCTTTTTTACCTCGATTTGATCGCCTTATTTCTATAACAACGCAAATTAGTTGAACATTTTCCCTATGGTTATATTCATGTTACTATCTTACGCCAAAATTCATTGATAAGTTTGACTAAGTGACAAATCTAAAATCCACGGTGACTTCAAAAGTGGTGTACAAGTCGAAATAATGAGTGAAAATTTTATTTTTAGTCAATAAGATATTTATAACAGAAGACAAAATAAGAAAAACTATTTTAAAGTATTTGATTAGAACTGGGATATTGTCCTGGCTCAAAACCATTTTGCATCTACATTTAATTGAATGCAAATTTATTTACAAATGACATGGTGACATTTATTACTTGGCTGCAGATTACCACGATCGTGATTTCGACCATGTCAAAAGTCTTTTCAAGTGGCTTCGCAGCGACTTTTCAACATCAAACGCGGCCTCTATAAGGCGATGATTCTCACAAACGAACGAGAAGCACAACCCACTTGCCGAATTTGCGTTTAAAAAATCGCACCAAGTAATAAAGCACACATGCCATCTTACAAGCATCTCATTGAGTTGCATATGTAAGTATGTGTATATGCAGGTATAGTTAACCAGCAATACTTCTGCCGTGCCAACGCTCATTTGTTTTAGTTTTTTCGTTTGCATTTTTTTGGTCTGTAATCAATATTTGATTTGAACTGGGATATTGTCCTGGTTCAAGACCATTTTGCTTCTATATTTAATAGAATGCAATATTATTTACAAATGGCATGGTATATAAATTTCCACTCTCTACTCCATTCAAAGGATTTTTACCAATCCCCGGATTTTTGAGTTGCAAGTGAAAATTGAATATCGAAAATATTGGGGTGCTATTTTATGGACTCTTTTCGTTAATCATTGGTAAAAGCTAAAGTCTGGTGTCAAATTAAGCAGAATAATTATAATTTGAGGCATCTGGAAGAAGCAAAATCAAGAGACCTCTGTATGTTTCTAGTAAATTTCTATGTCAAATTTGGCCAAATTCATTGATCGGAAGTGATATTATGGGGGGGCCACTTTCCGTGCTGAGAAATACAGCGCGATGTTTTTTCATATTCAGTTTTCTTCATATTCATTAGCGTTCATCTACCTGAATTATTTCTTACCTTCTTGTTACAAACATTTCACTTTACAACCTCGGACATGCCAAATTTTGGAATGATTGCCAAAAGTACAATTATGTAGTGCAAATATATTTGGCACAGTTATTTATATAGGGTCCGCCAAATAACTTTTTCTTTTTTGAAAATGCTATAAAAAAACTACTGAATATTTTCTCAAATTTCTTTTTTTATTTGAAAATACAATCCTTCCGGTTAATAATGGAAAATAAATTCATTGAAATGGTTTCCTCGTGCACCCCACAAATAATAGTCCAACGGTTGAATAGTTGAAAAAAAAAACGTATGATTTACTTTTTCCGCTCTTGAAACCACATATTTCAACAAATAACTTTTTTGAATATGCTATAAAAAAAACTACTGAATATGTTCTCAAATTTCTTTTTTTATTTGAAAGTACAATCCTTCCGGTTAATAATGGAAAATAATTTCATTCAAATGGCTGCTGAAGGCACCCCAAAAATAATAGTCCAACGGTTGAATAGTTGAAAAAAAAAAACGTTAGATGGCGGACCCTATATTTATCGTGATTACTTTATCTACAAGAAAGTTACAAGAAATTTCATATTTTTTACCGAGGCTAATTTCGCTATTTTACCATTGCGATCTCATTGTTAGCTCTATTATATTATTATTTATACTCTTAGATTAGAAGTCCAATTTGTATAGTTTTTTTTTATATTATTTAGTTTTTAAATTATTTTCTTCTTCTTGCAGTTGCAAGTTTTTGTTATTTCTCCTAAAAAAGATATAATCCAGACGATTTCATGAATCATTTTAGCCATCGGTATATCCTCTTCAAAAAAAATTCTTAAAGCACCGATTTGAAAATGTTTAGTAAGCTTTTTAACTTTTCACATCCGATCGGTAATAATAAAGATTTTTAATAAAGAATTTTGGAACATATTTTCCTCACTCTGGTAATTTGGGTATTTTGATATAACAATTTACTAATTTGTAATCGAGTTACTTTCGAAAAAATATAAAAAACCCACATTTCCCAAAATGGGCAAAATTTAATATTTACTTATTTTTTTATTTATTACCGGGTATAGCATTGCACGGGTTTATTCTTCTCTATTCCCCTACTTCGTATGCTTTTGAAGATAAAATGAGTATTAATTGATAGTTTTAAAATATAGTTTGTGTGGGCGGTACCACGCCACTTTAGACCCAGTATAGCCAGAAACCATTACTGGTTAACTGCAGTACAATTTTCAGGCGAATCCACCGTCCACCGGTTTGGAGTTCTATACGGAACATACAGACACATATTCATTTTTATATATATTTACATTATTATTTAATTAATAATAATTAAATAATAATTTTATTTTTTACATTTTTGTCCAACAAAATACCCAAATTCTCAAAGTGGAGAAATTGTGTTCCAAATTTTACTTTTTTTTCTAAAATGGTCGCCGTTTTTTTATCGAGGGAACGTGATAATACTTTCTGAGAAAGAAGTCAACATATGAGGTTAAAAAATAAGATATATTTTTTAATTTAATAATAATTTAATAATTTGCAAATAAAATTGTTTGCTTTACAATTCGGCAATTTTGATTGAAGGCCCCCAAAATGATTTAGAATTCAAAACCTTAAACGCGTGTGAATTATGTATTCTTCACAAAATATAAAAAATTTGCAACTGCAGGAAGAAAAACAAAGCCAAATAATGTTGGTGTCTTAAAAAAAAAAAAAACAATAAAATAGGACCTTTTTTACAAGTTTTAGATTTAGAAGTTATATCTTCTGTTTGAAGTAACATAATTGAAAACTCATCCGCTCTTTCCGTTCAAGAGTTACAAAATTAATTCAAAAGAATCGAAAAATTTAATGGAGGAGGAGGAAGAAAGTTGTCTCCATATATTTCACAGATCAAAAATTAAGACTGGTTGAGTAAACCCAATTTTGTAGCTATCTGCTTTTTATACACTCCACGAGAGTATTATGTCTTTGTGCATTTGTTTGTAACACCCAACAGGAAGGGGGATAGATCCATTGTTAAGTATACCGATCGACTTAGAATCACTTTCTGGGTCGATTTAGCCTGTCCGTCTGTCCATCTATTGTTGTAATCACGATGCAGGTTGCAATTGTAGCCATAACCAAATGAAACTTAGAACAACAAAGTTTTTCGGGATAAGAACGCTATTTAATTTGAAGGAAATCGGTTCAGATTTAGATATAGCCCCCATACGAATTTCACTTCCGATTTGAATTTTTCCGCTCTAGAATCCACATATTTTAAATTGGCAAAACATCTTATATTTAAACTAGGAACACCTGTGGTAAAAATGTATTAGATCGGTTCAGATTTATATATAGCTCCCATACAAATTTCGCCACCAATTTTAATTTTTCCGCTCTAGAATCCACATATTGTAACAGATTTTCTTCAAAATTGGCAAAACATCTTATATTTAAACTAGGAACACCTATAGTGAAAATAAGTCAGATCGGTTTAGATTTATATATAGCTACCATTCAAATTTTGCTCCCGATTTGACTTTTTCTGCTCTATAGATTACATATTTTAACAGATCTTCTTCAAATCTTGCAAAATATCTTATATTTCAACTAGAAACACCCGTGGTGAAAATGGGTCACATCGGTTCAGATTTACATATAAAGGGTGATTTTTTAAGAGCTTGATAACTTTTTAAAAAAAAAAAACGCATAAAATTTGCAAAATCTCATCGGTTCTTTATTTGAAACGTTAGATTGGTCCATGACATTTACTTTTTGAAGATAATTTCATTTAAATGTTGACCGCGGCTGCGTCTTAGGTGGTCCATCCGCTTAGTCCAATTTTGGCATTTCCACGTTTTTGAGTAGCAGAGACCCAATTGGTGCGAACGGCGACGAATCGAAAATTGGTGGTCATCATTAACACTGGCCGATACAGCTGCGATATTTTCTTCAGTTCGCACTCTACGTAAGCGTGTTGGTGGTTTAATGTCCAACAATGTAAATTTGGTGCGAAATTTAGTCACAATAGCCCGAATAGCCGCTTCAGTGGGTCGATTAAACTGACCATAAAATGGAAGCGCGCAATGAACTTTCTTAACAGAGCACGCATTTTGATAATAAAATTCAATAATTTGCAAGCGTTGTTCGTTTGTAAGACGATTCATGATGAAATGTCAAAGCATACTGAGCATCTTTCTCTTTGACACCATGTCTGAAATCCCACGTGATCTGTCAAATACTAATGCATGAAAATCCTAACCTCAAAAAAATCACTCTTTAGCTCTCATACAAATTTCGCTCCCGGATTGACGTTCCCCCCATCAAACCGCGTATTTTCAGAGAGTTTCTTAAAGTTGAGCATAACACGTTATACTTCAACTGGAAGAACTTATTGTGAAAGTTAGTCACTTCATTCCATGATTGGGTATAGCCCCGATACAAATATTCTTCTCGAGTTGACAAATTGGACCAGGTCATATTAGCCTGTCATTAAGAAACATACAAACAATTTTTCCGTTTTCACTTTTTTACTGAATTGAATTGTATTCCGATAGAAAGTGGAGTGTATCCTATAGTCGGCCTCGCCCGACTTTAGCCTTTCCTTACTTGTTTTATTTATTTTTTCCCTTTTTCTTCATATTAATATAAATTTTTGTAAAAATTATACTATTTTATATTTTTTTTCTTTATCGTCTGATAACGCGATAAGATGGTCCCCAAAATTTCTTCATATTTTAAGGTCCTCCATTCAAAAATTTGATCTCTGATCGCTTCTCTGATAACAAATTACATAAATTACTATGTAAAACAAGATTTTTTAGATTAAGTGTTTCATCTTACAAAATGTTAGAGCTAAAATATTTTGCTTAATTTCCAAAAAACTGGTATACGCGAAATTTTAAATTTAAAAATTCACTGGATCATTTCCGCCGGAATTCGCGGTATGCAAACCCTAATAGTCGTACTGATGCAACAAAAAACCCTGGTGGGATCGACGTCCTCTTAGCAATTCCCACATTTGAGACTTGCTCTAAATTCTATCATAACGATCAACTATTCAACATTATCAGCAGTGTGCTGTGTGTAGGGTACTAGACGGCCTTACTTAGTTTTCAATGGAAAGTAACAACAACATGTATTCTTTGTATTTGTATTCTTTGTATTTTTGTAGCCTTTCGTAGTCATATATCTTTCGATACTTTTTGTGTCGCCTTCGATGTGTATTCACATCGTTTTAATAGAAATTTGTTTGTTTTTTTTTTTCATTGCACCCACCGCCGCCGCCGACGCTGCCCACAACTCGTCCCTCCCTGGGGCCGCTGGCTGTTCCAATTTTAATTATATTTACATTTTCCATAGATTTTGTTGTTTTTGCTGTTCTGCTTGCCTCCCGATCTATACACTTTTCTCCATTCATTCCATCATCGCATTTATTCGATATTGTTTTGTTGTTGTTGTTTGTTTTCTGCTGCTGCTGTTGTTGTTGTCCATCCTCGTACTCTTCGTTTGAAATGCTCGTCAGGTCGTATTGGGTACGACGACGACAACGTCGGGGCTATATAAAAACGTCCGTCCAAGTACTACTCCGCTTCCGTTCTGTTACTCAAAGCTCTGTCTCTGTCTTCCCCCTCTCCCCTAACACCCTATTCCTTCCCATCACCCGCTTTGGCACCTTCCTTGCTCGACTGTTTTAATTTATTTAATATTTTATGTGTATTTTTGTTTCTTATCTTTTTTGTTTTTGTTTTTTTTTCTTCTTCTGTTACTGTTGCGTTCTCTAAAGTTTACTTTGTCGTGTTTGAGCTGTTTTGTTGTTAATTTGTTATTGTTGTTGCTGTTGACTGACTGACTTACGTACCTGCATTTATTTTCTGTTTTATTTTGTATTTCTTCTCTTCGGCTATGTTATTATTTCATTCTTTCTTTTTTGTCATTTCTCTATAGTTTCATGCGATATGCATTGGGGGTATCCTACAACAGCAGTGTATAGCTCGCTTAACTTGTCGAGGGATATGTTACACAAATAGTTTTGCGCAACATTTTTGCACAAAACCCCTTTTTGTAACCAAATTAGTACTTGTAGGTAGTTTCCTCCTCAGTATGTCTCATATTTTAGCATATGATTTGTATTCAATTTATTATAGCAAATATTGTGTATCTAAAAATGTCTGAGTCTTACAGAAGTGTAAAAGTACACTCTGAAAAAATTGAATTTCGTATAAACCATTATGAGGAGTAATATCAAGTTCAAACTAATCCTTAAAATCAGGACATCCATCGGTAATTGACCGAGTTATTGAAAATGCAATTTTTTTTTTATTCCAGTTCACATCTCTCAAGTTTTTACGAATTTGTGGTCCAACAAAACTTCCAAAATTAATCAAAACATATAAAAATGATGAACAATTACCATATTTGCAGATTTTTAATTTTTTCCAAAAAAATATCCGAATTCCAAAAGTGGGAAAATGAGTTCCAAAAAACTTGGGATTTTTACTGAAATGATCTCCACGCCTTTATATGCCCTTTTCATCTGCTTAGATGAATTTTAGGTGTTTTTAAAAAAATCGAAAATTTTGAAGAGATGAGAACCAGGTATGACCAATAATATAATTTCTAAAAAAGGATAATGTCGGCCCTTTCCTTCCTTTAAGCTTTACTAAAGGGATGCTATTTAGATTGAAATCATATGACCAGATTCAAATAGAAAATTTACTTTATTATATGATTTTTTTGAATTACACGTTCTGCTCCATATTTTGCCGATCGATATAGAAGGCAAGCATTAAATGTCTTCCCTTTGAACCAATAGGGAAAATGGGTCATATGATGATTTCTCGTCAATGGCCATCACTATCACATAGGGTGGACTATACCTTGGCAGTGGATCTGTTTGGCAAGAACTATAGCAAATATGTCCTAAGCTTGTTCGCACTCTACAGGTCGCTATTGTTGTCCGATTGTTATGAAATTTGGCAGAAGTTATTTTTTCTGGCCAATGACTATTGGTATTGAATTTGAAGGAAATCGGTTGAGATTTAGATATAGCCTCCATACATATATCCCATCCACCATTTACATGGGATCATGACAAAATTTTCAGGAGCGTGTTCTATTTGAACTAGAAACAGCTAACGGGAAAGTTGACCACATGGGTCCATGGTTCGATATAGCCCCCATACAAAAGTAGCTCCGATTTACACCGATTGCTCTAAAATGCACATTTGCATCGGATCTTGGTCAAATTACCCACATAATATTATATTTAGACTATAAACACCTATTTTGAAAGTCAGCAATATAGGTCAATGTTTTGTTATAGCCCCCATACAAATGGGCCCACAGTTCGCCCTATTATCGTTCTAGAACACACATCTTACATTGGATCTTGATGACATTTTACAGACCATGTTATATTTCAACTACGAATATCCACTTTGAAAGTGATATGTATAGGTCCACAAATGGACCTAGAACCCACATTTTACATCGGAATCTTATCAAAGTTTGCAGATCATGTTATATTTCAACTAAGAATACATACTATGACAGTCAAATATGTGGGTCCATATTTTGGTATAACCCCCCTACAAATTGGGCCCCCATTCTACTCTATTGCAGCTCTAAAACCCACATCATGCATTGGAACTCGGTACAATTTTGCAGATCATGTGATATTTTAACTAAGAATACCTATTTTGAAAGTGATCTAAATGGGTTCATTTTTTACAAATAGTCCCCATTTTTATTATTTCCCCTCTAGGATCCCCATTTTACATCGGAAGTTTTTCAAATTTCATATTTATAAGAATACATACTATGAAAGTCAAATATATGTGTCTATACTTTGGTATAACCCAAATGGAGCCCATTCGAAAAAAGGTTCACTTTATGTGGAATCGCCGAAATGGGACCACATTCTGCTCTATTACAGGTCGAGAAACTACATCTTACATCGGATCTGGATCAAATTTTGCAGATACTAATATATTTCAACTAGGAATACCTACCGTGAATGGAAACTATGTCGGCCTATTTTTTTTGGCACAGGTCCCAAGTGTTGCTACAAATGTCCGACCGCTTCATCCTATTACCGTTGTATAATCTGTATTTGTCATTGGATCGTGATCAATTTTTCCAGATCATGTTATATTTACTTTACTCAGAATATCTGGCGGAAATTTCTGGAAATTACGGTATAATTTATATGAACTACATTAAATTGCTCTCATCAAACACCTGGTTTAGTATTTAAAGAGAGGTATATAAGCAGGGAATTGTGTAGGGCCCGCCCGTCGTTAGCCTTTCCTTACTTGCATTAAGTAACGTGAGTTAAGTCATCTTCCAATATGGGAAAATATTTAATGCTCTTAAAAATTTTATTATAAAAAAAAATATTATTCTTCTTATTACTATTGCACTGAGGAACAAAATAAAACTTTGAAACAAGGTTCAAAGTTCAAAGGAACAAAAAATAATATACTCGTATATTGCACATAGGAATCTGACATCATATGACATCTCGTGGTACTTACATTTTATGTGTATGATGTGTTCAGCAATATTACTTAAAACACATTTTTGTTGAACATTTTAATCCTCTAGCTCCTCAATATAGGAGTGTTTTTGATTTCACTTGTGTAAAAGGGTAAAAACACTCTTAAAACAGGGATTTAAATGGGTCAAAATGTTCTTCATATTTGCCTTAAAATTCTACTATAAATCTCTGAATACACCAAAACTCAACCTTAATGCCAGCAATAAGTCAAAACTTAAAATAAATCTTAGGGCTAATTTCGTCCATTTTCCAAATTGGTGATAAACTATCCCACAAATCTGAATTTTAGGTGGGGTGGTGGTCTAAATGGAAAAAATATTCTGCATCAAATTTCAACGTAACTCACCGAACAGAAGAAAGCTGTAAGTATTAGGATATTTAAACAAGAAATTATTTATCATTATCGAACAATGTCCAGCCTATGTCAGTTATAAGTGCTATAAGAAGGAATACTTTTGTCTTTATAGCGTTCTTCAATAGCGCATATGTTTGATGAAATCGTTCGCCTTGTTTTTAATCGACCAAGGTCCACAATTTTAAAAATGTCCCTTCTTCTGAAAAGAAGATTAATGAGCTATAATGTCAAATTAAAAAAATCACTTTCAATACTCTCAAGTCATGCAATTTTTTATGTTCGACAAGTACATCACTTGTTGAACGTTTACTCTGCAATGTATAGAATAAAGATCGATAAAATTCTCGACTAATTGTCCTTTAAACAACATTATTAAAGGCAAATTATGTTTTTCTTCTTTAAATCACAGAAAGACAAGTTGGATTTAAAAATTTTTAAAAGGTGAAAATCTGTAATACGTACAAAATTAATTTTTTTTTCTGCGCATTATGAACAAAGATGTAAAAAACAGGAAAGCAAAATAATATAAATTTTAGTTTTCCTTTAAATTGAAAAATAAGAAAAGTTGTTAACTTTGGGCCAATTTCTAAAATATATCCGATTTCACTTTTATTATTTCAAAATACTACTTGGGTCTGGTTTCATTTTTTACAGAACTCAAAAATGTTTACTAAAGGGTGATTTTTTAGCTATTATCTTTTTGGCAACACTGGTTTAAACAGCTGACGCACGTTTCGTGTTTTGTTTCACTGTCAAACATCTTCAGTTTGGTCTATAATTTAACCATGAATCGTCTTACAAACGAACAACGCTTGCAAATTATTGAATTTTATTATCAAAATGCGTGCTCTGTTAAGAAAGTTCATCGCGCGCTTCCATTTTAAGGTCAGTTTAATCGACCCACTGAAGCGGCTCTTCGCGGTATTGACTAAATTTCGCACCAAATTTACATTGTTGGACATTAAACCACCAACACGCTTACGTAGAGTGCGAACTGAAGAAAATATCGCAGCTGTATCGGCCAGTGTTAATGGTCATCATCAATTATCGATTCGTCGCCGTTCGCAGCAATTGGGCGTCTGTTACTCAAAAACGTGGAAATGCCAAAATTGGACTAAGCGGATGGACCATTTGAGGCGCAGTCAAAGTCAACATTTGCATGAAATAATCTTCAAACATTAAATTATATGGACCGTACTATCGATTCAAATAAAGATTTCATGAATTTTTTTGAATTTTATGTTTTTCTTGAAAAACTTTCCTATATCTTTTAAAAAATCACTCTTTAGAAAGTAGCTTACTACTCTCTTAGCTACCGAGTAAGTAAGGTGCCAGATTTTGAACTCTGCCTTATTTAAATTAAAGCAATGGATAAAAATGTTGCCAACATATCAAGTCTCTTAATTTTAAGATTGTAAGTCCAATCGAATATTTCCTCCAGATAGGTCTGTCAAAACTCTTAATATAAATTACAATTACAATTCTCTAGTCTCAGTTGGGCTTAAATTAACATCTGTGAGGAAACTGTATTTCTATGGTTTTTGGAAACATCAAAACTCTTAAGAATATTTTAAAAGGCTGATAACATATCTACTGGTTAGAAATTCTGTATACAAATTCGAAAATTTTAACACTGTAATGGAGTATATTCCTAAAGCCATGAAATGCATATATTAAGAGAAATCTGAATGTAAAGTGATTTTGAAGATGATTTGAATAATTTTCGGGTTGAAGTTTTGTTGCCACCAAAATTTGACAAAAATCCGATATAAAAAATGCAAAATTTGACAAAATCCGATATAATTTAGTATTCAATGTCAAA